>KK117735.1:428850-470761 GCA_000611955.2 Stegodyphus mimosarum
AGCTCACCTTTATTGCTACAAGCAGTCTTATTAGCGATCCTTTCAATCACGCCCCACACATAGTTGTCAACAAGATGGCAATCAGGTGAATTTGATGGTCACAATCAGGGCTAACATGGTCGAAAAAAGTTATCCTCGAGCCATTTGCGAGATTTCCCGGCCGGGTGTGCTAGTGATGAGTATTGCTCGAACACGTATAATTTGCAGAGGCAATTTCATCAATCCAGGGTTTGCGTGACAGAATGTTTTGGTATATATTTTGGTTCACCCTTACACCGTCTTCAAATAGTGTTCACCCTGTGCTTAGCGTCATCTTGTGCCTTTCTGACAACCATGGCCTCTATATCAAAGACTGATTCTACAAATGATTTCTAGTTCTCAGAACTATACTTTTTCTAAGACAGTTTCAATGTGTTTGTGAGGAGTTGTAGTTATCCCGGCTGCAGTTGGAATAGACTAAGTTCTTCTCCAATCTTCAAGGCCAGAGCTGGATTAAACGTTAAGAAAAATAAGCACATGCTTAGAGCATAAAGAAAAAGAGGACACTACAAAAATTTACCATTGTCAGTTTTACCATGCTATTAACCTGGCTATTTTACCCGTATGGTGCAGCTAAACCAAGATCGAAAGAAGGGAAAGAAGGCGCAAATGTATGTGGGGGCATCAAATCTCTGAAATGCTTGCAGCCTTCAAAAGTCTGGTTTCGCCCTTCCTCGGGTCATTCATAAACATCCAACATGTTTGAGCATTATATTTTTTGAAGACTTATAGATAACTGAGAATCTGGAAAGAAAACCAGGAATTGGGGGGGGGGGTGGACTTATCTGTAATTTCCCTGCTTAGACAGGTGCTAATTCTAATCGCGAATCCTGTATATTAATTTTTGATGAATACTTTTAAGAATTTTGAAAATAAACAACAATAAAAAAGTACAGTTTCGAGTTTTCTTTATCAAAATGTAACAGAGATATCAAAAGAAATGAAAGCGCTTAAGAAAGAATAAATATAGGATACTATGAAAAATGACAGAAACTTCCCCAATTTATTTATTCTCTGGCAAATGATTTAAGTTGGAAATTGCAGATTTTGTTTCAAAAATAAGTCCATAAAATAAATTAAATTGCTGGGGTATTTATATTCTGTAGACAAAACAACTCATATGCAATGCAAATTAGAAACTTAAATGTGCGTGTGTTTCAGAATTTTTGTAACGCTAATTAGCGACTTTGTTCAATTAGTGAAGACCTGTTTAGTCAATAGTCCCAGGAAACCTGATTTTCCCTTCAAATTAATCTGCCTTTGAATGTACATGTGTATTTTTCTCACGGATTTGCACATTTTTTAAACACATACAGAGATAAACTTAAAATTGTAACATTGAGCTCACCCTTGAGTGATTAATATGGTATTAAACGAAAATAACTGGGAAAGTTTGCGAAGATTAAGTTTCGAAACTAGATTAAGTTGCGAAATATATATTTAGCTTTTTAGTAGAATCTAACACAACGTACCCAACAGCGGGTGACTTAGGGATATGAATAAATAATTTAAAAATTTTAAAACATATTTGTCTGGCTATTTGTGCGTGTTCTTTACGCTCTCCTTGTGGGTGTGATATCAGTCTAACCCCTGCAGTACAACTTTCACTGCGATGAGACGGCTGAAAAGGTGATATGCCCAACCATTCGCGAAGAATTGCTCTCAAGCAAGTATGTGGCTTGGAGCGTAGGGGTTCCACAATATAAAATCTTGATCTGTAACTGAATAATTCATTATGCACTTTTTCCCTCTATTTTATATAATAGGAGAGGAGAATGCATAAAAATACTAAAGCTTATCTTTTAATAATCAGGAGATTTCATTCTTATTACATAATGTCCAAAAAATGCTACAGGCTTCAAGTATCAACACAAAATTTCAATTACAAGATTCTTACGCACGCATAAAGTTTATGGCAGCGTTCTTCGTGCACTTGGTGGGAAGCGTTCCGTACAAAAAATAATTTTTTGTATAGTCCCAAAAGCATCAAAAATTCTTTGTAAGGGGGAGGTACTTACTTACTTGGTCAAGAAAGAACAAACGATTCATACAACTGGAGTTCCCTATCCCTGTAAGCGAATAATTTGAGTTTTCCTGTATTATGTGTACTGCTGAAAGCACAAATGCATCAGAATCCTAGCAATGTGCCACTTACAGACACATCAATGATTATACTCCCTGCAAAATACATTCTGAATTTTGTTTCACAGAAAATTCATAGGCTGCGCAGGACTTTTCTAAATCCAAATTGAAATAACTGCACTGGCAACTCGAAGCCTTCAAAGCAGAGAAATGCTTGAGATAAATCATAATCAAAACCTTTGGAAATCTCATCTCGCGCACGTTAGAAACCTTAATGGAAGGCTCATACATACGAGCAATCTTATAGGTGACGAAGAAGCATCGGTAAAATGTAAATTCATCTTCATAAAATGACACGCTGATGCTGAAAACCACTTTTTGGACGAGGGGGTTGGGAACTTTAAGAAAAATGCAGTTCGTTATTTTTTTAAATCTATTTTTCTAACAGTAAGAAAACTTTCAGCAGGTAAATTTCGGCTTAGCCAATATATTTTTATTCGGAATGAAGAAAAAATTTCTTCGCCTATCTCATCAGTCACATTTTGCGTCCCGTTTAATAATAAATTATAAAAGAGAGTGATTAATTTTAATTTTTTCGTTTTACTTTTAATCGTAGAGAACATAACTGAAGTCAGAGTGAAAATTGGAAATAAATAAAAGAAGAGGTATAACAGTCATAGCAGTTAGACAATGCGGTATTAAGACATAAAAGGCTATGGAAGCTTGCTAAGTTATGAAAGTCTGTATAAATAAATAATACTATGTAATAAAGTTTGTAATATAAAAGATAATTTTTAATACCACAAATTATTTACCTGTTATGAAGGCACCTTTTAGTGTGATTTAATAACTTGCTTCATTCATCTGATCCATTTTCAGAATTTCACGAAAAGCTTATTTATTATGTTTGCACAGTAATAAAATGTGAATGGAATAAATTCTTATTTTCTATTGATTTGAACTAAATTGTTTAAAATTTAACTATAAAAACTTTCTTTAGCCAGGTAAAATTATTATTTATTAGAATCACAGGGATAATATCCAAGACGGTTGTATTAAATTTTATGCCAGTAAGATACAAAATGTAAGACAAAATAACCTCATTCCAGAAAGAAAAAAACGATATTTCCATAACAGATGATTTCAAGTGCAAAAATTTGTCATATTAATCTTATATAAACATCTGAGCAGTCTAAGTAGATTGAACATTCCACATGTCCAGTCTTTTCTGCATTAAAGTTTTCCAACGCTTTTTGAATTGTTATACAAGTTTTAAATTCCCCATGTTGAAAACTTTCAGTTTGAGAAGCGCGTCTTTTTGTATTTAAGATAACAGTTATTAACAGACAGCATATTACATACAGTCTTCAAGAAAGAAGATGAAAAACATTGTTCTCAAAGATTATTGCATGATAAATATGCGTCTTACCATCTGTGATGCGTAAAACTGTAAATTGAACGTTTACAAACTAAAATGAAAACCACAATTTTTTAGAATGCCTGCTCCTCTCCATTTACAAAACAAAATACGAGAACTCATCATTGGAATAAAATGTTGCGACACCAGAGTGCCGGTGCACGAGGCATTATCCCTGTCGAATAAAACTTGTCATTGCGAATTATGTCTGTTAAAAGAATGTTTGTTGTCAGAAATCCCTAAAATGTCCAAAAGAATATTCACAAAGATTCCTTAATACAGTAGGTACAAAAACACAATTGAAGAATAAACATTAATAAAAGGCAAGCAAGACAAGCTAATATTGCTATTCGTAAATAATATATTCGTTAAGAACTGCCCTGAAGCATTTTACATTTACTAATCTATTGATAGAAAATACAGCTCTCTTTTGCTAAGGCAGTGTGACTGCAAGTTTGAGTCCCATTTCAGATCCAGCTTCACAACAGACAAAATTCCATTTAAAACAAAGCATAGTTCTTAAATATATAAAAGTTGCCATCTCTTTCTGAAAAGAATTACGCGAGGTAACAAAAAATACGGCTTAAATGAAAAAATGTTTAAATAGTCAATAACATATTCAATAAATTAATATCGAGGCTTAGAAATCAAAGTAGGAGTACAAATGTTATGAAATACGAAATATTGTCACTCTGAATTATTCTAGCTTAAAAATTCGTTAGTTAATGTAAAAGTTTAATTAGTTAGTTTAAAACTTCTTAGTTAGATTAAAATAAAGAAAAAAATTTTAAGAATCGCGTACAATGTTACACCTCTTTGAGAAATTGTCCAAGTAGCTCAGTTTCAAAAATAAAATGCAGTTATCAAAATATTGGTTGAAGAAATAATTCATGTTCGAAAATGACATCACAAAATCAGGTTCGTTGATAATCGACTTACGAACAGAAGAAAGAACTTACCTGCTTACGAAATCTTGTACAGAGAAACATGAACTGCGAAGGAATATCTGGAGAGAAACCTAGCACTAATATCCCCTTCTCGACGAAAATTACATAAAATACGATGACTATGTCATCCGCCAAACATTGAGGGAAGATCAAAGTTGGAAAAAAATCGAACAGATTTTTGAGTTATATTTATAAGCACCTTAAAGACGTCACTGTAGATACAAATGTGTGAAAAAGAAGGTTTTAAAATATCAAGCTTTACTAAAATACTTGAGAAAATGAGCAAGTAATTCAGCATAAAAAACAGAATGGTTCATAAATATTTGTAAATATTTTACTACAACATTCTTCATTATACTACGTCACATTAAAAAAAACTCTACGAATACTTACAAAAAGAAGTGAGAGGAGAAAAAAACTATGAAATCGCTCAAAGATACAGGAAGTCGAGTGCAATAAAAAAAAGTACAACGAAAATTTCAGGTCATTAACATTTCAGGAAAATAGTTCCAAGAACAAAAAGTAGACATTTGCTTTAAGATAGGGAATTAATAGTTAAAAAACCTATTGTTTAGTTAAAAAGTAATATAAAACTCCGCAGCGGGTAACCACTAAGAAATAATGCATTAAAGAAAGCCAAAACAATGAGACACTATTATAAAATGCAAAGAAATAATCCCAAAAGAATTGGATATTAAGGCGTAAACAGTAATGAAAAAAGAAATAAATGGCTACTTTCACAGGCGTACGCAAACAACAAAATCAGGTTACAGCAATCTATCACACGAATAAAAGCTCGTCTACCCTACAGTATTCCGAACACGAGTTCCCTACTCGGCCTTTAGAAGGAGGGGCAAAAAACAAAGTTTTGAAGAATAAAAAAAGGCAAATAACAGGATTTTAAAATATAAATTCTATGAAAATATTCCGCAATTATCCAACAAGCAACTAAACTACAATTAAAAAAAGCAGCATTAAAGCAAGATTGTAGTGTCTTCCAAAAATTAGGGAAATGACTAGTAGTAAAAAAGAAGCAAGGGGGGATATAGAAAACGCTGGCAAAGCTGAATAGAGTTTGGAAAAGATGCGAAGCTAGAAAATTTTTCAGCTCCCTCTCTTCTTGAGATACCCAGTTCAGTTTTTGTCAGCAGATTCGTTTCGATATTGATTTTTTGAAAACGAAGAGAAACTTAGTGTGTGGGCTCCCCTTTTCGGACTCCTCCTCTCTGCCTGTTCCTCCCAACGTGGCAGAGATTATTCCCGCGTCTTTTTATATGCCCTGTCGAATATCTGCTCTGTTTTCAAGCTTCATTCTTATGTACTCCCCTCCACACACACACACACACACACTTGAAAATTCTAATTTGCTACATTTGTACTGTTTGGTAAAACGTAATATAGCTGCTACTTATTACCTGCAGTGCACAGAATATCGAAATTTAGGGCAAAATAAATACATACATTGAAGAACTTTATCATAAGTCCAGAATCTGCTACTTTTCAATTTCACGCAGATTCCTTCCCCCTCCATCAAGTGGCCGTTTTAATTTTATTAAAAAATATATATTTATTAATATAAAAAATATATATTGATTAATACGTTACAAGATTTACATAAATTAAGAAAACCTTACACAATTTATACGCTGACTGCATAAAATACGCATAGATACAAATGCATATTTACTTCCATAACATTTAAGGAAAAAAATTGCTAATGTCAAGTGTTAAAGCAAATATGTGTAAAATTTACATTGTTTTGTGCCACTGATGTAGATAATGGTTTGGTTTCGTATATTTGATTATGGCAAAGCACTCGAGGCATAGCTGCCTAAGGCGAGGGATGCCTTTGTGGAGGGCATTCTGAGGGAAACTGGCTCGCATACCCATTACCCATGTGGAAAACCACAAAAAGGCCTACATTAAAGTTTCATTATCAATCACTGCGAAATGTGTTGTCACGAATTTTGGAATCGCAGGAGAAAATTCTCCAACATTTAAATCTTCCGCGGTTAGCATTATAACTGCAATCTTCCAGAATTTAATGCGCAGAATTATTTCAGAATTTATCACAAGTTATGTGATATGTGCAGCACCTGCAGTTTTAAGGAAAGGCAATACCATCTTATTTTCGAGGAAACAAGTAAATCTAAGGATACAAGAACAATTAAATAGTTATTTGTCACAAAATCTTACCTTTACCTTGGAATGAGGAACTCAAGCAACAATAATGCGATATTACAAATTCTAGTGCATGAAAATGCCATTATTTTCTTGCAATATGTATAAACATAACACACCAAAACATAAAAAAATATAAGATAAAATATATACATTGCATGAAGTGTTTGGACGAGTATTAGCTACAATAAAAAACGTAATGTAAGTAACACTGCCATTATATTCAAACACCATTTCTGTGAACTATCGACATTTTCCTTTATCACCAATTCCAATTACATAAGAAGACTGCTGTGAATTTTTTCTTTAAATATCTTTTCCAGCGATTTGAATAATTCCGATAATTTTTTTTATCTATCTTTTTTTACCTGTTATTAGTTTGGCACTGCTTAGTATTTTACATTCTTATTAACCTGGATTCCGCATATTATACATACAGCGTACTTCGGTGCATATTTTCCGCACAGTTTTACTAAAATTTGCTGTTTGAAAATTAAGTAGCGAAAAACATCCAAATTTTTTAAATGTGGAGTGAATATTTCTGTCAAATAACTAATATTTATTATCACAAAGTACCTTTGTTATGAGAATTCAAATTTAAAAAATAAATTTACTATTTTAAAATTTAATATATGCACAGTTAATAAAAAAGCATTTAAATTTCCTCCCGACAGTGAAAAATGTTTTTTTAGTAAATATATGCATGTAAATAATTCATCCCTGCTAGACATGGCAATTTAATATTAAAAACTAAATGAATAAATGACTAGTGGGGCACACAAGAATTCATTTTATTATGGCAAAGCACTCGAGAGCTATCTGCCTAAGGGGAGGGATGTCTTCGTGGAGGGCTTTTTAAGGGAAACTGGCTCGTACACATGTTACACATAGGGAAAACCCCGAAAACGTCCATGCAGCCAGCCCGTTCATAGTATTCGAACCTCGGACTGAACTATCAGTGTTCAGCGACTTTACCACTCGGCTGGGGGGCTCACATAAGAATTAAACAGAGAATATTAAATCATTACCTGCCCGAAGCCAAGAATTCGTAAGCGTCGCCATTTTCAGAATCATCCAATATGGCTTTGGAAATCTCTGCTTCCTCCTCCCCCAAACTCTTCTCAGTTATTTTTTGAGGAATTAACCTCCTTCCTCCCATGATCCGTTTATTCATCTTTTTTTTTTTACTTGATCGTTGTATTTACTTAGAGGGTCAAAATTATAGGTACCTCTATCATCCATTTGGTTAAAATTCCAACTGTTTCAGAGCCTTATTTACGTGGACGTCAAAAGACAAGAAGTCTCCAGAAATCGCAATCCATATCCTTTACTCCTCCTCGGACAGTCATCTTTGCCTCTCCATCTACATGAATCCGTCTGAAGTAGTACGTAGTCTTATATTTTGCGCGCAAAAAATACTCGAGGGATTATGGTGTGTATGTGTCTTTCTCTGTCTATGTATATGTATTTTGGTTTTATTCTTCCTATTTTCGTTTTGACCCCCCCTAAGAAAAACTTTTCTAAATGCAATCCAATTAGTACTTCTATTTTCTCGGTCACTTTATTGATTATCTAGTATATTTGAAACGTTATTTATTCATTAAATTGTCTTGCCAAATTAGTAGGTCCTTTGAAGTTACTAGAACGTTTCGGTTTCAATTAGTTATTTAGTCTTTCCAGGTAAAGCTTCTTTCAGAATTGAGCCTACTTAAAATTAATCAATTTGTTCAAAAATGGAAATAAAATAATGAATCTTAAAGCCAATTAGAAATTAAATGCCTGCTGTGTTTCGCTTTCGGAGTTTTCCCGATGAGTAACGCAAATATCAAATTAGATGCACAAAGAACTCCCCTATGATAGGCATATGCCTCCTGAGTATGAAGTCCATGGAATTAGAAGTTTCTTTAAATTAACCTAATTTTTATTAAATTTTGCTACAATATTAATAAATACATTATGCAACAAAAAATTATAATATTGTCAATGCATGCAAACAGTTTTAAAATATCGCAGAGTAAAAAGAAAAAAGCATTAGCATATTAGTACGTGCAACAGGTGCGCCATGGAGAATGTCATACTAAAGAAAACAGCAAAGCTAACATTGCAATAATCGATTACACCGTCATCTATAAACAGGGCCGTTCCTAGTGAGGATGCAGCGAGTAAAAGAACACGGGTGCTGAAAATCAGGCACGGCCGGACTCTCGGGATAACACGCTTAAATATTTTAAATTCGTTGTTAAGTACTTGTCATATGTATGTACTTTTTATACAATTTGTCATATATAAGTAATTAGTGAGTGTGAAATAAAAATTCTATTAATCACTAAGCATTTTTTTTAATTTGGGGGCGTTAATCTTAGGAAAGTACGCGGACAACCAATGGTCTAGGAAAGGTCCTGTCTATAATGACTGTCGATTAAAGCGGCTGAACACTGGTAAGCAAAATTGCACAGTCTGAAGTTGTCAATACTTAATTCTCTCCCCCCTCAGTTATCTTGAACGGGATTCAAACTTGCAATATACCTTCTAACGACTGATCTGCTATTACAGCCGGAAGGATTTTTATTTTTATAACAAATTCTATTTTATCGGTGTTCTGCAGCACAGTCCCACTTTCACTGCAATTGTATGATTCCAAAACATACCTTTTTTTATTTACGCTTCAGCCTATTAAAGTAGTATTTCTTAGGATTATTTTTTATCCAAGATTTAACATTAAGACTCATAATCAAAAGTTAGTTATCTTTTCCCACAATTAAGAATTTATAACATTTCTGAGTAACCGGAGATAGCATTTGAAAACAAATTTCTCATGCGGGAAAAAGACATTTTATTTCTGCTTGCACTGTTTAGTCAAATCCTCCTACATATTTTTATCGTTACCTGGATACCACTTGACGCATTGCATTCCTCGACTAATTATTTTTCAAGTCTGAATTCTCATTTTATGCATTTAATAAGAAAATAGATATGGAAATACCTGATTATGACTTATTTTTCGCATTTCGAATTTTAAATGTGTGTCACAAATATTTGCGAACCACTGCATTTTTCTTTGTTACTTTTCACTTAAAATCTGTTAAAACTGACGTGGTTGTGATAGACCGAACATAGAAATTGTATGGTGAAGTCCAGAATTTAACCAGATTCAGGGAGGTTGTGATTCCCATAGCCAAAAATTTCAAAACTGAGCAGCAAAATAAAAAATTCAAGGAGAAAGAGAGTAAAAAAAGAGAAAAAAAACTATACTTTAAAAAATTCCGAAATGTTAAAATAAAATTCTTTTTAATTGCGGTGTAAAAAGAGCACCTGATGATTTCTAACTTGAGTACGTTTTGAAGAGACTGATTGCATAACTTCATACAGTCGATAATAATGCTATAACCGACTGTAATGGAACAAGTAACAATTCAAAGAGAATTGAATACGAATTGGATGCTGTGAGTAAAAGTTATAGTGATAATAATTAAAAATTAAGTGTTTGTAAACATTTTTGTATGATAAAATATTCTGTTCCCCCCAAAACTGCTTCAGATTTTTAGTTTGAGTTTAAAAAAGGCGTATTTTAGTTAAGTTTTATTAATTATTAAGTTTTTGGAAAATCTGGCCTCGTGATACACAGCAATTAAGTATTTTTCTACTAGAAAACGCTCCAGTATAGAGTAATGAAAGGCTGAAAAGAAACTCATCTAGATACTATGATTATTTTTTCTGTCTATTCATTCTATAGTAAATATAGCAGATCTCACGCTTGGATTTCGTAATTCGATTTAGAACAAAAATGTTTCAATTAATTCTTATTTAAAACAAAATAATTCCGATTTATGAAGCTAGCGTATGTTTAAATCAAAGAAGCTGCATCAAGGAAACGGCCTTTTCAATTCTGAGATAGTAGACAGGGAGTCAAATTATTGATTTTACTAAAATAAGTTTCTTTCGTGATTATTGAAATTGAATCAGTAAAGTTTCTAGTTATCTACTGATTAAAAAAATGTTCCTTCGAAATTTTTGATAAGTTTACACAAAATTAGGTTACGGATATATCACCAAAAACACGATCGAATAGGACTCCACGCTGATTAAAATTTACTGGCGTCGTTCCCAAATTAACATTGTCTGAATCCATACGGATCATGAATTTCATAGAAAGTGTTGCCGCATAGAGATATCTTTGCAAGCTTAATCGCAAGAGATTCAGTGAAATAAATGCATAGCTACATCTTGACTAATTCTTTTCGTTATTGAATAAGACACAGATAGTATGCAATGTGACATTAAATTATGATGGAATAATACTGTAGCAAATTTTTCCAAAAAGTCGACTTCGCCATTTTGAGCAGCTCGATTTCATGTTCAATAATTTTAATCCCACGGGTCTGGTTCTTAAACTAGAAGGCCTATCATAACTGTTTAGCTACAAACTGTTTTAGGTATTTTCCCCTTTTTTACAGAGATATTAGCCACTTTATTTTCTATGATACCAGCGTGGTCCTCCAGTCAACATAAAAGAATATGATAGTCCCGCTCCTAAAGATAATAACTAAGCTCCTGTATTTAAAGCTAGAATGAATTCTTATATTTACCACCTATTTAACATGCACTACAAAATGTCGCATGAGTAAGAATAAATACATGATACGCTGTTTTAAAATAAAAGACAGCGACTGGTGAATTCGGATGACTCGGAACAGGCGTAGAGGCAACCGTATGCTTTGATAGTATTTCCATGTACAAAGGGCTATTCCACTTGACCATTTATCTTAGATTCTTCACTTAAAATTGAATAATTACATATTAGAAGAATCACAAATTATTATTTTTAATGAAGCCTGCAAAAATACCCAGAAGTTATACTCCATATCTTGCCAAAGTTAAATTCTCCTAAGTTATATATTTATGTTTCTTAACTCATATTTCACAGCAAAAGAATAAATACGTGTACCAAAGGATGCTAAGTTTGAAAGTCCAACCAAGCAAGATGCAGTGGCTGTGAAAAAAAATGGAGCTGAAAAGAAATTTTGGAATAGCTGGTTCATGCCTTAACACCAGAGATGGTTCGGATACTAAAGACTTCTTTCTGAGATGTCCCAGATATTCCAGAACAAATTCTCCAAGTTTGGAGGACAACTAAGTCAAATTTTGATAATGTAGACTAGTACTTAGAGGCTCTTAAAGTGAAGGTCGCAAAAAGTATGGAAATGTTTTTTTCTTTTGACAGTTATGAATATTTATTTTTGTTAACTAATATATAAATATTAATAATTATACACTTTAAATAATAAATATAATTTTAATAATATATTTTAAATATTATTGCTGCAATACTTTCTTTCAAGATTTTGCTTTCTGTCCCGCTCTAGGGTAACTATGTCCAGGCAGTCGCGACAGTTTGCTGCTGTATGCATCTGGGTCGTGAGAATAAACAGTTTCGGAAACATTGAGTACAGACTGTTTTGCCAATCCATAAATTACGGAATTATAACGAGGTATAGGTTGAATTAGAGCTCAGTATACTCCGAGCATGGAACAGCGGTCTGCACTCCAAGGGTGTTTGACAAGACTTTCAGAATAATCAATATCTACTTCTTAAATCAATGGTGTCAGTCAGAAAAGCTAATTTACCCTTTGCAAACTTAGCTCCCGGCACTACATATACTACGTTTTCCAAATAAAGCTTTGAACATGGATGGGGTCTCTCCTAAGGCAAAAAAGCATGCATAATTTTTATTATGTGCACTATTTGATTTGACTGACTGAAGAAACCTAAGCTTATTTTAGCTTAAGGTAAAATAACACGCCGAACAAATAATAATTTAGAAGTCAAACAACAAATATCAGCGTTATATTTGCAAACATAACGCTGGTTTATGTTATTTGACTTCTAAATTAATTATTTTAGAGGGTCTGTAAAGCACTGTAAGAGGCAGGGGACAATAACGCTACTACTCTGCAGTGAATTAACATACATTAAAAAACTCTCATACTGTTAACCTGAAATATATCGCATCGGTATGATTTCCATGGATCAACTACATTTTATTTATAGAGTTACAGGTGCGATGCTTATATCTCAAAGTTAAAAAATATTTATGAACGAATTTCAACCGAAATAGCAAGTTCAATTCTGTTAGATTTCATATTTCTATAATATTTTCCACTTCAGTATGCAGACTTCTATTTCCGAGTCGTTAGAATTATACAGACGGAGACAAAACATTAACAATTTAAACAGCAGTTATCAGATTCCAGAACGTTTGATACGGGCTTTAATCTCAAATATATTGGAAATGTTTAAAACTCTGGAAATTTCTGTAGTTTATGAAAGAGTAATTATAAAATTCTTTTCATTCAGTCTATAAGCCTATATGTATACGAAGACAGATTTTATTACAACAGCTAAAGGAAATGAAATACAGTTAACTAATGAGTTACATGAGCCCTCATAAAACCAAATTTAGTGAACTTATATTGCACCGTATTTCGGCGCTTTTTTGCGACATGTTTCTATTCGAAAACCGAAGTAAAAAAACATGCGATTTTTTTTAAGATTGGTATTTATTCTTATTAGAGCAGCTAGATTAACCCAGAAGTCATGATTTTAAAAGGTATCTTTAGTATTTTAAAGTTTACAGACCTATTTCGAAGAGCGAGGTTTTTGTTAGTAAGCAGCATGCTAATAGCCTGTTTTTACTAAATTTTTATTAGGAATAAAACTAAGTTGACTACTGATTACTACTTAGTAAGAACTGAACAAAAGCCATTAAATAAAATAATTAACTCTGCCGTTCGCTTTATTAATTGAAAATCAGATCAGAACAATCCACGGTGCTGAAAATTTCTGGTTTAAAATTAACACTGCTCATTAGTTTTAGTGGCATTAATTTCCATGTTTTCATAATTCACACATCTATACATGTGTAGGCGTCAAGTTTGTGTTTAATTCGCCCTATCCACCCGTTTACCCGCTTTGGCAAGAACCTCTGAGTTTCAGTTTCTAAAACTTATCATTTGAGTGTCAAGTAGTAGTAAGATTCACGTCAAACCTCCAGGAATTATAGGTTATTTATTCGTCCTTCTCGAACAACTTCGCTTCTCCATTTAGGAACCTCATTTTTGTATCTAGTCTCCTATATTTTCAAAACTTTAATATTACTGCTATACTTACCCTCGTTATCTCATAAAAATGCGAAAAACACAGATATTTATAGCGTTCACTAAACGAAAAATCATAATTAATAGTAGCAAAGTTCATAACTGAAGAAAAAATTCCCTATTTTAAGAAAATATGCAAATAAACTACAAAACACAAAATGGAACACTGTTTTAATATTGTTTAAGTTATTTCTAAGCCCTTGTGATTCAATACCAACACACGTACGCACCATAAATTTAAAATATTGTTAACATTACATATCGGCAAAGTAATGTCCTGACAAATTTGCATTAGGACGAGGGTCAGTGACGTGCGGTACAAAGTAATCTATCTACAAAACAAGAATTTTTACATGTTTCTTTCTGAGAGAAAATAAGAAGTGGTACTCTCAACGAACTACTGAAATACAATGCCTAATCACGCAAAAGAAATCTAGAAAAGAATGAAAACAAAAGCCCTATAGCTGACGAGATATATTATTACCTTTCTCTGATGGTACACCTCGATTATACGTTTTAGAAATGCCAGGAAGCTAACACTTAGGGGACGAAAAAGAGCTTAGGTATGTATTTTAACATAAATGGCTCATATCTACAAACCATTAGATGTCACAAGTGTCTTTCATGTTTCACAGAAGACATTTAGTGAATCCACGCGGGGAACAATAAAAAAGTCTTAGCTCAATATTGTCAAAATAAGAGATAATCCATACTGAGTGCCCATTAGAAACAGGAAGTTTCTCAAATGTTCTTCGGATAGACATGAAACGTATAAAAGCAAAGCGCAATTTTTAAAGAAAACTTAACGTTACATCAAGTAACCGTCAAACAGTATAGTATTCGATAAGTACTATTTAAAGAATTAGTTAATTAGATTAGCAGTACATTATGAATATAAAATTAATTCATTGTTTTCAGTTCTAGAGAGGAAACGGGAGGAAGAATTGCTTGTTAAACGCTAGTAAGAGAGTTTGAGGTTATTATTCTAAATTACAAATATAAAAATCTCCAGTACTCACTTCTTTGCCGACAAGACTGCTCAATAACAAACATTAAATCTAGAAAGGGTAAAAAGAAATATCATAAATATTCCAGTTACAGGCAAAGGCCTGTCGATTGAGGGACTTCCAAGTATAAAATTTTCTTTGCTTCACTCTAAAAATATAAACCTAATTAAGGCAATAGAATAAAAAAAACCAAGACAACCGTTAATTAACCCCACAAACAATTTGCAGAACGCATCACAGTATAGTATGTCGCTGTTTAAAATGTGACTACGCAGACATTATACAGAGAAAAAAATTCCCGAAACTAAATTTTGAATAAACTGTTCATTGTATAATAAGAATTGTATAATTTGTAACTTTAATGCTCGAGTACCTGAAAATTTTAAACACAGGAGCAGTTTCCCTAAATAATATAATGACTATCACAAAGTATTATTCTTAAATTCAAACGAATTTGCACAAAAGAAAAATATGATTCACAGACTGAAAAATATCCCGCTTCATACACATATTCTCCCCAAACCATTTATAACGAATAAATCAGGGGCAGATATCAAGAGAGCATGGCAGAAATCCATCAATTTAACTTACTCAGACCCCCTCTAGAGTGGGGTTTCAGTCGCAACCACTTCAGAAGAGCTGAGTGCACATCGAAAGTAATGAGCCGTTACGAGACGGATAATGAATGCAATTCTTCAATGAAAGAGAATACAAAAATATTAAATTTCGCAACGCAAATGTGATGTTTGAATGCAGATCTAAACATTTGCTATACACGCCTAGAAAATGACAATTGTGCCTATAAAAGTGAGTTTCCCGGATTTCCTCTATCAAAGAAGCTCCATCCGACGGTCTATTTAGGCTCACTTCGACTTCCGGGAAACAATAAAACAGAGATGACAATGGAAGTTGAAGAATGTGATCGTTCACATGTATACACAATACAGCATCTACTACATATGACCTTCACATCGTTGTACTAGTACCTAGTTCATATTTGGAGCTCGTCCTTTGCCCATTGAGTACAATGCCTCTTGGATGAAAATTCTGATCCGTTTCAACTCGTCTCTTCTTAACCTTCACACACTCATTTTCGAATGAAAAAAAACCACCACAACAACGTTTAGAGCAGAGTCCAATTTTGATCGGATATAGCAATGCTTATGAGAGCTATCTGCCTAAAGGGAGGGATAGATTCGTGGAGCAATTTGTACAACACGGAGATAAATGCGAGCAGGAAAGTCAATGAGTCATTCAGGTTAATAACAAATAAAATGATTTTAAATCACTAACAAAGCAGCTTCATTTGTATTTTACGTATGAGCCGATAACCTGGAAATTCTTGAATGCTCAATTGTTTTTTTAAACATGCACCACTGCAAATGTATCTTGTTTCATAAGGCTGAATTCAAACAATCTGTTTGATAATTTTCAGCAGTTTCCCGTTCAAGCCTATTATTGAAGGAGTGAATTCCCATGATAAAACTGATAATGGCCAGCTCCAAATCTTTGCCATAATGTGCATAATACAGAATTATCCGGCATTACCCATGTTCAGTTTTTCTGTTAAGGTTCGAAGCACAAGACCAAATCAATGAGAAGAGGGCCCATACCAAAATCATCCTCCGCCAAATTTCACATGCATTCTAGTGAGTAACGTTCATCTGGCTTTACATGGTCTATACACGTCCATCGGAATGTAAAAGTAAGTAACGCGATTCTTCACTCAACATAATGCTCCTTCATTGCTTCACAGTTCACAGGCAACGTGTTGTGCAACTGCAGTTCGTGGCGAGCGTTTAGTTTAGTGATCATCGGCTGACGTGCTCAAATCACCATGAAAATTCCGTCGACGAAGTGTATGAGCATTGGCATCAATTTCAGATGCCAGTCGAAAGTCTGTGATTATAGTTTCCAGTGGGAGAGGAATTAAAGTTAAACAAGAGAAAGTTGTCATATAAGCCAACGAACATGGTTTGTAGAACATCCTATCACCATCTTTTTTTTTATCACACATCGATTACTGGTGCATATGTTATCTGGAACTTGCCAAATATTTCACAGATGGAATTATTGATTTGATGGGCTTTGACAACCATGCACCATTCAGCCTCACACAGGTCTCGTCGTTATGTTCACTTCAGTCGCTATAATTTCAGCTACATTTCCACGGAGGGCTTGCGGTCTTCATGAAGGCTCATGACACGCATTATTGACGTTTGAGCGATCATGCGTTCCGTTCTGAGAGTATCAAGTCATAATGGCAATATAGTCTATATTCTTACTATGCATCCCGCGTATAAACATATTGAACAAAAATTATGTATACATGAGATAATCGGATTTAAAATCTCCGTAATAGGCAACGATTCGTAAGAATATTATTCTACACTAGCTACACCTACAACATAAACAAACTTCATTCTACAAAAACATACTGGGCACGTGACATATGTGTAGGCAGATACGAAAACTTCTGGATGTTTGTTGCGAAAAAATTTCAAGTTGTTAATTGAAGGAAAAGTCCGATTTAGATTCTTTAATTTTCCCCAGCAGTTCTTTCTTTTCTAGTCACTTGCACGTGAAAATATTTAATAAACGAATTTCATAAAGACAATTTTTTAAATTATGATTTCCTTATTTTCCTACATCAAAGCAATACATACTGAAAGTAAATAAATTATGTATAATGAAATTTGGATAAATAAAAACACAGTTTATACAGTCATTAGGTTATTTTGAAGCAGAGGACGTGAAGCATGCGCAGAGCCCTCGCTGGGCCTCGCCAAACCCGGGACCTTTCGAACACCCGCCGAGTATGCTTCCAATTACACTATAAATGCATGCGGAAAGGAGAGAGAAAATACCTAAATTTACAAGTTAAACGAAATAAATTATTTGAATGCTCTTTGAATGACAACTTAAATAAAAACTGCTCTTTGAGTATTCAGAAAAGTTTAGAGTGCAGCTAATAAAATGCAAAGCATTACTGTGAATGCAATTGTTAAACTCGTGATTTACTTCTGATTTGTTTCAAACATTAACTAAAAGAATTTTTAAGAAATGAAAAGAAGATAAGTAAGAAATCTACTTTCACCTTCCTCGATATATTACGCACTAAGTAAATAATACAGCATATACACATGCAAATACAATAAAAATATATGGCAAGATTTTTTAGGGACTAAGGTTCATGTGCTTGTACATTGCTACAGCCATGAACTTTAGATCATTAAAATCACAGTTTTGTTCCTTGGCGTCCAGAACCCTTCCAGTCTAGAGTTCAGTTTTGCTTTTGCAATTTAGTTTTATGTTACGAATCGAGGCCGAAAGGAAAAGTATCTTAGACATTTATTTGCAGGAGTATTCTTTTTTATAGCGTAAGTTTTGCGTTCTAGTATCCCCATTGATCCGGGCAATCATTCAAGCTTTGCTGCAGAGCAGCTACTGGAAGTCACTTGACTGTAAAGAATGTGGCTTTCTGCAGGTCCCCCGAGATACCTCCATTCTCGTGAAGATAAAAATTATCGATGCTAGGCTCGTCCATGTTGAAATCTATGCTTTTTCAATTACACTCCGAGCAGGAAAGATAGCTGTTTATCAAAATATTTTGGGATTACGGCTGGATTAGTAAAGAAGTTACACTTCAGAGTAGACAGAGTTCTAGTTCTCAAAGCATAACGAAAGGAATACTTAGATTAACATAAATAAACTTTGCACATAATCTGTAACAAATGCGCTTTGTTTGCAATGTATTTTAATATTTTCTACATTCATTTATTCAAATTTTGGAAGAAAATCAGTTCAATAACACAGCCTAAAATATTAAGATAAAATTATGCACCTCAGTTCACTAAGAAAATTTTATTGGTATTCGCATTCTACTAAAATTACAAGTACTTTTAGCAATATGTAAATAAATATATATTTCTTAGTGGTACTCTAATCAACCCTTTTGTTTCAGTTTAACACAAAACATTAAAATAAAAGTGCTTAAATATATTTTAAATTAGAGCAAACCAAAAAGGCAAATGAAGTTAGAATATAACACAGATGAATGGATTGGTATTCAGAAATTGTACAGAAGTTTAATATTTATTTTCCATATGAATGTTTAGAATGTTTGATACTTTGAAATTTGAAAGCAATAAATAAATGACTAATAAATCATCCCAGCTTACACACTTCATATAATTTTAGTAATGTAATTTTCCATAAATTCAAATACTATAAAAATTTCAAGTGAACTTTATTGTGTTTCACGTGAAAGTATAAGTTATAAATATAATATTACATTTAATATATTTAAACTTTATAGAAAATGTAAAAAATTAATTACCATTAGACTAACTGTGTTTTGCATTATATTCAAATTAAGGTGCTTTTGAATTTTTTGGTAAAAGACTTAGTGACAGAATTTCTCTCATTAAAACAAAAAGTAAAAACAGAACAAATAAATGCCAAGAATCAAGTACCAGAGAAAGAGAAATTAATAAGGGCAAAGTATTAATAAGGAAAAGTAATGCAGGATTTAGGCTTTTCAAAAATACATATGCACAGAAGTATACTAAAGTGTCTGTGCAATCGAAATATTTACAAATTATTAAAAACTTGATACTATTCCTTTTCTTTCCCATCGCCAATGAATTAACGTTTTGAAAATTTACATCACGCTTATTGAGTTTTTCTTGTTGAAAGTGCAACAGCTTATTTAAAATGAATAAGTTTTCTTATACGAGTATATGAATTCCGCATGAACTTACAGCTTAGAAACATCAGTAACGAATACCAATTTGCACCTGTCTTTTCAAAAATAAAGAGTGGAATAATCTGACACATTGCGACTACAGGTGGAAAAAAGATTCCTCATAGTAATTTTACTCAAAAAGATAGTGCCTTAGCGCGAAAGAGAAGCTAAATCTCACAGAAAACCCAGGATTGAAGCCACAGAAGGTTTTACTTTGTATAAGGTGGGACACGTATGGTGCGACAGATTTTGAACTGTTAGAAAATAACAAATCCATTAATTAAAACCATTAATTAGTAATTAAAGCCATGCATCATTTGTTCTTCTCCTCCCAATTTCAAGTTATACATCTCAGTTCTTGATTAAATTTCGATTAATTCGATATTTTGAATAACTTTATGTTCAGACCCATTTTCTGTATTCCCAGTCAGGCCAAAACAACGAGAAAACATTCTGCTCTTCGTTATAATTTACACAAAAAGGCGTTAATTTTTCCCTCTCGTGACCCATTACGGAGCAACACTCACATGCCTGGGACCACGGTGTCAGACTTCCGAGCACTCACAGACCTGGTATTGGAAGCGAGTTAAGATTTTGAGGTTCTATGAGGTGGTTAAAATATGTCTTTACATGTTTCCAAGCTGTTGCGTGAGTTGAAGGTGAGGATAACGTGAATGAGTCTTATACCAGATCATTCCAACGCATTTTCATGGCCTTTGTCTTGTAACCGTTTTGGTAAGTGAATTTTGAGAAGAATTATTCTTCAGTGTTGAAATAAGAGTCAGACGATAGATCCCAGCCTTCTCATTTGCTGATGTTCGAGGCTCTTTTTATAACAAAAAGTATGCATAACTAAAATTCTTAGGGAGAAGAGATATCATAGGCAGAAAAATTAATTGAATTATTGTTGGCAATCGAATAACATTTAAATATATATATATATATACTTAAAGAGCAAGAGAGCTTTACTAAAAATTCATGGAAATAGCATTAAAACTTTACTGCAGACACTTCGCATATCTTCAGCTTTTGAGGAAAGGAAGAATACCACGGAATTTCCATTACGTTAAAAAATTCAATTTGACATCGTGTAACTTACTTTCAATCCATTTATTTTTCATTTCTCTTCAGTTTATTAGCTCTTACAACGAGAAAATAATTGGGTACGGGGAATATTCCCTTAAGGACTAGGTAGAATGAGGGTGATTGATACAACGATCCCGTGAACGATGGGGATGAAACAAGAATGTACTTAATTTTGCATAACAGATAATTTAATGAAAGAATGATTTCAAAATAAATGGTCTTTCGCTACTTGCGTTTTCAATGATCGACAAGGTATAACGGATTTAAAAATTCGGTATTCTTAATTTTAGTCTATCGATTTTTTCTGGTACGCAAAGAAAAATATGTTTAGGTTTAACGCGATGTAAATGAAAAAACAATTGGTGGGCAATTATTTTAAAACACAGTAAATAGATTAGTCTTTCAAATGATAATTTCGAAGCGCAACTAACAAAAGTTGATTTAACATTTTTTCCATCCATTTAATTATATGTATAAGCTATAGATGAGATAAAAACTACTATGAGGACACGCTAAAAATGACTACGAGAAGTACGGGGATGGTCGATAAAAGAGTTCTAGATTTTTACAGGGAATAGAATTTGCTTTTTATTAAAAGGGAAGGAATGTGGTCATAACGAGAAGGAATATGCATAGAATACAAATTACCGCTAATTATGCTAAATACATATATATCTGGACATACATATAAATTTTAACTAATAAAAAATGAATGAAACTCCAGTAAAAATACGATACAAGGAGCAATTGTTTTTCAAAATTATGTGTTTATTGATATCATAATTTCTTCATAGTCACATATAGCACGCAGGCTCGGCAAAAGTACTACATAATGGAACAAGGAAAATGCACATTAATTGCCCCAAGCGGTAATCCTGAATACAACGCGTATCTATAAGATAACCATTGCTTTTAGCAACAACATGGATACAGTGGTGTACAATACAATGTATTCCAGACAGGGGCGTAGCTACAGGTAGGCAGGGAGAGACATCTGTCCCTGGGCGCAGCATCCAGGAGGAGCCAAACTGACAAATTACGAACATGATTACAAAATTTTAGAATTAAATATTTTCCCTTCTCAGCAAACAGGAGGCGGCGCGAAATCTTCAGCTCTCCCCGAGAGCAGAAAACCCTAGCTACGACTCTGAGTCCATATACAGTGCAATATTCTCAGAAACAATGTTACCACGATATATTTTTAAAACGATATGTACGTGATACGAAACTACCAGTTAACCAATCTTTACCTTAATTAATGCTTTTTAAAGAGATAAAAAAGTGAATTTCTCCCACGTTTCATTTGTAACTTGTTTACGCATTACTCGGTATTTATTCTTAAGTTTTGCTTTCGTCAATTAAAAAAAAGAAACTACTTTCAATAGCAAATAAACACTGCTTAATATTCCCTCTTTAGGTTTTCTTTCGTCAAAAATCAAAATATTTTCAACAGCAAATTAAATTGCATAAAAAACCAGAAAGCAAAAAATAGAAGAGTAACATTTTTGTTCCTAGCAAATCTGAAGATTTAAATAGGGAAAAAAATTCCTTTGGCATTAAAAAGCAAAACGTGCTAGGAAACATAACTTCTTATGCTTCCGTAAAATAAAATAAAGAAAGGAAAAAGTCCAAAACAAATCGATTCTGATTTCAGAAGTGCTTTTAAATTCTGAAACCCTCAGCAATAATTTAAAGCGAGCACATTCTTTTCCTTGTGCGTAAGATTTTTCATTCGGATCTAATATTTCGCATCATAACATGAACATGCTAATCAGCAAGCTGTTGAACAACAGTGCAAAGCAAAATTTTCTGAAAGGAACCAAATCTAAAAGCATTTCAACATCTTTTTCTTTTTCTCGAAAGCATGATGCTAATGATAATAAAGGACATGAGAATTTTATAATACTGTTACCGACACTTTTTAGCCCCCCGACCCTACACCCATACAGTTACTCTGAGAAAAAGTAAGAAAAAACGGAGTTGGTTAGAAGGTAATAATACAATAATTCAGTAACAATAAATAAATGTTTATAATGCTAACAACCGATAAATTAATTTGAAAAACATAAATACACCACACGAACACACATATAATATATAGAATTAAGAAATAATAATAAGAAATTACAGAATATATATATTATTAGATTACAGAATATGAAAAAAGTACTTGAAAACCTTTTACGACCCACCAAAAATTGTCTCCTTGCTATGCTTAGGTTTAACGCATTGGGTGGGTCGTCACTACTCTAACCTGGGGACATTTTAATGGATGTCTTATACAGAATAATTAATGTGCTTTTCTCAAGTTTACATTTTATTAGAAAGAAATAAACACAAACGTAAAAAAATTAACAAATTCCTTATGAAATGCAAAATTAAAGAACATTAAATGATTTGTTTTCAATGCAACAACCGAAAAGTGATATGAAATGCTTAGTGTAATCATTTTGAGTGTAGCCAATTTAAAAGAAATAGCAGCAATGCCGTAAAGTACAGATGGAGTTGACATAAATTTTCTCTAAAAGATGTTTAAGAAAAGCGTGGGATTTAAACAGAATTGAACAATAAAAACCGACGCTATGCGTGACAAATAACCCTAAGGCACTAGATCTCCTGTATTCCAAAAACGTACAGAATCTCTTCATGCTCCATATACTCTAGGGAAATAAAAATTTATCTCTTATTTCCTTTAAATTCCCTTTCCACCAAAAAACTCTTCATATATCTGAATGAAGCTTGGACGTGTCAAAAAGAAAATTAAACCATACAGACCATATAGATAATAGAGTATATAGTGAGATGTGCTGGAATGTAAAGAATAGAATACAATACGCCGTTCATTGCACAAACCCGCACATAGCTCAAAAATATCATATCGTCCATTAATATTGGATAAATAAAAGCAATTTATTACAACTGCAAGCTAAAAATGGCAAAATGACTTTTACTACTCATTTCGACATTTTCATATGAAAAATCAGATTTATATCTGTAATGTAGCAATTTATATTATGTTCTAGCCAACATATGGTAAGGTCTTTTACAGGGAAAACTACATTTATATTAAACGCGAAATAAAACTGAAGTATCAGACCCTATGGACCTGTAGTGGCCAAATTTGACGTCTGCATGATAGAAATCAGGAAAACTGAAAAGCCGCAAATAGAATTACCAATACCTACAACTAGAGATTTATACTGTTGCCGTGCGTACGGGTGTGTAATAGACTGAATGCACACAGAACCGATGATAGCTTTATAAAATTTATTTCACCAAAAGGAACATTTTACAGTGCTGGGAGTTTCCACAGAAATACTCGTACAGCTCTTCTCAGTATCACAAAGCGCAATCAGCAGTTACACTTCAGACTCCTAAGAACATTAAACACAACGCTGCAGGGCATTGCAACGAAGCATCTGAATCGTGTACACAACAGAGGATATTCCAATGCTAAGGTTGTTGTTGTTACTTACGATCCCTTTATAGAGTCATTAGGATTTTTTGGAAGCAGAAGAATGAAAAAATGAGCAACGCCTTCGCCTGGAATCGAACCGCGGACCTCTCGGTTACGCGTCGAGTGTACTAACCACTACATCATCAGCCCAAGCCCCCGAAATTCCTCGTGGCATGGAGCGCTCAAGATACGCCTGTCGTTGGCAACTGCCTTGAGTACCTTACAGGTGACAGTGCGATTTTGCTCAGTTCCGCCTACAATTTTGATGGAGAGCACCCCGGGGAGGGAGCGGGTCCGAGAGCCTCCCACCTTTCTCCTTTTCCACCAAACCACACGAGAGGACGTTCGGCTCGCCGCCTATTTAAAGTGCCGCCATGCCACACCGACACTATACATTTATTTGGTTTATTATATAGTAGAAAATAAATTCATGCCTTCTCCGGGATTCAAACTCGGGCCCTTCGGCACGCCAGTCGGCGACGCAAATCACTATACCGGTTGGGCGGCAATGCTAAGGTACAATTTACATGCGAATGTGGTTCCGTCGAGCCACGTGAAGTGTACCAATGCCTCGTAGACGGGTTTGCGGGAGCCATTTAAGAAAGGAAGTGCAATTGGGACTAAAGGAAGCAGGATATTTAAATCTCAGGATCGCTATACATTTGGGTCGGAGCGATGCTACTCTTCCACGCTGTTGGCAGGAGTGGGTGAACCATGACCGTACAAAGAGTTGACTACAATGACCATTGACAGGCGACTCTGAACGGGGGGCTTAGGTGACGGAGGCCAATGAAGAGCAAGAGTCACAGTGTGGCCAACTCGTTACTGCTACAGACTGGAGGAATGCGGACTGACCGTGTAACTGAAAACGTGTTATAAATATGTCTAAGGACAAAAACCTAATATTTTTCTTTAATTGCGTTTATTGTAGAAAATAAAAGTTAATAAATTTTGTAAATGAATCAATTTCACTGACTGGTGGTGAGAGGTTTGTGCTAAAACAAGCATAAAAATTTGGGATAAAGTTCCAAGACATTACGCATTTCGGCAATATGAATAAATAAGTATAAATGAAGTAATAAAATGAAAAACAATGTTAAAATGGATAAATAATGAAATAAAATGGAAAACAAATGATAATATGGAGCATTAATAACAATGCAAAATCTTCCACTAAGCATGTACAAAAAACGATAACGGGCACATAAAAAATGCGTCCACGCGAAAGTTCTCTTGACCGTTCTTTACGTTCAACCCAGTGTCGAATTCAAATTTAAATAATAAAATAATTTTGTACACAAAGATATTTTAATTCATTTCTGAAGATGACCATTGAATACAGGAAGTGTTTCGAAATTACACATGAAAGGGGAGAAGAAGCTTCTGAAATACGAACAATAGTTACGCTACATTTTTTATAGTCCTACTGCATTAGCTGAACATATGATGGCCTGATTGACTTATTGCGTCTAAGTCAATATGGCTGTTGCAGAAAGCACACGAAAATTATTCGCTGCAGTTTCTAATCTTTTATATTTTATCATTAATTATATGTCAACATCAATCAATTACGAACAAGTGCAAGAGTTACCTGTTAGCAGTTTTAGATAATGCTTTCCTTTCCTTAGATGCAATAACCTGAGATTCAGAAGTCTTAAATGAGAAAGTAAATAAAAGATGAATTTAAATGCATGATAAAAGATTTACCACATCAACATATTATGTAAATAGTAAAGAAGAACAAGAAAGTAAAGATGGAAATTTAAGCTCACGTGATGATAAATTTGTTTTTTTCCTCCGTTCAGTAGCATGTTCTACCAATAAAAAACGATATACACCAGTAACATTTATTGGAAGACACGTAGGTAATTTAATATTGCAAAACTCGAAACACTAGCTTCTTTAGGAGGGATGCCTTCATCGGTGAGGTTCTAAAAATATGGCAAAGTACATGCGGATTAACTCCGTAACATACATCCCATTTTTGATCGAAACTATTACAGTAAATGGAAACCCCAAATTATCTTTCTCCTCATTCTTTAACACAATCTTCTTCAGATAACTCTCGTATTAACGCATTTTAAGTGTTCCTATTCTAAAAAATACTACAGTCATAAACGTCCATGCCTTTCAGAATTTGAGCTTGAGCAAATAGCATATGGCCAGAATTCACTAAAAATAATACTGATTTAGGAGACGAGTTTCAAAGAAAAAAAAACTGGCTGGTTAAAAAAAGGCGGAGGAATGTCCCGAAAACATTCACGAGTGCAGCCTCTTTCGTCACCAAAACTAGAAATCAAAATGTTAATCGAATCGATTACAGAAAAAAAGGTGTATACAACCTGCCTTTAGGAGGTATACTTTGGTAAAGAAATGTCTATGGGAAACGGAATCTATTCATATTACGCATGCTGAAAAATCACTGAATACTAGTACAACCAGGATGTAAACATTATCTAATGGTTTTTTAATCACACGCATTTTGACGTGCTGAAACGCATCCAGATAAATACACTAAAACAAGAAGAATTTTTTCAATCAAAAGGAAGGAGAAACACGCCAAAGTGAAACATGAAATTAGAAACTTTGTGTTCTGCGTAAATTTAGTCAGGATCTCAACTGATTTTGAGAGCAAACAGATACAGGTCTCCCTTCATCAGGTGCAAAAGCGACAGATGGCGTTACATTCACATTCGCTTCACTTCCGTAGGGTATAAATATGACCGTTGTATCCGTTGTTTTGCAGTCTTGTAGATTTCTTTTCTCCTGATGAAGACGGACCCCTATCTGTTTTGGCCTTGAAATCGATTGAGATCTTGACTAAATCTACACCAAATACATGGTTGTTGCTTCTCTAATTTTAAATTTTGTAATTATTCGAATACTTTACCAATTAGGCTAATTTGTATAAGATTAATATTATGATGAACCGAAAAAGGGGGAGGGAACTGAAAATAGGCCAGATTTAGTGCTCATAACCATACGCATATATAAATTAAAAAAATTCACATTACACAGCTGCACGCTG
The DNA here is from genome assembly GCA_000611955.2 of Stegodyphus mimosarum. Classification (NCBI taxonomy): domain Eukaryota; kingdom Metazoa; phylum Arthropoda; class Arachnida; order Araneae; family Eresidae; genus Stegodyphus; species Stegodyphus mimosarum. The sequence continues at coordinate 455,997 of KK117735.1, forward strand.
AATGGATTTCAAGTATCTTACGGACATCAATAACCAATTCGTTTAGCTAAACGTAAAGAGATAGCAGACTAAACATGCCGCATGAAAGAAGAATCCAGTTTCAATTATGTAGACTCTCTCACAATACAAATACCACAATTATTTCGGGCCAAATTTCGCGCCCAAGTAACTACCTAATAAACTACTCACAGTTTCAATAAATAGGATCGTAATGCATTAAGGTGAAAAAAGAAAATTAGGCTTAGCGAATTCACAGCTTGTTGTAAAGAAAAAGGACACGAGGCTGGTTATTAACTTCCTTTAATTACTCTCGAGAACTCCCCAGACGCGTGAGGTGTCAACGCAAGATGCACTATAAGATATCGATTGCGAAAATAAATCTCTAGGATCTGGTTTCGTCCAGAGGGAATTAGAGGAAGCTGATATTCGGCGAGTTCAAAGATGATTCGATCACTCTTTTATGAAGAAGGCATTTTAGGTTCCACAAAACTACCCAAAACTTATATCAAATGAGATAGCGAGCAGTCACAGTAATAATGCCTTTACGCTGTATCTTATCAAAGCTGAAATAAATCTGGTATTAACCAGTGAAAGCTCCCCATTTCTGTCCTATTTTATTTCTTATATTTGTAGTGCTTTTTTAAATCTCTCGTACCAATGTGTCTCCAAGTCTATTTGCGATGGTTCTTGTCAATCCAAATATCACTAATACATACCTCAGCTTCAGCACAAATAAGTCTCAACAGTATTTTAAATAATTACGTATATCCTAGTAGTTTGATTAAACTTTGTTACTTGCTGTCGATGCTTCTCGGTAAATATGATGGTCGATTTAGGGTTGCAGATGGCTGAGTGGTAGAGAACTGATTTTCTCTTTCAACTTCAGAGGTTCGATAGTCATCCGTGACTGGTGACTTAAGGCCCTATCGGCCTTCGATTATTGAGTATTTAAAAGAACCTAAGCTAACGCTTTCTTCGAGAGCAGTATTGGCCACAATGCCTATGGTTATATTAAGGCATTATAACAGCGGCCTTATTTTGTTTATTAATTGAATTGAATACACCAAAGCACACTATAGCTGTTCCCAATGAGCTGTACCTATGATCTCTGTAGCTCACAGTTAGGAGCTATTAGGGGATTGTTCAGATTTGAAGAGTTTTAAATTTTTGTTAGTATTTCTCTGCAGCATTTAATTCTTTTTCATATATCTTTTCATATTGCTTTTTGTTTTCTAAATCAAACGTCTGTCATTTACACACATAGCATACATCTACACATAAACTTAATTCTTCTTTCTCATATACCTTTGCTTCTAGATCAAATATCCGTCATTTACGATACAGCATACATCTATATATCTACATACCCGTTATAGCATGCAACTATATATGTAAGGAATTAAGTGAATTCTTTCCACATGTTTCTGTAATGCACCGATCAGGACACCCAGTTAAGAACTGGAAATGTCTCAGGTTCAATACCAAGCAACGGCATGGTTGACTTTTGAGGATTCATGCTTGCTAATAAACATAATGATACTACATATGAACATTGATCTTAATCTGTAAATCTTACTGCACTTTTTTTTAATGCTCGAATCAAGGCATTCTGATAAAGGAATTACGACCGAATATTTTTATGTCGGAGAATACTTAGCTCACTCCTGCTAAAATTTTCAAGACTGTCTCAGGGATACCGATTACCAGCAGAAACCTCGAATATACTTTTACAAAAGAGGAAACAGAATCATCAGCTTTACGATCGGCTAAATAAAACTACCAACGTTAATCCTGAGAACCTATTTCAGAAACTTTGCAAAAGAAACATTAATGCAAATGACAAGAATAGAGATAGGTGTGTTAGCTATAGCAACAAGGCTCTCTTCGTCATTCTTATGCAGCTGAAGAAGAAATTCTATTTAGCCTTTAAAATTATAATTTTACTTGATTTACTTATTAATTAACAGAAATTACTGTTAATTAATTTTACTTATTTAATTAAACTTACACCGCACGTTGAATAATAATTTTTTAATAAATAAATTAAAATAAAAAAAGGAGGAAAACCGCAAATTAACAATTCAGGTGAATTACAATTTATAATACATTACATACTTTGTATTTTATGTATGTACAAACATTTATATACATTTACATATATTATATCTATTTTATGTATGTATAAAATGTACGTACATTTACATATATTACAAACATTTTAGGTACGTACAAGAAAATAAGTATCAACAAGCATACGATTTTGAATTACTGTGTTTGGAATATTTTGTCGCTCGGAAGTACACTTATTTCATATGAAATTTCTGAATAGAAACAACTGCTTAAAGAGGAAAATACTAAATGAATGAAGAATCGACTAAATTAATTTTAGAGGTAAATAAAAGTGTAGGAATTTTCTTCCGTTTATTACGGTCAAATCCACACGTGCTGTTTTAAAAATTACTCAAGCACGTATTCAGTAAATCTAAACGATGATATGTTTTCAAGATAATTGCACTCCTCTTTGTTACGTACGATATAAATGAAGATTTCTTTTAAATACCAGCAACTGCATTTAGTTTAAATACGTGCAATTATATTTGAGTTAACAGAATTAACTGTTGCAAAATAATATTTGTTTTCAGAACCAAAATTATACCAAGTTTCATTAAATGCTGCTTTTACTCTTCTGAAATTAGGAAGACTTCATTGCTCCATAACATCCTTGAACTTCAAACTATTAATAAACTTTTCTGTTAAATGAGGAAAATTTCCAATTTACTAGAAAGATAATGTTTACAGACGTCACAAAAATAAAGTTCATAGGCAACGTAAAGATTAAATATTCGGAAAAACATTTTTAATGATTTAAAGATAAATGATACTGTTGAGAAGAACTACCAAATGAAAATTCGTTCAACTTCCGATTACCGGGAGAGGGAGGAGGATTTACCGAGTTGCTGAGGAACAAAGCCTTGTCTAAAAAAATAGTTGTTTATTGTGGAACGATGGGAAAATTACTGTCACAGACCATAATAATAAAGCAAAATTTCCACCGGAAATACAAAAAGAAGAAAATGCGTGGGATAATAGCAGTAATAGCAGATGATGTCACATTATTTGGGAATTGTTTTGATCAACTACGGTTCGTAACTGTTAAATCATCCATTACAAATAATTGCTAAATCATCAAATTAAATTAAGCGTATAGCCATTAATCTTCTGTTTACCACTGATGCCTATCGAATTAGAAGAATAATATAAAAATTTTTTTTTTGTGTGTGTTTGAAACAGTGTTGTTCTTGTTTTGAATTCTGGTTTAATTCTGGTTAAGTTAATCAATTAAATTTATTTTCTAAATGAAACTGCTAAAATATAAACTGTTAAAAGCATTTTTCTGTTAATATGGATTAACTGTAAAGGGATAATTCTTTTTAACTGTTCTCCGATTAACCGCTGTTTTCGGTTAACCATTTTGCGATAACTGTGAATTACCCCGGTTAATCGGGAGTCTGCTGTAGTTTATTTTAATAGGGTTATTCCTACTATTTTTCCGCGTTATTTTGTAACTGTTGTCGGATTAACCGTGGATGTCATCCCCTATGTTACCCTAGTCAACTTAAAATTAGGCAAAACAGCAAACTTATGTTTAGCGAAGAATTCAATCAAAACTTTATCGATTTCTATGGCAAACAGGAAGAAATAGAAGTCCCTCTTGGGTGGGGGGGGGGGAAGAAAGGAAGAAGAGAAGGCATCATTTTATTACCCCAGTGTGAATAACTTCGAATGTAGTTAGCAGGGCAAAATATTCAGTGTACATGGTGTAATGAGGATAGTAATTTTACGGAAATATTTTAAATGCTTAAACACTTGGATTTAAAGAATTTGGATCTACTTATAACAAGAAATTATTCAGCCTATTAAAACTTAAACTTACTCTCGAAGATGAAAATGACCTTAGGCAATTAAGCCCAGTACAAATTACTTCAGCACCTAACGCAAGATATTTTAACAAATAACGTTGTACTAGTTAATTCAAGTAGCAAAATTTCGAAGGAACCTTTGAGAAGCTTATTAATCATAAAAATATATGATAGTAAAAGAATATTACAGAAATTCTTTCGTAATAGGACTATGCATAGTAAATGACCATCAGAGAGTAGAGAAACTTTTGAACTAAAATTTTTTGTTCAGTTGCTACAAATGTCTGAGCTATAGTTATTCTCTTACCGACTATAGTTTATCCATATTATGATGTAAAGCTTGACAATGAGAGTGTGAAAACATAACACAAATATTTCTATAGCATGATTAGTCGGCATAAAATATAAATACCCCTTTTGAGGCAATTTCAATTTAGTTACCTCTTTTCGTAGAATATTCTTTCTTATTTTATTTACATGTAGTATATGTACAAGAATATGACGATTTTTTTATATACTCTGTAAATGGCAATATTTCTAATGCTCTAGTCGGAAAATATGATTTTACCAGAAAACACATCAGTTCAGCTGAGTTAACGATGGTACGAGTTTGAATCTTTCACATGCTCTTGATAAGGATTAGGTGATGCTATCTTACCGCCACTGCAGATGTGTTATAAAACGCCAGTTGTAAAGATGTAAAGACGCAGGGAAAGGTAATTTAAAAAATCAGGAGGCTTTAACAAAGCACTACTGTAAGAAGAAGCATGAAAACAGACAAGGCTGAATCCAAGACTTAATACTGTCATATAAAATATTTGACGTACGATGTCTCAATGCTATGCACCAACGCAGCTTAAAATTTTAAAATTTTATAATTTTTACTTCAAAAATAAATTATTCCGTAGAAAAATTAAGTCATTGAAGCATCTTTATTTTTCCAGAATGAAAAGCAAAACTGGTTTCAAACTAATTACAATACATCTGGCATTTGAAGTAATGATGATTAATATAACAGCAATCTCACGGAAAAATTTGAAACTTATATTTACACAGAACTGTGTTGCAGATGGAATTTGAAACCAGTCTCCTGCTCCACTCATCAAGACTGTTCTTAAGGCAGCTGGAATCGGATAATTCTTATCTAAGTAAGATTCTGATAATTGGATCTCTATACAGCGATCTTAAGAGTTCTTTAGCATATCTGGCTTTGTAATCTTACCAATCGCGCCCTTCAAATAGTCAAGTGGCAAAAAAAAGGGCGTTGCAGACAAAGGAAAAGTAGTGCCTATATCTGCTTAGTATTTCATCTGATGGGGAAAAAGGATGAAGATGTAACAAGAAAAGTTAAAGTCATGTTAAGTTTCACAAAGGTACAAACCAAAGTGTTTTACGCGAATAGTTTGTGCATCTGTTTTACAAGATTCTGTTGCTGTTCTTGCTTATGCTCACTTGTCTGATGTAGTCAGCCCAAGCCCATGAAACTTCTCGCGGCAAGGAGCGCTAGATTACGTCTGTCGTTGGCAACAGCCCTTGAGCACGTAACAGGTGACAGTGCGATTTGGCTCAATTCCGCCTCCAATTTTGATGGAGAGCACCCTGGGGCGACAGGTCCGAGGGTTTCCCACCTCTCTCCCCTTCCACCAAACCACACGAGAGGACTTTCGGCTCGCCGCATATTTACAGTACGCCCCCATGCCGAACCGACACTATACATTTACAAACGTAATGCCTTCTTCGGGAATCGAACCCAGGCACTTCGACACGGCAGTCAGCGACGTTAACCACTATACTGGTTGGGTGGTTTACAGGCTTCTACACTTGCCCACCGTTGAATTTCTCAAAGAATGTGAATGTTACAGTCAAATACCCTGTCATAATACCATAACAGCAAAACTATGCATTGGTGAATCTAATCTAAAGTGCACGTTAAAGACTGATTATACAAGTGAAGGTTTCATAGGAAAAGTGACACTGCAATTGCACAGACCATTCTCAAACAACTATACATTTCATTTTTGCAAGAATACAGTAAAAATCCAGTTCCCTATAAAACGTCTTCTGTTGATAAGAATCCACTAAAGCGTAAAAGGAAATCTTTGTAATAGTGACATGAAGATGGATGACAAAAGGACAAGACGATGATCAGATGCGATTCAAATGAGTCGGATTTTGTGCTAATTGCAGGGAGGATTGAGTCTCGTTTCGCGTCAGCAGTTAAAGCTGCGGTTTCTTTCTCTAAAGCATTAAGGCACCTAAGGCAAGTGGAGTATATAACATAAATTAGAACCAGTAGTACGCATTCATTAGTCTCAGTGTTAGTTCCTAACTTTTATTTTGCTTGCGCCTGTATATATTCACAATACTCTATATCATCTACCTAGTAAGGTGTTTTTGTCTTCAGGGTAAAGATGCTAGGATTCCAGCATGCTGCTTTGGTGTAGAAACGGTGTTAGCAGTGATGTGAAACAATTTGAATAGGTTTAAATTTACACATACTTAATCCAGAAGAAAATCTGAGGACGCTGAAGAAGTATTTCAAGCACTTTTTCTGAATTATGTGGCGTATTTGAAGCATAATGCATATTTCCCCAGTAAAGTATATATAGATATTCCCAGCAAAGTACAATAGATGAGCAGCTGGTGAATAGCATTTGAAGTCATAATCGCCTATTGCTAGATACAAAATCAAATTTATCATATCATCCACTAGGTAGAAACTATGAAAGAGATTAATTAAACAATCATAATACTAAAAATAAAGTAGAATACGTCGTCATGAAATTCTCTTTGTTGGATTTCACACGAGAAATACTCCGTCAGCTCAAATCTATCGATTATCCAGTGTAATTGTCAACTGATACTAGAATAGCTTACATACATATTTCAAAGAGGATAGTACTTCATACGTTTCCAGTAACAGTAAAATAAAACATCCAAGTCTGTTATAAAATCACACTAAACTTTTCTATTATTTATATAGCAGTATACAAAACCTATTATATACTATAATTAAATCTCTGTTTATGTGGGCAGAAGTACGGTTCCGCTGCATGGGAATATATATAGCTTCAGTACACACTTTATCGTAGACTGTGTAGCTTAGTGCGTAAATTACTACCTTTTTTAATAGAACGCAGAATTTTCATTACAGCGATTTGAAAATGCCTTAATTAGAAAATTAAACTTAGAAGAAACAATAGGTTTTACATATGTTTTATTCCTTTAAGCAATACATTTGTTAAATTAATGAAAGCAATAATAGCAACTAATATATTCATAATAATTAATACATTTCAAAACAATAATGTTTACTGCTGCTTCGTATGATAGAATATTTCCTAACGGCTTAAAAGAGATCTTAAATTATAAGACATAATCAGAAAAATTAGAATATAAATACTGTAGGGAATTCAGTTGCCTTACTGGAGAGAAGTGAGTAAGTGCGCTGCTAAGATGGCTTTTCGACCACGGAAGGTGAACAAAACGGAATTGTATACCATCCCACAGGTTAATCTACTATTTATAGAAACAAGGACAAAACAATAATAATCTAGTACAAATCTATACAGTATCTAGTAATCTAATACATATAATCCCAGAACTTTGAATAGCATAATTACTGTACAAGAACCCTATAGTACAGAAATTACATTGCAAGATATTAAACTACAGGCGGGTGCCTACTATCCGTAGGCATCAGTATCAGTGATTCTACAAACTCCATTGTAAGATGCAAGTAAAATGAGCTAACTCGCTAAATGAATATTACACTACAGGGACACAATGCAAAATAATATAGTATGGTACATATGAAAATGCGAAAATAACGTAATAAGGTATATTAGCGGATGAATTGAAACCATTTCTGTGATATACAATTGAAACCAATTCGCTAAAAACCAGTACACAAGAAAAGGCTTGCATATATTTATCTGCTATATTCTTTGCTGCTTACTGTTCTAATACAATGTCTTCTTGTACAGGAAGGAACTAACCGTGTAAGGTATTTATCCCGCCTTCTTGCACGAAGGAACTAACTGTATAAAGTATTTCTCTTGCCGTGGCTCGAGTCCCGGTGAGAGCATTGCTCATTTTTCATTTCTCCTGCTTCCAAAAATCCTAATGTGTCTACAACTGTGACTAAATAACACTAATTTTCACAAAAGATCCAGTTCACAGGGAACTAATTCTACCTTACTTACCAGTAAGGAATGAAACACTAAATGTCCATTTTGATAATATTTACTGATAGTTTAAAAAAAAGTGTGCATGGCATAAAATAATAAATATAATTAAAATATTACAGTAATATGCACTACATTAACAGCTATAGTAAAGTGCATAAGCATATGCGTATAAAGCCAATATACAGGGTGTTTATAAAGTCCGGGACCCATTTTGATGTTTAATAACTCATAAAATAATGAAGATATAAACAAACTTATGGCATTTATTGATGGAATAACTTATATATTTTCCTCTTCAGGTTTGAATATCTTTACTTTTGTAAATATCGTCTGCGCGTGTGGTTAATTTCAGATAATTTCATTTTCCAGTCTAAATATCTGTACTTTTCTAAATATCCTCTGCTTATTAATTGCATTTTTCTCTCTTTTGTTTTTGGCAACTATTGCAATGTTATGTTTACTTTTGATGTGTTTGTTCTAGTACTTTTGTATGTGATGTAAAGGACAACGTTTACAGGAGGAGAGTGTCGAACATTGATGACCTAAAAGCCAGAATTATAACCGCAATAGCCTCTGTGGATGCCGACATGCTTGCCGGTACCTGGCGTGAAATTGAATATCGACATGATATTCTCCGTGCGACGAAGGGGGCACACGTGGAAGTTCATTGACAAGGGTCATGAAACTTTGAGTCTATCTAACCGTTTATGTTATTAATTTTAATCTATCTTTTTTATTTTATGAGTTACGAAACATCAAAATGGGTCAGGGACTTTATAAACATCCTGTATATTTAGCGCCGCAAAGGTTAACATATATGGATTGAGGCAAGTTATATACGGAAGGGAAGTGAATTCGCTGAGTGTGGGGAATAAAACTTGAGCAATATCGTATTCTTGATAAAAAAATCATCATTTTGAGCACTGTGCAGTTAAGGAAGTCTCAAAATTCATGGTCCTCGGATAAATGCCTATTACAGCTATCGTTATGAATGGGAAAATTAAGTTACATTTTTAGCAACGTAAGACATTCTACCAAAGAATGATTTATCCCTCCTCTCTCAAAATGAAACAAAACAGATATATTCCGCTGTAATAAAATCTAGCTGATATAATTACACAGATACTTTTTATTAGTGTTTCTATATGCATACAAATATTGGTATCAAAATATTTTAAGCACACTATCAATGCAGGTAGCGATATTAACATATCAAAACTTGCAGAGTATTTTTTCTTTTCGGAAACAGTTTTAATTACAAAAATTTGATACTGTGAATAAAAATCATCACATATTTACAGCTGTCATTCATCATAAAAAAATTTACGGAAATTCTTGATTTGGATACTCGAATTCGAGAAATTTCCATGTGAGCGAGAAAGAGGAGTATATTATTTGAAGGCAATTCTTTTTCTCCAGAAGAATACATTATTTAAAGAAAATTAATTATTTTCCTAATGTACACTCTTATGACATAGAAGAGATCGCCACACTAAACTAACAATACGTCCTATTAATAACATTAATTTGAGCCGTATTCATCTGTTGTACATCATTACGCTTTGACATTCTAATAAACATTGGAGGGGAAGTTCTACTATTCGAGCCATATGATGGGACTAGTGATAAATATGTTTTCTATGAAGGTATTCCACATTTCTCTCCTCCATCAACAACTACAATAGTAACGTCCTTAACTCGGATGAGCGAGGTGTATGAGAACATACCCAGATGACTAGATATAAGATAAAATCGAAATCTCGGAGAGGAAATACAAACTTTCAACCAGCTATAAAGAAATTCCCAGAAAGTACATTTTACGCTTCCTTTGCTTTAAATATTAACCTCATTAAAAAAATTTGCTACGCTATTGATTTAAAGCACTTTATTTCAGAAATTTTATTAAGGTTCAGTCTGAACCATAGGAATAAAAAAGTCATCAAAAGGCTAAAAATAAGTAAAATAATAATTCGAAAGGGGAAGGGGTTGCCAATCAAAGTTAGAAGAAACATTGATTTAAATCGTTTGGCGTCGCTGAATCTTTGCAAATAGTGATGATCTAAGGGCGTTTTATTGAGACTGCAAGTTTAAACACATCTTGAAGGGTTTGTCGTAGAGCCGAAATTTAAGTTTAAGAAATAACTAAAATACGAATTTCAGATTACAGTTTTGGAGACACGTGTTACACCTTTTGATAAAAAAATATATATATATTTTAAATCTAATTGGAAGAAACACACCAATGTAAAAATTCAAATACGTAAAATTGAGCACATTTTGAATAAACCTCTTACGATTTCGAAAGCGATTAGACATAGGAACCTATTCTTCAGGGAAGGGAAATCTGCAAAGATGGGAGAAATGACAGTTATTTTGTACGGAAATTAATCGGCAGAGCAAAGCTAAAACTAACGTAGAGCAATCTGCCGAGGAAAAAAGTAGTGAAACGTTAAAATATTAGAAGTTTGAAAGCATTTGGAAAAGCTCCATTCTCGCGGCTGAGAAACGGTCGCCCCCTGTGGTGCACCTTGGGCAACGTTCTCAGCGACGAGATGGCTAAACGATCGATGGGTTCGCCCTTTCCAGACGAATGCTCAACTAGCAATACGTTTGGCTATTGCTTCCCCGAAAAAAATGGCCGCGGGAAGCGGTATTGTAAATTCGTCTTTGTCTGATATTAAAAAAAAAGTAGAAACTTGCATTCCAGAACTTAATTCAATAACAGTCTTTAGAAATACTTTTATATACCTGCCGTACAAATTTTAATTGCTGTTAACTTTAATTTTAAATATTTTCCCTATTTTTGATTGCTCGAATTTTAGCTATTAGGAGGATTTTTCTCATTGGTCCTTGGAACCTAAGATAAATTTCATGTAATTTTTTATTTAGGAAGCGTTACGTAATAAAAATTCTTGTCGTTTTTGATACATTTTTTGGCTTGAAATCATAGCTTAATTAGAAACTTTTCAAGATATATTTAGTTATCGACTGTAGTGTCGTCTTATTTAGTCGTACACTTTTATTCAAGCACCCTGCCTAGATACACTTTTATTGTCTGTGCTAAGTAGAAAGCAGCGTATGTACCCCACTATAGGACACAGACATTTTTTATGAACAGAAAACGTCTCTTTCCCGTAATGAGGTAGATTTGGTGCTTACTACTAAACATTTCACCCTTTTTATGACATTTTAAGACACCCTTCAAAGCTCAATAATTTACGATACTAAAATTTATGATATTTCTATATAAAACAATAAATAATATCAAGAGCATTAAAATATTTGTAAAACACAACGTAATTTCAATTTTGTTTACATAACATTTTAAGGTACTCTTAAAAAATTAGGACACTTAAAAAGATTAAAATTAATATTAAAAAAGATTAAAACAGTTGCCATTAAAATAGCCAGTTGTTAAACCGTAGAGAGTTTTAACTTACTATAAGTAAGCAGTGGTCCCTATTATACTGCTTAATATAATCATAAGCAATATGGAGCATCGCTGTTAGTGCTGCAGAACTGAGGTGACCGCAGACCTTATTGCAGTATTTTGCTTATTGCATTGCCGCGTCTCACGTGTTGGTTAATTTTTGCATGAATGAATTTTACAGTGAGAAATGCTTCTCATATAAGTTAGTTTATGCTGCTTTAAGACTCGTAATGCAGTTTATATCTTCGCCAAATTTCATCAAAATTATCTACTCAACTGCATATTGAAAATGGTTAAACATTTTTTTCTGTTATAAATTTCAAGACTTTTTTTTAAAAGTGTAGTGCCGCTACAGACTTACTTGGGTGATAATTGTGATGTGGAAAATAAATGTAAACTAAAAAATAAGCTCCAATTTTTTACAAAATGTTCAACGCAATTATTCCGTTCCACATTTAAATTCCTTAAAATTAATGAAATTAACACCTCAAATCAAATACTCAGCCTGATAGGTTGAGTTCTCTAATCTTATCAATTAATACAGAAATTTTCATATTTTGATCGTCTTTTCACTAAATTTAACATTGCAGAGTTTTAAATATCTAACAGATTGTTAAACTGGATATTCAATTAATAAAACTGATTATCAGGAAAGAAAGTTTTAGCGAGGTAACTCATTCCCATGGTATTTTGAGCAATTTCAGTCTGTCAGAACAATTTTACATGGATTTCTATAGAAGTTAAGTTTAAAATTATCTCAATAGTCAGTTCCTTGAATTGCCATTGTTATTTGTACAGATGGTAGCTAGTTGGATGATGAATTATAACCCTCTCAGAATACCACAAACCACTCTGCCGCTCTCTCTCGAATTTCAAGGATACAGGTACGTTAGGCTAGTAATCTTTGGATTAGATAGCACCGCAATGTATTAGCACTGGTACATATACGATAATATACTAATATACGAAAAAATAATTTTAAATAAAGTAATGTAAAAAGCACAGCGTTGTTATCCAGCGGCATATGTACCCCACTCTAGGACTAAGACAAAGCGGCACTCTAAAAAAAATCTGTATCCTACAGTGGGGCAGATATACTGCTTTCTAATAAAAAAATTCATCCTTTTTATGAAATTTTAAGGCAAACTCAAAAGTCAATAATTTACTATGTTTCAAAAAAATTAAAATATTTACAAAAATAACTTAATTTCAAACCTTTTTTTACATTTTAAGGTGCTCTTAAAAAGCATTTTAAGGTGCTCTTAAAAATACGGAATTACGACCCTGAAAAAGATTAAAATTAACATTAAAAAAAAGACTAAAATACATATAAAAAATAATTAAATAAAAATATAAATTAATACTAAAATATATATTTAAGATTATTTTTCTATTCTCCATCAGTCATATCTTTATCACTGAATCATCCTTTATTAATTTTCTTGATAGCATTGTCAGAAAGTTTTCCATGATGTTTTTAAGGTAATGCTCTTTTTCTTCACTATCTATTTCTATTTTTATTATACATGAATCTTCGTATCTAGTTTCAATTTTTTTTTCAATAAGATCAGATTATATCTCCCAAGTTCTAAATCTTGTAATTTTAGAGTTTAAGGATAATTTCCGGCACTATTGAATTCACCCGTTTATTGCTTAACATTTTTTAAAGGCTTCTTATTTAGGTCTCAATACATTTATTATAATCTGAATGTTCGAATAAAATATTCGTTATGATTACTCTATGCACGTATTACTTTAAGTTTATAATTAATAAATTTTTAATAAAATCTCATGATGAAATTGGATATTCGGATCTGGAACACCTTCATATTGAAATATTAAAAAAATCTTATTTCAAAGAAAACACAAGATTTTTTAAAACTTCAGATAATTTAAAGAAAGAACAACCAGAAGCATACAACCTTTTTCATTACCTATTTTAACATCATTGGGATTAGGAGTAGTAAGTGGAATGTGTTCTTATGAGGTAACAGAACTTTTAGGATCAGGAGAGCTAAAAGGCCTTAAAACATGGAAAGGGAGTACATCAGCCATGGGAATTTCAAGTCAAATGACTGAAGAAAATATGAAAAATGAAAAAGGATTTAGTGCTGTTTTCATGTCAGATTTCTAGTTCACCAATGGCGGGCACCAGCCTATAACGGCATTGGCCACTCATTCGCCAGAAGTGGAGGCTATTTTATTGTAGAGGCACCTTAATAGGCGGTCACCGCTACCTCTTATGGAGAAAAAGACAATTGTTATATCCATGCTTTATCCGGCATTCGAACCTGGTCTCTTTGGTATCGCAGTTAGGCTCCCCTAACCACTATACCGTCTGGGCGGTGTTTTAAGTCAGATAAATTACCTAAAAAGATTAAAGAATTTGAAAATGGGTTTATTCATTTAGATGTATCTAAGGTCCTGGAACTCATTGGATATGTTATTATAACGGTTCTAAATATAAATATTTAGACGGATATGTTAGATAGATTCATTTGGTGAATATAAATTAGGTAAAATGAAACTAAAAAAAGTTTATTCCTCATAATATTCGAAAATTTCTTAAATTATCTAATCTTATCTAGATTTATGCTGCATATAATGATGCTTTTTTACAACATCCTGCTTCTGTAAAAAGTGATTTTTATTGCATAAAACATATTTTTGAAAGGAATAAAGGAAATTCACTAAAGAAAATATTTAAATCTTTTGCAGAATTTCCTAGGAAACATAATAAACGTTTAGTTATGAGGCGTTAATAAATGAATACAATTTTTTTCAAAGATAATGAACGTGTAAAAGATTCAAATTGCTCTGAAGGCAACAAAGACCTCTCGTCTCAAGCGAGAGCTTCACTCTCTAACACCGAAGCTGAATATATAAAAATATTTAGAAAAAAACCAATAATTTACGATAGTTCAGAAGATGAATATGATTACGATTTTAATATATATATATATATATACATATATAATGTTTCATAACAGTAAATTTTATTTAATTATTTATTAAATTTAAACAATTCATTGCGCCATTGCTGCAAGGAATGAAATTTAAATTATAGTAAAAGGTAATTATTTAAAATAGTAATTTTAAGATAAAAATTATAATTTAAACAGAAATTGTGTAAACAAATTAATGCTAATTATGAACTAATCTATAATATCATTTAAATTCAGTAGCATAAGTAAATCAAGTTCAATTTTTACTAATTAATAAAAA
>KK117735.1:471939-503295 GCA_000611955.2 Stegodyphus mimosarum
TTTAATTTTTTATTATTTATTTATAAAAAATGTGATTATTATAAAATATAATATTTAGGCGAAAAAGAATTAAATATGAACAACTAAAGAACAATTTCCTTATAGCCGAAAGGCTATTGCGTTAAAAAATTAATAATAAATGTTATATGAAATGTTACGCGAAAAGAAAAATCTCTAGGAGGTTTATGTGTAAATAGTTGCATAAAAAAGGATAGCTAATGGTATAAATTATGTAAAGAAAATGACGGGATTCATTGTTTAAACATACGAAAGAACAATTTCCTTATAGCCGAAAGGCTATTGCGTTAAAAAATTAATAATAAATGTTATATGAAATGTTACGCGAAAAGAAAAATCTCTAGGAGGTTTATGTGTAAATAGTTGCATAAAAAAGGATAGCTAATGGTATAAATTATGTAAAGAAAATGACGGGATTCATTGTTTAAACATACGTATGGATAAAATTAAAAATATAAATGACTGGTATGATAAATTTTACTATGGAGGTTTTACATAAAAATACATGTTTTTTCACTTTGAAACAAATCAAGAAGCAGGCATTCATAAAGTTAATTTAGTAACAAATCATGATTTTACAGGAGGACAAAAAATATTTAAAGGCGATGAAGAATATTGTAAATGATTATTTGATAAAGAATATTCTGGTTATACAGTCACAGCTCATTATGGAAAATGATTTGATCTTCAGGTTTTAGCAAAATATTGTTTTAAACATAATATTATAATATTAAAGTGTTTACAATCTATCAAGGAAAGAAACTCGTGTCTATGAAAGCTAACGATTATGATATAAAATTTATTGTTTCTAAAGATTTTACAGTAATGACCTTGAGAAATTTCCCTTAAACATTTGGTTTAAATGTATTACCTAATGGATATTTTCCTCATTTAATTAACATATCTAAAAAACCAAGAGTATGTTGGAAAATATCCAGCTAAGTATTATTACGGTTACGATTATATGACTTCAAATCAAAGAGAATACTTCATAAAATGGTATAACTCCGTTCAAGATGAAATTTTTGAGTTTAAAAAGGAATTATTAAATATTATATATCTGATGTAGATATTTTGTGAAAAGGATGTTTAGAATTTAGAAAAGTATTATTAAAATTGCAGATATTGATCCGTTTAAATATGTTACACTAGCAGGTCTATGCAAGACTATTTCTAGAGATAAATTCTTACATGAAAATACTATTGCTATAGATGAAGAGGCTATTTGAAAAGATCAATATAGTAAAAAATCAATTACCTGGTTAGACTATCGTCTCAAAAATATAATATTGATATACAACATGTTCTAAATAAAGGAGAGAAAAAACTAAGTATAAATAATAATACATATAAAGCTGACGGATTTTATGAAAATACTGTCTATCATTTTCATGGATGATATTGCTATGGAGGTACTATAATTTTTACCGAAAGCACAGTAAATATCAGCAAATATATATGAAAGAGTTGCATGAAAAAATGATAAAATCAGATAATATGATAAAAGATGCTGGATAAGAACTCTGTAATATGGGAATAGTGATTTTGAAAATGATAAAAAGAAATTAAAAAATATATGGAAGAAGATTGGGAAACGGGATTTTATAGAACCTTTAAATCCTGGAAAAGCTTTATGAAATATGATAAAAACATGGTTATAAAATGCTTATATAAAAACATAGCACAATTTAGTTAAATGTAAAGTATTAGCACCTAGAACATTATATCATTCTGTATTACTTTTTAAGGAAGATAAATTGTTATTGTCATTTTGCAAATTATGTTCCAACAGTATTCAATATAAACGTTTTAAAACTATTTCAGAAAAAGGAAAGTGTGAAGAATGTTATAAATTAAGTAATAAGGAATGGCAACATACTCTGATGATAAAAGAAGTTTCATAGGTACTTGGACAACAGAAGCTAACAAATTAGCTATTGAAAAAGGATACAAAATTTTAAATATATATATAGATATATGAAGTTTGGCATTTTAAAAGGAAAACAAACAATTTATTCAAAGAATATGTTAAAATGTTTTTAAAAAATCAAATTAGAAACAGATAATAAATGGTTTAGTCATTTCAAACGTAAAGAAGAATATAAAAATCCTGTTAAGGAAAACTTAGGTATAGTATTTGAGAAAACAGAAAAAAAAATCCACGTATGAAACATATAGATAAAATTTGTTTAATTTCTTTATGGGGTAAATTTGGTGAAAGAAAAAATCTTAAACATACGGAATATGTTACAGATTTGGAACATTTTTATAAAATTATATTAAATGATAAGATTAAAGATTTAACTATGATTTTTATGAATGATGATTGTGTGGAAATGAACTTGATGATGAATATATAAAAGATAATTTTAATATATATATATATTAGCTTTTCCTATCAGTTCTGCTAGAATAAGACTTTATAAAATGTTAGATATATAAGGAGATAAAGTATCGTATTATGATACAGATCCTTTTATTTATATTGATGATGGTACTAACAGTATAAAAACAGGATGTTTATTAGGTGAATGGAGCAATGAATTAGAAGATAAGGACTATATAAAATCATAGATATGTGGTGATTCTAAAGATTAAAGTTATATTTTAAATATTAATATCAAAAAAGGAAAAGGATTTAAAATGTGCCGTGAAAATGAAATAAAACTCAGTTTTAAAGAAAAAAAAGCAAAATAATAGCTAATTGCATAGATGAAAAAAATCAATCAATTTTAAATTCAAAAAGATAGAAATATAAAAGTAAACAAAATGACTAAAACATATACACTGAGTTTTGATAAAAGAAGAATTTTAGATAATTATGATACTGCACCTTTTGGATACTAAATCTTTTTACTAAATAAATGGCAGATAAAATTATGGAACTGTTAGACAAATTTCTAGATAAAAATGATTCGGGATGCATTTCTGGAAATTAAAAATTATCAGGCCAATTTATTGAAAAATTCCAAGATAAGGTTGGTTGGAAATGTATTTCTAGTATATCAGGTGATCTTTCGGGGTTAATAAAATTATCTGTATAATAAATGGCAGCTTATCATCTGCCTTTTGATGACGATGAAATGAAAGAAGGATATATAGGCCCTCCTCTATTGATTTTAAATTACCGGATGATGGAATTACGATATGGAGAATAAAATTTTAAAAAATTGTTAAAATCCTGTAGATAATCAAGATGCTGCTAATAAAGAATTTGCATTAAAATATATACAACGTAATTATTTTGAATTAAAAATGAATTAGTTGAAAAATAAAGAAATTAGATGCCAGTTTGTTAAGGTTTTCTAAAGAAAAATCTGTTGGTAATCAAACAAATGAAAGCACATCAGAATTTAAAAGTAAATTAGAAGATAAATATTTACATATTAAAGATGTTATAGATGTAACAAAGAAAAGAATAGAAAATGTTGGAAAAAAAAAAGATATGGATGGAGCAACCAAAAATTTTGTTCATGATTCAATTAAAACTCTTTTATACGTTACTAGTTTGTTTGGTTTTATTCCACTTCAATGTGATAAAGAATGGATTCATATTATGCTTTCGGAATTTACAAAATATGGAATATTGCTTAAAGATTTTAAATTCCTTATAGAAGGGGATGTTAGAATCATATTATTTTTAATTGATAAAATAACTGAAAAAGAATCAGAATTTGCCGAAGCTCGTAGTGAAATTGACGAAAATATTTTTGAGTTCAGTTATTCTTGAAGATAAATAATTTTTTACACCTATTAAGCAAGGTTATGCGTTACTGAAGATTTATTAGAAATTTTAAAAATGCCGATCACTGGGATTTGATTGCAGACAAAAAACATTATCCGAACCTTTCATCAGTAAATATTATGATAGAATTTTTGGAAAAATATTTCAGCTTATCAGAAATTACCTGAATCGTTTATGATTATGCATGAAAATCTCATTAATTGGAATATTATATCTAGATATGAAATATTATCGGAAAATTCGTTTTAGACGACGAAGATAAAATAAATTGGGACACAATTTCAAAATATCAGATTTTGGTTAATAATTTTATTTTATAAAATTTTAAAAAATTAGATATGAATGAGATTCCAGATATCAAAAATTAACAGAAAACACTATTGAAGAATTAAAAGATGCAGTAGACTGGGAAGAAATAATTAAAAATCAAGATTCCAGTGAAGTCTTTTTAAATAAAGGTGAAGAGAAAGATTGGTGTAATCCAACTTTATATAAACAAGTGTCAGAAACTTTCATTAAAAGACATTATGACAGAATTGATATTATATTATTATCTCACATATGACTAAATCTTAAAAGAAATGTTTACTAATAAATGTATTCCTAAATAAAAAGTCTTTAAAAATTTTAACCAAATCGTGGATGAATTCAATAGTGCCGGATATTATCATAAAACTCTAAAATTACAAGATTTAGAGCTTGGAAGATATAAGCTGATCTTATTGAAAAAAAATTGAAACTAGATACGGAGATTCATGTATAATAAAAATAGAAGTAGATAGTGAAGAAAAAGAGCATTACCTTAACCATCATGGAAAACTTTCTGACAATGCTATCAAGAAAATTAATAAAGGAAATCACATATTCAATTATAAATGTATGAATGATAGAGAACATTTGTATGAATTAGAAAAAGAATCTTAAACACTTATTTTTAGTATAATTTTTTTTTTATTTATTTATTTTTTTATAAATATTTCAATCTTTGTTAATGTTAATTTTATTCTTTTTCAGGGACATACTTCCATATTTTAAAGAGTACCTTAAAATGCTGCGTAAAAAAACTTTGAAATTAGATTGTTTTTTATAAATATTCTAATCCTTTTTTTTCATATTTTTCACGGTTTTTATATAAACAAAAAACAAATTTTAGTATAGTAAATTGAGTTTTGAGGCTGTCTTAAAATGTCATAAAAAGGATGAAATCTTTATTAGAAAACAGCATATCTGCCCCACTGTAGGATACAAATTTGTTTTTATAGAGTGTGGTACATATGCCGCTGGAGAACAACGCTGTGCTTTATTTACGCATTACTTTATTTAAAATTATTTTTTCGTATATTAGTATATTATCGTATATGTACCAGTGCTAATACATAGTGGTGCTATCTAATCCAAGGATTACTAGCCTAACGTACCTGTATCGCTGAAATTCGAGAAAGAGCGGCAGAGTGGTTTGTGGTATTGTGTAGAGGGTTACAATTCATCATCTAACTACTAGCTACCATCTGTACAAATAACAATGGCAGTTCAAGGAACTGATTATTGAGATAATTTTAAACTTAACCACTATAGAAATTCATGAAAATTGTTTTAACACACTGAAATTGCTCAAAATACTATGGGAATGAGTTACTTCCTTAAAATGTCCTTCTTTATAATCAGTTTTATTAATTGAATACCCAATTTAACAATCTGTTTGAGATTTAAAAATCTGCAATGTTGAATTAACCGAAAAGACCTTCAGAATATGAAAATTTCTGTATTAATTAATTAATAAATGTTAGAGAACTCAAACGACTTGACTGAGTTTTCTGATTTGAAGTCCAATTACATGAATTTTAAGAAATTTAAATGCGGAACGGAATAATTGCGCTAAATATGTTGTAACAAATTGGAGCTTATTTTTTAATTTAGATTTATTTTCCACATCACAATGTTCACCAACGTAAGTCTGTAGCGGTACTACGCTTTTAAGAAAAGGCATGAACTTTATAACAGAAAAAATATTTTTAACCATTTTCAATGTGCAGTTAAGAGGATGATGAAATTTGGCGAAAATATAAATTGCATTACCAATCTTAAAGTAGCACAAACTAGCTTATATGAGAAGCATTTCCCACTGTAAAATTAATTCTAATAATTATAATTCTGCAATGCAACTAACTAATCAAATTAATTAATTATTCTGTAATGCAACTAACTAACCAAAACACTAACGCGAACTAACCAAAACTGGAGACTCGGCAATGTACTAAACAAAATACTCCAATAAAGAGTGCGGAACAACGATGATCCATATTGCTTATGGTTATATTAAGCAGCTTAATAGGGACCACATCTCACAGTAAGTTTGAAAGCTCTAATGGTTAACAATTGGCGATTTGATTATATTAATGAGTCTCCATGCAGAGTCCACTGCATGCTCAGTCAGATTCAATATTGTTCTAAAATCGAGCTAGTCAATCTATGTGATATGATTTCATTCCGAAGGTACTAATATTCCGCTAGTAAATCGCTGGGCAGGTAAATTGCATTGTCTTGTAATATCAGCGCTTTGCCTGAAGGCAATGAAAAAGATCTAGGCTTTATACTTTTGACTACAGAACTTTCATTTATTAGCACTCAGAGGTACGTGTATCTATACAAAGGAATGCGATTCCAAATATACGTGTAATCTCTGTAATAATTGTCTGTGTAATAATTGTCTGTGTGTGTTTATGAGATTATAACGGGGGCATGAGATTCTTTACATATCGAATAATGCCCAATAATCATCTGCAGAGAATATACGGATCTATGTGTAAGGAATACGAATCTTCATTTGTCTTCAGTTCTTTTCTCATGATTGCGCATCCAATTCGGCAGCTCTCTCCTGCGATGTGGATCGAGGGATTAAGTCAATTACTGGCCTCCTAGATGTCTGTCACGAAGCCTTCAGAATTCAATAAAAGCCGATACAATAGTCCTATTAGGTACTATGAAAACGAACAGTGGTCGAATCTTGAATAGATATTCTGCTCCACTTTATGTTGTACAACAATTTCAACGACTGCCTTTCTTCGAGATGAAAAATGCATATTTAGAATTGATTCCAAACCTACGAACAACAAACTATCCCATTCAGTTACGCCAAGGATACACGGTTTGATGTACCGCGATCCAGTCGATGTTGTTTCAGCATTTATAGTTTCGAGCCTGCCTTTTTTTTGCCCTCGAAAACTAGATTTTTTTTCGCTTGAAGAAGAGGGGTCTGGGTGTAATGACCCTCAAAATCGAAAGAATTTTATTCAAAATCTACGCCAACGTAAGAGGGCTCTTTTTTGGCAAACTTTAAGGTAGCTACGCTAAGACAGTTGTAAAACAATACAAATATTTGACAGCATTTTACAAATATGCTGATAATATTTAATGAAGCATTGTAGCAAATTTCTTATAAAGGGGATTTGAAGGGTTGTTAACAGTTTAATTATGGTCTGAATTATTGCGTGAACTTAATAATATTGAGCACCCTTTCAAAGGATATTACGATAGACTTTGAAATATTGTTTTGTTGATATTGTTATTGTTGCACTTTCCATGTCAAAATACGGTTGATATCTTAGAGCTCAAAAGCAAGTTTTTTGAAACTCCCATTAGGAGCCAAATTCAAAGTTTTCCAGAATAGCTTTACTATTAATAAGTGTGTTAACTAAAAACATAGTGAGAAATTTAGTGCAGTAGAGGTAGCTCTAAACAACAGCTACCATCATTGCCTCTTGATATGAAGAATATTCCCATATTTTTCTTCGTATGTCATAGGTTGTTTTATGCTGGGAGTGCTGACTAAAAATGATGACTGCGTTTATTTTTCTGCAGGTTGTATCATATACCTTCAAGACTAATTCTGTTCATTGATACACACAGTAACAATCCGTTGTTGCATGTGTATAATCCTATCTATGTTCAGTTTCATTTGATTGACGCCAGTTCTACTGCTTAATTTAAGAGGATCACTTGAATAAACGCAATGAAAATGCAACAGGATTTTAGGCAGTTTACAAGTCAATTCTTGAACTGTTAGAAATCCAGTATGAGAATGAACTAGAAAGATTGCATTTTAACACTTCTTCAGATTGATTAAGCCCCTTAAATATACAAATAATATGTAACAACACATATATAAATGTCAATTACCATCTGGTAAGAACATTAGATCGTGGCTCATTTAAAAACGAAAACACTGAGAACAAGAAAGCATGTTATTCAACTGAAACAGATACAAGATTTCTGATGCTTGAGAAAACACATAGTTAGTTTTAGCTTGTTTCACCGCCTTATGAAAATAAATTAGATTCATTTAAGGGAATTACGAGTCATTAAGATAACTGTGCCTTTACCGAAACCGGATATCTTCAAACTTTTTTGAAAGGAAGGTGTAGCTTCAATTCTGTAAGACAGGCGATACAATATAAGAAATAACATTAAAGTTACATACCACTACTGCTGAAGAATAGGTGTCTTTTAAAAGCCATATATGACTTACCTAAAAGATGAAAAGAAAACATACAATTAGACTATAACTTCATTAAAATAAGGCATTTAGAAACGCTCATTAATTGAAGAAGATACTTCGCTACTTTCCGATTAGCTGGATCCCTAAGGCAACTCACAGGTTCTGAGTGAATTGGTGTAAAACTTCTGTTTAGCGATTTTTACAGATGCTTTATTTATAAATGCTTTCCGATTAGCTGGATCCCTAAGGCAACTCACAGGCTCTGAGTGAATTGATGTAAAACTTCTGTTTAGCGATTTTTACAGATGCTTTATTTATAAATGGTAATAATAATAAAAAACATTTAACAAAAAATAAGCTATTTTATGAGAAAAGAGGAGGAAATCTATATCGTCAATATTTATATTTCTAAAAAACAAAACAGTCGCTATTAACTGTTTAGCAAAATGATGTCTAAGTTTAGAGTGCGCAAATCCACTTGTATTCAAACACATTCGTGGACAGGCTATGGTCGCCCGAGGTTTTGGATATTAGTAAATACCTAGATTTCCAAATAATATCCTATTTCAGGTACAATACAATATGTATTGTTTAATCTCTGCTCGGATTTTATGTATATTTTTTAGCAGATTCGAAAAACGATATTATTTTCACAGGAGATTGTTTTTACAGAAAATGAGAAAAAACGAGATTATTTTTACAGGCAAACCGTGGTTAACATTTAACTCTGAAATTACCAAGCATGCCAAAATGATGGACATCGGATTCCAAGTTTTAAAATTACCAGTTAAAATATAAAAATGCTTTTATGCTAACAAGAGTTAGAAAAATGATTATGCATACAAAAATGATTTCATTCATTACTCGTATTTAGAATATCTACATAGATTATACTTAAGAATAATAAAATCCGTCATTAGAACGGACTTAATAACTTCATAGTTCTTCCACAGAGTAAATTGAGAAAAAATGCTGAACAATATTCGCATCCGTTTATACTTTCTAAGAAGATTTTTGTATAAACTATTATTAACATTAATTATAGACTATTAGTCTTCCAAGTAAACATAATCAATACTGTAATCTGGTCGGGTGGGTATTCACTTAACTTTTTAGGCATATTTTGTTTTACTGAATCTCCTTTACTGTTACAAACTTCTGATAAAATTAACTGCTGTAGAATAACCCATAAGCGTATTAAAACGTAATTTTGCTCGTCTAATATTCATTTGAATTTCTACTTTTGAAACATGATTACAATCCCTTGACTATGATAACAGTAAATTTTCAAGCTGTTTCTGTAATAAAATTATTAAATATGTTTCTGAAATACTCTGTATTAATAAAGAAAACGTATAAGGTAGAAAGAATTCACATAAAAATGAAGAGACTTTGACAGATACAGTACATATATACAGTACATACTTGATACAGATTGAAACTGAATTTTTCAAACTTTGATGAAAATAAAAAATATAATACCCAAGCAGTAATGATCAAATATTTTAGCATACTTAACAATTCCAACCTGAACTCTGATTAATGAAAAGCTCGCCAAATCGGACTGTGTATCGTAGTTACAACGATTAAGCCGTACTGGTAATAAATAATGCATATGCTTGCAGGGCATGGACACTCTTCACATTTAGAGTACAACGAAACTGTAAATGCATACAAACTTCTCATTACACATTTGCTAGAGATTCTCTATTAGTAGCCGTAAATTTTTTTTCTCTCTCTCTCTCACACACTCACAAAAAAGGGGGGGGGAGTTAAAATATAAAAAAAAAATACAGTTTAAATCTGCTTTTGTTTATTAATTTAAATTTGGATAAATTAAAAAATACAATAGTTTTTCAAGCACATTGTACACTTAGTGAAAGTTGTTCTAGTGTTTGTAATAAATAAAAAGAGTTTCAATGCAATCCAACTTCGTACAATATAAAGTACCGTTTAATTTTCTAACTCGTTATTTTAATTTTAATTTATAATTTTAAGTACCTTTCCTTTCACCCTCATTTCATTTCCCTTCCAGAGCGCAGCTTTCTAACACGCGCGATATTCAAATTAGGTAGAAGGAAGCAAATATTTAAAGAAAAGTTTTGGAGGGTGAAAGCAAAGCGTGCTCTGCCTGCTTGAAGGCCACACTACTAACATTGACTCTCCAGCTATTAGAATTCCGTGGCATTGAGTTATTTTTGCTTTAGGCTTGTTTACACCGACATCGAATTAGAGCCAACTTGAGCGATAGTTAAACTGTTCTTAACTTCATCAATTTTTAAGTTATTCATTACTTTTTCAGTTAAGCCAAAAGTGTTGGCTTTTTGTAAGCACGAGTTGGTGCCGACTGTTAAACTTTGTGTCAATAAAGGTTTCTTTACAACCTTCTGCTGACTTCGTAGTAATTTAAAAGACTTGGTGATAATTCACCAACAGTTTTCAACGTCGCGAACATTTTATGATAGCTAAGAAAACACGATGCTACAATACAACCATGAAACTGTGCGACTTAAAAAGGACGCTTCATTATTCAAAGTTATTCATTACCTTTTGAATTAAGCCAAATGTGTTGGCTTTTTGTAAGCACGAGTTGGTGCCGATTGTTACACTTTATTTGAGTTAATAATGGTTTCTTTACAACCTTCTGCTGACTTCGTAATACTTTAAAAGACTTGGTAATAATTCACCAACAGTCTTCAGCGTCGCGAACATTTTATGATAGCTAAGAAAAAACGATGTTACAATACAACCATGAAACTGTGGGACTTAAAACAGAAACTTACATAACTAATGACATATGTCTTTGAATGTATGTATATTAAAATAGATCATAAAAGTACCACATGGCCGTTATATTCAAGAGCAGACTGAAACAGAGAACAAGGGCTCATGAATTGAGTTTAAACTTTTCTGTTGTGTTCTGAAAGATTTGGTACTGATTTTCTCAAAGGATTTATGATTTTGTTAAAGGTTTCCGATATAATTTCGTAAAAACGATTCAGGAGACTTTACAGAATTCATACAGAAGAGAGATTCTGCAAACCCTGCACGTTTTCATAAAAAAGTATTTACTACATCTGACATAAACCGAATTTCTACACTTCACTTTCTTCACCTTCAAATTTATGCTTTTGCAACGAAATCTAAATTAACCGATCAGAAAATTAAATGGAAGTCCGACTGACAATGAAATGTTTATTCGAATACATGTGCCTAAGTGAAGAGATGTCTTCGTGAAAGACTTTCCAAGAGAAAATGGTTCGTGTTCAGGTTACACATGAAGAAAACCATAACAACATATATGCAGTCAGCCTGTGCGCCGGCACTCGAACCCATATCCAACTACTAGTGTTCAGTGGTCTTATCCGCTAAACAAACAAATTAAACTTCGAAATTCAGAATGGTGTCGCAGAATAATCACAAATTGACTTTAGGATATGCATTAAAAACATATACTGATATCCGTACATACTTGAGCTCGGTCATAAATTATTTCTAGTCAAATAGATTAAAATACTGTAATTAATAGTTAAAAAGTAATTGATTTAGTCTTTAAATAAATCTAAAAAAATAATCTAAAAAGTCTGCTTTCAAAGACGAAATAATTTTATAGTAGTTTGGTAGTGTATCAGTTCCATTTCAAATCATATGCAGGTATGAAATCGAAATTTCAAAATGCGAGTTCAAGATTAACTCACAGATACAAAATGAAAGGGCAGAATTCGTGAATGTACTTAAACTAGTTTGTATTTCATCCTTGAAAATTCCGAATTTCATGCACAAAGAAATGGAAATGATATATAGGTGTATCTTGACACTCTGACCGTAGTAGCCTATACAGTTGGACATAATGTGTTCTCCCAGCACTGGTATTTGAAAAACAGGTGCTATATGAATAGAAAGCGAATCAAGTCTTCTTTGAATTAATTGCCAATGAATATTTTTTACAACTAAATTTATTATCCTTGTATTTCTTGTGCTGAATATTTTTTTTAAATCATCGAAAAGGAAATATTAGAAGTTTAAAATATATTATTAGTCAATTTGCACAAGAATGGACTTGATTCACTTTGCCTTGAATGAATCATTCACCGCTACTGTTCGATAAGTAAAAATGCTACCCAGCTCTTTAAATGAAATATTACTATGCTTTTTATGCTACGAGCAAAGAAAAGTAATTCAAAAGCGGGAAGAATAAGGATGGGGAGGGAAAAACGTATGCTGTTTAATATTTCATGCTGCTATCAAACCACAAAAATCAAACTGTTTATAAAAGAAACGGCTTTTATTCCTTTTATAGCTTTATTCATTTTGAAAGTCTACCTTCACTTTCCTTGCAACAAACAAAGAGAAGAGTGTTTATTTCTAAGAAAATAACTTGATTCAATAATCATTCAGAATGACAGATAGAGAAAGTCAACTAAATAAATCCAATTCCTTAAAAACACTTTTCTTTTAAAGCAATGGTTTAGTATCGAGTGAAAGAAATCGAAGTTTAAAATGTATCGAACACAATTTTATGTTAGAACAAATATTTGTGACTCGAAATTTCGCATGCGTTACGAGTGGCACACATGACAGCGTGGCATGCTTTATAGGTTACCGCTATTTCTTTAAACCAAAAGCTAACCAAAACCAAACCTTACGAACACACATGCCTATCGTCAATTATCATAATAATTAATAACTATACATAACCAAATCGATCGTCAATTAAATTGAAATTAAAAAAGAACTTTAATAAAAAAAAGGACTAAAAGCTATCAAAAAGAAATGGTCAAATTTCCATTAACGAAGTTGGAAGTAACATGTGAAACGAATCGAAGACTTCGGAGAGAAGCTCTTCAGTACTCTCAAAAGGCATAAAAGGACAGTGGTAAAAACAAATAAAAGATGCAGACTTTTAAAGTTGGAACAGACTAATTGCCAAAGGTCTTGATGATAAAGATATTTGAGTTTTATTTATACAAACACAAAATTTATGATGATTTGTTACGTTCGTTTGATCAAGATCATTTGTCCGTTTGATCATGCATCCAGTCTGCTCGCCAGGAACTGAAGCCAAGAGGTTCTAGCAGTGCTCAGTGCTATTATAGCCACATACTATGAGGCTGGAATTTATTTTGAAAAGATAATGTTTACGAAACATATAAGTTTTGAATGATTTTGCTCGGTCAGAGACAAGCGCAGAGATAAAGAGGGTTCGCGAGTTCCGTTTTTACAGAATTGAAGTCTTTTCAGACTAAAGTCAGGAAAATAATTAATATTAACAGCACTTTTGTTTATTTAAACAGCATTACGAAACTTTTTGTTGCACTGAAATACTGGCAATATTCATAACATAAGGATTTCATTGCTCTGTTTGTCTATTAGTATTGAATACCCATTCAACTTCTGTAGTTCCTTAAGATTATGTATGAAGTGATATTCGAAATGTCGAGAATTTATAGGCCAGAGACCACAAATCACTGACTTATTTATGCAAGTGTCTAAACCAAGGGAATATACAGTTATTAAGTTCTGCACGGTAAATTTGAAGTGTGACACATAAATATAAAGCCTTAAAAGGCACAAATAAATAACGTAAGATTAATGTAGCAGCGCAATATGCTATAACTGAACTCTGACATAAATGTTTTTCGAACGGAATTTTATAATTGCTGAAATTGTTTAACTTAAGCTTATAAGGTATTTTCTCGCTCCTTTTTGCATGCCTTCGTGGTGTAAATGGAAGCATACTCGACGCGTATTCGAGAGGTCCAGGATTCGAGTCCCGGCGAGGGCACTGCGCATTTTTTATGTCTCCTGCTTAAAAAAAAACACTAATGGCCCTACAAGCGGTCACATCATATGTACAATATTATTTAAATACATAATAACGAATCAAGTACTTTATTGAATCGTATTACAAACTGACTGACGGTTACGTGTTTTTTGGAATTGCATGGAAACCAATGAAACTCCATCCACGCATAAGGTACATTAATTTAAATAGTAACTGATTTCATTTTTAGATATATTTTACACGAATATATAGAAGACAGACTTTTATATTCCCATAAAAATAACACATTTTAACATTTTTTAAAAATAACGGGCTTTCCTAAAAATATTTGCCTGTAGATTTAATAATGAATGATATCTCTGCATTGCACAAGAGGGCTATCAATTACATCTAGCACAGAGTTCTCATTCTAGCAGTTACGTCACTTCCAACCACGCTACTGAAAGATTCTTCGTAGGAAGACACACACGCACAAGTCTGACGCTCAGTATCAGCATGTAATATGATTTATCGCATGGAAAATGCATCTTACGGTGGAAATACACACAGAGCCTAGTAACTGTACAAAACAGTTGACAGCAATAGTATTTATGCGCTTCCGCATCCACATGCATAATCACTAATAACTACAGCATATAACCAAATACCAAGGCTCGATTCATTCAGTCTGGGGCTTTAGGCACAGCTGTCTTGCGGGGCTCCTCAGCAGCCATTTTCCATTCTTTTAAGAGGGCAATAACAGGATTATGGTGAGGTGTAGAATGATTCAGCTTCCTTAAAATCTATGGCCCTAAGTCCAGGCAATCAGAACTTACTAACAACAATAACCACAATAACAAAGCTATAAGGAGACCCTGAAACTAACATTACATCGTTAATTGCTTTGTTTATAAGCGGAAGTAATCAAAAACTAATATAAAATTTTCTTTAAATTCTTCAAATAAAAAAAAATTTACTACATGTATTTTATTTTGGGAAAGAAAAAAAAAAGCTTAAAATTAAACGTAAGCTACTGATAAGCTATGATTAGGTTAAATTAATTGATTTAGGCAAACACAAGAGGGCTATATGCCTAAGCAAAGGATGACTTGGAGGAAAACTTCCTAACGGAAACTGACTAACGTTAACTTTCCACATAAAGGAAAAGTGTAAAAAACCCATGTAGCGAGGATCAAACAGGATTAGAAGTACTTAAAATAATCTAAATACAAGTACATAAAAAGACACTCTAATATCACAAGGTGGTGGTCTTAACAAAATCCTTCATAATCATTCCAGTGAAAGAAGTGAGTGAAAATGTTTTATATATATTTTCTCTAGTGTATTCAACTCGAAAAATAGCAAACAGCTAATTTTGAACAAAATATCACTCTCATTTCCAACTCAATAATAATAAAAAAAAAGCGCGTTCTCTGAGCACCATTCTACTGCAAAGCGGGCTAGTAAATCATTAGCGAATGCAATTATATAAGCTTAAGAACATAACGATATGGGATATTATTATGGTACATTCACGGAAAATATGAGACCGTGCAAAATATCATTTTATAAACACTTAACGACCCTTTCATATAAACATATAATTTCTATCGGTAGTACTAATCAGCATTCTCCCAAACAGGTGTAGTAGTAAACGGGTGTGTTAGAGGTCCTAAGGGGAGATTTCTTTTTCAGCATTCCCCTGTTTAGAGTAGGATTAGAGAACACCTTTTTTTTTTTTTAAAGAAAACTTACGAACTGCTGTTATTCATTCTAAATTTACAAATGGTTGGCAACCTCCGACACTGACATTTGACAAGGGCAAATACCCGTATGTTGACCTTCATCTAGATGACTATGTAACATATTGCAGCAAAAGTCTTTCATGAATGTTTTGACATCTACTTATTTCACAAGCAAGGTCAAAAGATGAAAACTGAAGCACATCAGACAACCTGTTCTAACCTACTAGAGAACACAGATGATTTAGGAGAGCGGTTTTATGACGGGATCGTAATTCAGCGAGGTAAATTTTCCACAAAAGTGCCATCAATAAACATTATAAGAAGTCTCTTATAATACAGCTGTTCTAATCAAAATCGCAATAAATGCTATATTAGACATGGGATGAGGAAACACGTTTTCCTCGTATACATGCCCAGAGTTTTATAAACTTTGCCTACTACAAGAATATAGATCGTAGATAGTTCAGGGGTAAGCAGCTGGTTTCCCCCTCGAACTGCGGTGGTTCAGAAAACTGCCAAGGCCTAGCGACATGAGGCAACCCCCTGAATTTATTCACCAGTGGGGTGCTACATGGACCACTCAGTCTCTATTGAGTAAGTATCATAGGTGTTTATGGAAAGTAAAGGCAGTTAGAATGCAGTACTGAATACACTGCATTGTGAACATGACATACTACAATTCAGGCCTTACTTCCAGCATTCTTTGGCTTATCATCGGGGTTAATGCATTACTTTGTTTTATTTGAGTAAAACTTTTAATCATTCTAGTTTTTATTAAATTTATCTTATTTATTTTTAACAAAAGTCTGCATAGAGATCCCTTAAAAAACAGCGTTCAGAGGAGATATTTTAACGCGCATTAAATGGGGACAAGGTTACACGCGACAAAAATAAACAAATTGGATTGCAATTATGTTTAACTTTTCATTCTAACTTGAATAATCATATACTTTTCTTTAATGACTGTTTATCAACAGAAATTTTGAAGTTTAAGATTCGAACGAAAAGTACAAAATTCTGTAAAGTTGTTAAAAAATTATATATAAAATTCCTCAATTTAAATGAAATAAATTTATTGATGGTATTTTAAAAGTTCTAACATCGAAATATGAATTGAAAGTCTAGGAAACAAAAAATATAACTTTTAATAACCAGTTCATTAATAGTTCTTAAAACAGTTTCCTAATAATTAAAGTTGTACTGCCAAAGTTATTTGCATTGAATGTATCACTTAGAGGATATGTACCTTTTTACTTGTACCTTCCCTTTTGTATTCAGATTCTTTTTTAATGTAATGTTATGAACTATTGAACAGAGAACTATCGACCAGCTTCATAGGCAGTTTATCCTCCCAAAATAGTTCAAGCTGCTTAATTATAATTTATCACTAGTTGAAATCGTACAGTTAGTGACGATTGCGATGAATCAATTGAATTTTTACGTTTCATCACAAATTTAGGGCCTTCTGGAAGTTCAAATACAGCCATTTTGTAATTAATCTGTGTAAATTTAAGATTTTTTGGAGGCTCAGAAAAATTATTTTAAAAATCCGTTTTTACAGGCTGCCTTCCCAACATCATGATTCTGTAGGGCTCGAATTAACGTATCCACTTTACGTTACAAAGCATCCTAAATCAGGATAGCCTAAAGTACTTTAATTTAAAACCTTCAAAACAATTTTGGCACGACGACTGTCAACGCAAAGCTCTCAATAACAATAGTTCGATTAAAACTCTCCTTAAAATTTCTATTTACATGAATTACTTCAAAAGTGGAAAACAAAAACAAGACTATAAAATACTCGGAAGTTAATAATTGATAACAGATACAAGCAAGCTGCTTTTTATTACAAAGAAAGCAATATGCGTCAAGTACAACAATGAATTAAAAATATGGAACTAGTTCGCAAACTTTCAACGTTAATAACAATTATGGGTTTTTGAGTTCGTAAATTTATTTTTTTGCAGTAAGAGCACCAATGACAGATTTCCTCATAAATTTAAACTAAGTGAAAGGAAAGATTTTCGGAAAAGGCTAGAAATTTTATTAGCTAAATAAATCCTAAAAATGACAGGCTGTAAAGAGTATACGTCGTACGGTGAACCGCGGTGTTCAATAATGAAGCTAATCGGCAACTGAGCACCATGTATCCCTTTTTATTTATTTATTTTTTCCGGAGTCAAATGCTCCAATGCGTCATTAAATGCGAATACGGCAGAAATATGCACTCGAGTAACCGAAATCTATAAACGATTTTCATTTCGAAATGTTAGCGTGTTACAAATGGAGATTTAATTTATGGGTCTTTATAGTATTGATTACTGAAGTTAGATACATAGTGAATACTTAACGTGCTAAATATCGATCCAGTTACGAATGGAAGAGTTTAGTAACATTACTCCCGCCTTTATGAATTCGATGCAGATCAAAGACCAGCGTGACAAACACAAAATGAGAATACCGCGTTTCACCGCTTTATAAAATTATATCGACAGCTGTAGTTGAACACACGAAAATGTGAAATCCAGAACCGTTAATCACCGTTAAGGCAATAACTATTTATAACTGAATTTAGAATTGATGAATATCATCATATGATTCGGAATCCAAAATATCATCATGTAACATGCAGAACATTAATTGGCTAAACAACGCAATAGCTAGTGATAAGCAATCCGGTAACGAATACTGTATTACCGAACGGAACACCATTAGCGAATCAGAGTGGCGAACCGGGACCTAAGTGATGATTCAAAATTCCAAAATTCTCTCTTCGTGTACGAAGCAGTAAATATCCTCCGGAATGATTCGGAAGTAAAACAAAAAAATGAAGTTAATACATCAGTTCCTGCACAGCAAAATTTCGGTTGATTTCATTTTAGATTAAATAAAGTTATAAAACCTGCTTACTCCAGAAAACTATAACAAAATTATATTTTTCTTACAGCGGTGTAGAGTCATCACGTTATTTTGAAGCAGGAAATGTGCAATGCCCTGCCCGGGACTCGAACCTGGACATCTCGAATACGCTCCGAGTGTCCTCCTTACACCACGAAGGTATGCTGGAAGGAGAGAGAAAATACCTTATACACTCGCCATTTTAAAGGGCGAATGAGGATTAGGGTCCCAATCGTCAAATCCTGGTGTGACGAATTATTGTCCATCACCTGTTAGTTCGGACGCCACTATAGAGACATTAGGTTATTTTGAAGCAGGAGATGTGAAAAATGTGCAGTGCCCTCACCGGGACTCGAACCTGGACCTCTCGAACAACCGCCGATTGTGCTACAGTTACATCACGAAAGCATGCTGGAAGGAGGGTTAAACATTACTAGGTTAAATTTATAATGTTTATATCGCAAAAGCAAGATCTTTTTGGCTTACGTTTCCACTACAGCGTTGATTGTTTGCTAACATAGACACAAATATTAGGAAATCGAATACAGTTAACTGAATTTACGGAGGAACGTAGCACAACCAAAGAGAGAATCTCTTGAGTTACTGTATTAACTGCAGTGTGTTAACCGCTTGTTGATAGTTTGACAGTACTGTAGTTACGGTAGCGCATTGCAGCACTATCTATGTAAGGGAATGTAAAGGATTATTTGGATTACAGCAAAGCACACGAAGTCTATCTCCTAAGAGAACGATGGCTTCGTTAAAGGCCTTTTAAAGGAAAATGGCCGTAAGACGTAGCGAACACCACGAAAACTTCAGTGTATCCAGGCCGTTGTCCGGGATTTCAACTTCGGCTGAATTACTAGTGTCCAGCGTTCACATCGCTTGGCCACTGATGGATTTTAAGGGGGAGTGCTGCGTAACCCTGAGGCCGATTATTATTGGCCAAGAGGGTTGCAGCACACTTGTATATTACATTACATTACTTCGTGGAGGATTTTATACGATAATAGGGTTGGTATTTATATTACCCTTGAATTAGGTTAAGTTTATTGATAAAGCGAAAACATGCGGCGGCTGCTTATCAAAGTAAGGAGATGACTTCGTGGAGGACTTTCCAAGGCAAACTGGTTCCCATTTGTTTTGTATGTGGAAGAAATCACGTAAACCCCCATATTGTTACACATCGGGCAAGCCAGTGAAAACCTCAAGCAGTCATATCGTTCATCAGGAACCGAAATTGGAACAAACCACCAGTGATCAGCTTTTTAATCCACCAGCATTGACGCCAGCAGCTGTTAACTATTACACTGACTATGTTAGAATAAATACCTAAAAACTTACGAATGAATAGATAAAACGCTACTAAAACAAAAATTTCCAACTTTTATTTGATGCAGTGATTAAAGTGTAGAAATCAAACTTTTGAAATAAATTTTTTATCAAAAGAATATATGTTCTGATTGGTACTGCGATGGCTCGAGACATGAAAATCCTGAGAAAAAAAGTAGGTATTTTTATAAAATATGTGTAAACTTGATCACTTGCAGAGATGATAAATTCAGCTCTATCTCTAGCAGAATTACTACAGCCTTGTTTCAGTTAGGCGAATTTTAATCATAAAATGTCAAATTATAAAATTTCTAAAACAATCAATAACAAACTACTAAATTTATTCGGTAACGGTGCAGTGTATTTAAACACTCAATTTTCTTTCTTCAGTATGATTTACCTCTAAGTAAAAGAGAGAACTTTTTCTTGCTAATTTTCTTTATGGTATAATTAATTATAATTCCCAGCATCAAATATTGAACCTAAGCGAATCAGATATGAAAAATTTATTACTTTAAAATAATACAGTGTGTTCTATTTCTTAAGCAACATGAAAAATCAGATCTTACTTTTATAATTATTCTTAACCTTTGATCCCCATAAAGCCTTGGCTGTACCGACATATGGTGGAACTTACGCACATAACTGCTGAGAGAAAAGTCACTTCATTATGTTTTCTCGAGATAAATCGATGTTCAGCACCTGCTTTATGGTTATAAACTAAGGTGTTTTTTCCAATACCTGAGAAGTTGTTAGTTACATCTAGCAAATAAATTAACTTCAGATGGAGAATTTATGACTTGTATTGCCCCTCTGCGCAAATGCATATTTTTTTCTACACGAAATAGCAAATTATGATTTTATTTTTCTTTGAATTTTATTGATGTAGACATGCATGATTATAAATGTTCTAGTTTTAGGATTTAATGTAGAATATATGAGTGTGAGGTGTATTGACGTTTTCAGCAGAATAATGTAGTATACTTATTCTTAGCCTTTCAACTACCCTATCTATCATTATTAATCATTATCAGTACAAAATTCGTATCACTATATTAAAAGCTTCCTTACACTTGCTCCATTGAAAAGTGTCATGCTATACTGAGAGCTGCTATGCTCTAACCCGACGTAAGTTTAAAATCTAAGGCCCATTTATAGGACGGTTAGGCACTTACACGTATGCATTTAGCTGTAAACATTCATATTATACAAATATTTACTAATCCAGTTTAGGCATATAAATATACAGCTTAGACAATTGCTATAACAGTTTGCTTTTCAAGCACAGGAAAATTAAGTAACTAGTTTGATAGCTCCAAAGATTTTCATTACTACTATTTATCTGCTTATAAATTCAAAAACCACGGGAAAATCTTTATTACATATATATGATACCCACAGAACAAGTATTAATTATAATTGAAAAATATCATTACAGTCTTAGAGAGAAAATCCCGCGTAAGTTTCAAGCGTATGTTGCATACATAAATCCTTCTAGTGAACTAACAACAGTTAAAGTAACACCAACACATAAAAACAGTTTTCACTAAAAAGATATATGTGCTAATTTGATAAGTTATCTTTTAGATTAATTATTTCAATAAATAAAGTAAAAAATTAGAATGAAGCATTTTAAAAATTCTTCATTGCAAAAATAGTGGAAAGGAGAACACTGTTATAAGAGATAAAACAAACGCATTTAATCTAACGGTAGTTATTAGGCAACGATGGCGAGTATATCTTTCCGTAGAAAATTCCTTGACGCTCGTTCTTTTATAACAGAAAAGATCCAAATTTTCTGATCTTGCAAAGCTAGAGGAAAATACACATTCTTTAAATCTAGTGGAATATTTACAACATAAACGTCTTCTGGACACAGAAATATGATTCTTCCGCGTGTAAAGCATACGGAGAGGGTTTTCTTACCTTTCTAGAAAAAAATATAGTTAATAATATACAGTTAATGCAGTCGAAAAGCAAATTCAGACCCTTTGATGACTGGCGCTGTCATCGACTAAATGTTTCACACTGGCCAACATCAGTTATTTTCTGCATCTTACCTATGGGTCGCAGTGGTTTGCGACAGCTACAGTAATGATTTGCGAACCAAGCATTACGCATTTAACTAGCTCATAAGATAAACGCTTTCCACGTGAATGAAGTGTATCTGTTTTCAGTCTTTTTGTGTATCACAGTTAAAAGTTAAGTAATTAACCAGCTATAACATTATACACAGAAAAATAAGTGAACCAAATTGGTAAGTTGGTACGTCAAGAACTTAGCTATCTATTTCAAATACAATCTGCTGCAAAAAAATATATGGAACTAAAAAGAGCTGAGCTACAAATACCAAACCCGGCAGTAGTATAGTGTTCGAGTAGATAAACAAATGTTTAAAAACTGGGGTGACAAAATCGTTTTATCTACGAGTAGCAATACAAAGAACGTGAAAAATCAGTAGACGATAAAGCCACTCTGGCA
The DNA here is from genome assembly GCA_000611955.2 of Stegodyphus mimosarum. Lineage (NCBI taxonomy): Eukaryota > Metazoa > Arthropoda > Arachnida > Araneae > Eresidae > Stegodyphus > Stegodyphus mimosarum. The sequence continues at coordinate 494,418 of KK117735.1, forward strand.
GCTTACAAGCCGATACTCGGTTGGGAATGGAGTCTATTAAAAGATAGCAATGTCTCTCCGCGGTAATTTGTGCCACAGACGGAGCAACTAGTCAGCGAGTTGGGACGTATTTTTTCACGGCTGAGTTTGCCTGCCGAACTTGTCCCAAACGTGTTTGATAGGCGACAGGTATGGATACCTGGCAGGCCTGTCGAGGACATTAACACGTCGAAGACATTGTTGGAAAATTCGTGCTGTATGTGGCCAAGCGTTGTCCTATTGAGAAACAGAACCTAGGTGATCTACTAGCATCGGCAGTATGATCAGCTGCAAATTGTCGTCAACATACCTGCGAGCAGTCACAGTACCTGGCAGAACGACTAATGATGAACGACTGTCCCAGGTAATCGCTCTCCAGATTGTCATACCCTGCGTTTTGGCTATGTGCCGCTCAGTAACAAATAGTACTCTGGACCGCTCACCTCCCCGTTTACAGACACATATGGCGGCGGTCATCAGCATCGAGAGAAAAGCATGTTTCATCGCTGAAGCTCACATTTCTCTAATCGGACATTGTAATCGGTCCCCGGAGAGCACGGTACCATGCAGGATGACACTAGTTATGTCGGAGTGTCAATATTAAGCATCTTAATGGGCGTCGAGATTAAAACCAGCATCACCTAGTCTTCTGCAAATCGTATTCCTCGATCCCTGAGTGTTGGCAGATAGCGTTGAATCGGTGATTGTGTAGCTTTTGGTGCCGTACGTGGCAGATTTTCCAATTTCGCAATCATCTCGCGCATTGGTGGCCTGGGGACGGCCCGAGCCGCTACGGCAGTTGACTATGCCTTCGCTCAACCACTGGTTCGAACAACGGACCATGTCGCTTTCACCAATATGCCGGCCGATGCCTGTGATGCAACCCCTCTCAAAGTCTCACAAATTTTCGTAACGTCGTCGAGTACCTTTTAAAGGCATCTTTCGTTACAATGCCGTGGATCCAAGCCGTCAGTGCGGTTGTAAATACTCCTAAGTAACCGCGCCTGCCTTTTTACCTTCTACCTGCTGCGCACATCAGACGCGCGTTGCTCCACAGAGCTGATTGGTGCAGTAAGTGTAGGCTTTGTCCTTTTTAATATGGAGTATAAAAGTCTGAAAACATGTAACGGGAGAATGCGACTGATTCGGAAAACTCTAATGAAACTGAATCATGTGTATACGCAGCACATCAAAGGGAAATATGATTCAATGTACTCAATATATCAAAATCTGAAGGAGTTAATGATGTTAACATACAAAGTACTAATACATCAAATATTACATGAACTTCGAAAACATTTAGGTCAGTAATTCGTGATTGTGAACAACAGCAATCGTATATTCAAGCAAATAAAAGTTGTAGGGGAACATATATTGATGAAGTAGATGGTTAGTTCTGCCGTCGTGAAAGGATTAAAATTTCAAGCGTAAGCTGCAGTAAGCATTGCTCCTCAGTTTCATATTATATCAGCCACGAAATACGCTTAAAATTTGATGACTGATTACAAACAATGTTTCATCAAATTTTGCAGTGGTTTTATTTCTGGACAGTGAAAGTCTATCGTCACTAGCGATGAAATGAATCCATATGCTGAACAGTTAATAGGGAGAAACAGATATTAAAACTGCATCCGATTTTAAGTTATTTATTTATATTTTGTCAAAAATCTGTCTATGTCAATACGTAGATGACGGAAAATTTTAAATACGGCTAAATACAAATTCGTTGGGTTGGGAGTAACCTATACTTTCATGCATTATTCATTAACTGAAACAATACAGCTATATTTCTCATATGTGTTTTGATTAGATTTCGCTTTCAGTAAAACTAAATGCATTGATACACGCCTTAATGCTACGATTTGTCTTTCAGTATCCTCTCCCTGGCCCTCAAAAAAGGATATGTCAATCAAATAGCCACGTTTTCTGTTGTCTGGCTGAAATCTGGACTGCCGAACACAAGTAAGCAGAATGATCTTACACCGGAAAACTTCACAAAGTGATTCTCTTTTGTAATATGCAACATTAAACGTTCCAGTACATTTAAATCGGAAATCCGGAAGTAATAAAATTGCGATCTCTCAATGATAGCATCAAAGTTTAGCGATAGTTCATACTTCCAGTACACGCAATAGTGCCATCATTTTACAGTACATCCTGACAGAAGTATATCACGACATTTTTCGCTTCAGCGATATTCCATAAAGAAGGACATGGTAAAAGATCTGAATGGCTTTCACCTTTTTAATGATAGCAACACACGTATTATGGACCGTTCCCTGAACCATGAATTTGTCTGGTATGTCCTTGGCGCAAATAGAAATCATTGTCATTGACAATGAAAGCTTTTAAAAAGAATTTATATATGCGCGATTTCTATTGTAATAAACCGATAAATGTTAAAATAATTATAAAAGAAAACAATGTAGCCAGGAAAACGCATAGCAAATTCACACACAACAAAAAAGGCATATACGAAATTATTTCCCACAGAAAAACAGTACAGTACGTTGAATTCAGTACAGTGCAGTACGTTACCACAGTACGTTGAATTCTTGTGTTCATTGGGATACAGAGAAAGCAATTTAGGCAATTATTTCTGAAATTTAGAATTGTGAAAAGCAACGAGAACGGTGTCTAGTTTTGAAGTTTCCAAAGAGAAAAAGAAGTTGAACAAATTCCGTAATTTATTTTCATTTTTTTGGTTTGGAAGCTCTCTATTTTGGTTCGAGACAAGTTAAAAAAAGGTGAAAATATCAATACCGTAAAATAAAGTATAATTTCAGTTAACCGAAAGACAGTGATGGAGTTTGTAAAACTGCCAAACTCCGACAGTTTCATCTCAGAAGTATGAGGGGTCTCAGGAATACCTTAGTTTCCTACAACGCAAATGCGATCTATAATCTTCTATAATCTACTTCTATAATCCTTGTTTCAGTAACGGCAAAATTCATTTCTCAGCGTTTTCTTTCAATAACAGCTGTACAATTCTTCGATATTTCATATAGATTTAATAACATAACCTACTTAAAGAAAGGAGAAGAAGAAATAACAGAATTTTAATTACTTTTAAAATTCCTTAAACGCTTTTTATTTAGTAGATTCTCCATATCTCATAATCCCGCCTCGCTATATTCCAGCACATTTTTCACGTGTCATCACTAATTAGGGGCTTCTTTCTCTGGACAGCCGTTGAAAACTCCAAAGTAATAAATTTTAGATTAAACATTCCGGACTGCAAGATATCTGTGACATTTTAACTTCTCTCACATGCAAAATTAATTCAGAGGCGACCATGGTACAGAGGTAAATGATAATAGCGCCTACCCTTTCAAAATTTAGTGACCTACTTTAAAGCCCTATGATATTCGAAGCTACTGAAATTCAGTCTGCAGGAAAATTAAATTAATTCCAACTCAAAAATTATTTCTTAACTCTCTCCTTCTGACTTTTAGTCGTAAAAATATAAAGATGTTAAAGCTCAGGTACTTAATCTATAGCAGGTGTCTTCGCTTTTCAGACGCTTATTTTCTTAATACAGTTACATGCTGATTATTTGAAATATGTAATCGCATAAATGAAATTATATAGGTAAAAAAAGATCTATGACTGCTTGATCCTATTCGTTATAACTTAAAGAGGTGGGCTGAACACCAACACTTTGATCATATAAGCAGATAAAACAGGTACCTAGGCAACTTAAACAAAAGGGGAAAATGCCTTAAAATGTTCCATATTTTGCAATATGTTTCATTTCCGAGACATCAAACATTTTTGAGAATACCCATGAAATTCAGCTTTTTATTTCTATGACTTTCATTTCTGTTCCTGATTATCTGTGACAAAAATGAAACAATTTCTCTAAGCAAATATAATGAAATAGTTACCTAATTAAGTCTTAATAATTCTTTTATCTGATTAAGCATGAGTAACTGTATATATATAAGCATGTGGAAGAAATATACATGTAAGAAATATGGATGTATTCCATTCAAAAAAGCGGATAGAAGTTTTAAAGAAAAATATCACAACTTGGGGGGGGGACTACTCGTTCTGTAAAAGAAATTTTTAACAGTACACTGTTCGGAATAAATATTATTCTTTTGGCAATTTAAAATAAAACTGATGTACTTAGAATCATGCTGGATTAAAAAAAATATTTAATTGACATAGTTACTTATTTATACTGTAAAAGCACACAACTATACACTGTTAAATTATGAAGGGTAATTAGACTTGTTATGAGAACGAGTAGTACAACAGTTCATTTCTGAAGAGCAGAGTGAAGAACAACTCGTGAACAGGGCAGGAGAAAAACTATAGGTTGGTAAAATTAATATGAGGCGTGACACACATTCCGCCAGAAAAACAAAGATCATTATAGTATTTTATTCATTTTTTCTTTTAAAAAGAGCAATTTTTGTTTCATGTTTATAATTAATCATTTAAAAGACTTTATTGCGCTTTTTAAAATTCCCTTACCTTTCTAAAAATGTTTCGATGTCCCCGAATTTTTTAGGAAAAGTTTAAATTTTCCCTGACTATTTATTATTTTCCTGATTTTCTAGTTGTATGGGAGCCCCATGGAAGCCATAAATTTGTTCTGACATTGGTTTTACTTTACCTCATGGCTAATAAGGATTCATTAAAAGATAGACACTTCATCTCTTCTAAGAGCACAGAACTAGATGACGTAAAAAATTTAATATTTAGTATGTAAAATAGGGATATTTCAATTTTATCGATGCAAAACTATAAAATTTGTTACTATTTTAAAAAATACTTCTGGCAGATGCGTTCTTATTCACTCGGAGTATTCTTTTTAATCCTACATTTCATTAGATTAATAGATTCACCTCTTAACTGAAAAAACATTAAATGAAAAAAATAAAAGCAACAAGTTGTTAAGGAAAGAAACTTAGCTCCAATTTCTCTTTTTATTCTTTTATGTATCTTTAAAGGCGTGCGAAATACTGATACAACAAGAAAAACATATATATTTAAATATTTAATGCAACCAATTTAAGAAATCAAAATTTGCTTTATTATGACATTACAATTTCAAGAAGAAAGGTATCATTTCCGCGCAATTAGTATACTATATATGAAAGAACTTCGCCTTATGAACTTTAGAATTTCTCATTTCACACGAAAATTAAGCTTCTATCTTGTTTAAGCAACGAATAAAGTTAAATATATCCTTCAGAGAATTTCATTAAAATTTTATACTTTGGAACTTAAACCAACGGATGTAGATGTTTCATGAAAATAGGCCGTCTCTTTTACGTAGAAGAAGGTTTCATTATTTTAAAAACGTTTATTATTAAGTCTTAAAAAATGCTGTTATACTGAAAAGAAACAAACGAACTGAAAGTGATCATTTAATAGAAACACAGAAGAACAGGTTAAGCAGTTTCCCAAAGGATCTATGCGAAAATATAAAACTTATAAAGTCAGAAAATTTCTCAAATAGCAACAACTTTTTTCAAAATTATGATTATTCGCACAGAAAATTACTAACAAAAGAAAGAATTTCTGACTTTAATAACTGTTTTAAAATTAAGTCTATTTATTTTTACTTTTAAATTGACTCAAAATACTTTAGACCAAATTACTATTCTAATATTTAATTCTTTTAGTTTCAACTAAATTAGCTTAAATTCAGTTCATGAAATTTGATTTAAATATGCAGCTTGTATTTACGTTACACATAGTGAAAATCAAGAACTTCCATGCAGCTAGCCTTTCGCAGATGTTGGAACCTGTTCGAACTATCAGTACTTAGTGGTTTCACTGTTCGGCAGCAGTGGGTCTCTTGCTAAGCGTTGTGATTAATAACAAGGCGCCCGATGTCAGTGGAGAGGCACTGACAACTGCAGGTAAAAAAAAAGATCATTGTTCTAAAAACAAGATCGATGGATTCTGCTTCTAGTTCAGACGCATTGGGTACTTACGTGTTATCGCAACTACCTTAGTAGAAGTCGCGAAACTCCCGGAACCATGCGCATAACAGTTCTTCAGGCAACCATATCCATTGTAAGTTTCAATCCGAAAATTCATTACATTATCTTTTTCTTCAGCAAGCAATTGCCAAACTGCGTTAAGATGGCTGTGCTAATACGTAAGTACCATGAATTCGATACGAATTCCTTAAAACATATAAAAAGAAAGAAAGAGGGAGAAATCTATTTTTTTGAGGGAAAGAAAAATGGTATTTGGTAAGATTAATGCGAGCTTTTTAACTGGAAAAATCCATCAAGAAAAAACGTATTATGCGAGAAAAACCTAACAGTATAGGCATAGAAAAATATCCAAGACTTTACGAAATAAGCTTCATAAGCGGGGAAACTTCTTCAATGGGTTCTGCTATATATACTAAATGTATTTTCTTCAAATTAATTTTTTGGTATGATCCATTCATTCAGTACATGAATTCTGGCGCCTTGAGCAGACATTTACACAGTCCGCCTACTTAATGAAATTACTAATTAATATTCCACAAGGGCGAAAAAAGTATTTCTATCATTTACAGAACTATATTTACTTGATAGAAACTGCATTCAGTAATTATTTCTATACCACTCTTTTTAACTAACTTAGAAAAAGTTTTTTCGAGTATGTTATTTCTTTTTTATTTGCGAACTTCATTAACCACATTCCGTCTTCTCTTCGTAAGAAGTTAATAAATTCTTAACTCTCCCCGATAACATTTTCTTTTCTTTTTTAAATCTTCTTTTAAAATTTCTCGCTTGAATGAAATACATTAATAAAACTAAACTTAACATGAAAATTTCTTATTGTAGAATTACGCATTCCATGCACTCCAAGCGTTTAAACTCTCAAATTCACGAACACTCAAACGAGTTATTCTGAGCGAATAAATGATGCTATAAACACTAAACTAAATAATAATAATAATCGAATCATTCACAAACACTTACAGAAGATAATCAAAATCAGAAAATAAAACTAAAAGCCACAATTAAGTCTTTTCTAAATTAATATGGAAAGCTTTTAAGTTCGTACCCCTCCTCCCCCCCCCAATGCAGAGAGAAACAGAGGCGCGACTATGCAAATGACCATTTTAAGAGCCTCATATAGATGGCAGCACCAGGCACTTTCATACATAAACACATAAAGCAATAAGTACACTGAGCATTCCAGGCGTGAAAGGTATCTACAAGGGAGCGAAGACGATAACCAAATAAATGAGTTAATAACCATAATAAACGGTGTAGATAGATGAAAGAAAAATCCAAAGTTTTGCGCTTTTTCTTGCCTCCCTTTTGATGCATTTATTTGGCGCATGCATTTTATTTCAGGACTTCTCTCTTCACTGCGACAACTTAATCGGGAGTATAATTAAACTGATCGCGCTTAAGTTATTTATAGCACTGTCTAGTACAAAGTATTTGTGCTTGCGTGCTCAGAGGAAAATAGTCAGTAGCGTAACCCTAGGGGAAAATAACAACTGGCGAGCCTACTTAATTGACAAATGAATATCATTTTATCCCGTCAGGATAAACGCCGCAAAAAGACCGCCTTGACGAACAGGTGCTTAACGCAAGGGCACATAAGCACTGATGTCGAATAGTTCATCTCCGATTATCCGAATTAACTGCCACCACAGTCCGTTCGGATAATTGTGTTAACTTTTTTTTTCTCTGACGGGGAGTAGTACATTATTTCAGCAACGATTACACAGTCACAAAAGAGTATAAAATGGGAATACTTAAATTAATAACTTAGTAGAAGGAGATTAAACCATACTAGGAAGGTGCTAAAATTGTATAAGGAACCTATTAAATTTGAAAATTAGGAATACAAAAAGACTATTCCTTACTAATTTTGAAAATTTTTAAAGTGGATATGCCAATCATATTAAACTTTATAATATATCATAGATTATTAATATTTTTATATTCCAGATCGACTTCTGAAACGGTAATAATCTGAAATATCAAAACCGGAATAGATGTATGTAGTTTAAAATTAAAGCATGAAATTCTAGAAGGGGACTAAAACAAATTTAAAATCAAGCGCTAGAGCTGTTTAAGATTTAATATCACAAAAAATTTTTAAATTAGAAGAAAAAGATTATACCATTCTGGAAAACTTCTTTACACTGTTTTTTTTACGAGAAACTATTAAATTTTTATACCCAAATAAGACGAAAACTGAAAGGAAAAATTTTCAAAAATTTCTTAGAAAAAGTTTTAATATATTTTGAAGAATTCTTAAAATAATGTTTAAGTGAATATGCAAATTAATTAATTACTCATATTTTCGTTCTTCAAATCGACTCTTCAAGGCATAACAATTTTAAACATTAAAACCTGAACAGTTAACCGCTTGAGCGCTGTGTTGTGCCAAAAATGCGACCAAGTGCAGTCACGTTCCTCTTGTATATGCCAAAAATGCGTAGAAGCGGGATCGCGCTGCTGTTTGTTATAATTTTCGCATTAATGAAGGTCAGTTGTATTCATATCAACTGCAGTTTTAATTAGTAATATCATTCAATTGTGGTTTTTATTAAGATAAGGATTTAATTTCTTAGGCATGATGCGCTACTATAGTGGCTCACTCTGGTGGGTAACGTTTGAATTGAATGATAGTTTACGTATGTTGTATTTCACACTTCTTTTGTCTTTACAATGTACTATAACACTGTTAACAGTATACGAACAGAATATCCAGTTTTTGTGTTTGATACGCCAGTGTCAGGTATGAATTATTGCTTTTCATACATTGTACAGCTGTATCGTTTACACGTAATTTGTGTTGAAGTCTGCCGCTTATTTTCTGAATACAGTATCTACGACTTTGTTTGTAAGAGTATATATATATATATATATATATA
>KK117735.1:503306-632418 GCA_000611955.2 Stegodyphus mimosarum
GAATGCTAAGTTTCCTTTACATAGTACAGTTTTATAACTTTAAGAAAAATAAAAATGCATGTTTCAACCGTTTATTATGACTGTTGTTATTTGTTAGTGTTACTGGATTCTAAGTTAAACACGGGATGAGAATTCAATGGCGGTCTAAGAAAGGTTATCTGATGATTAGCTTTAGTGCAATTAGAGTGTAACTTAAGAGGAACTATTTCTTTACATCCTCATTCGCACGAATAAATGGCAGAACAGCGACTTGCATCACAAAACTAACATAAAAAACAGCTAAATGCAACTACGCTGCATATTTTGGAAAACAATTTCCAACGTACAGAAGGAGTTGATGTTACGTAACTGGATTTGTTTAGCTTGTCTTTACAAAAAAAGAGTGTGTTATGTATTAGGTATTATTAACCGGGAGTCAGTAAGCAGTGAAACCGCAGTAACCGCAAGGCGAAATCTTTTGCCCAATCGCTGCTCAGAATTAAAACAAAGCGTTTCGAGCTTATAAATAGTACTGCAACTAATTACGCATCCTCTTTCACAATTTCGCATTCTTCTGATAACGTGTGGCTTAGCCTCTGATAGCTATTTTCTCTTACGTAAAATGTAATTGATTATCTAAAATTGCGATGCGCGTTTAGCTTATGCTCTTAGTGTTCTACCAGTTAAAAAGACATGTGCTAAGAAATTCGTCATTCAAAAATAAATGATGTGTAACTTTTAAACTGGTCATGCTTCTTCTAAAATTCCATCCGGTCATCCACTACAATGCAATTTTCAGTCACCTACGCAGCAGTTTTCTTGGCTATGATTGAACTGGTATTTTCCCTAATCCCTTTTCTTAACCAAGCTCTCGCTTAATATAAAGTTATCTGTAACAAATTAATTCACTCCCTATATATAGATAGATATACACAAGAAAAATTTTCCTCAGATTATTCAGGTGTTTCAAACAGCAAGCGCAGTATTCATCTAAATTCTTCTCCCCTTTTCCTTCTCTCTTTTTTTTCTTTTTTTTTCTATTTTAAAGGACCCGCAAGGTAAACAAAAATTTTCATTTCTTTCACAATATCTCATAGGTAAATGCAGGACAAACAGCAAATGCTAGCAAAAGTGAGGACAAAAAAGCATCACGAAATTGTACATTTTCTATGAATAAAAGCGGGCGATATTCCCTAAATTATGAAAAAAATAATAATAACTAAATAAAATAAAACAAATGAAGTACAGTCTTCTAAAAGCTATTTTCTATTACTGAGAATTTTTCAGCGAAGAAGTTCTTTTTCTCAACTGTAAACGTTCCCCCAACCAAGATGTTTTACTGACTCCCGGGAAAAGTTAATTTATGAAAATTTATAGAAAACATACACTAGAGCAACAGATTTCCTTTTTACGACTAAAATTCCTTTGTTTACGAAAGAATAATAAAAAAAATTAAGCAATTTACTTTTTTCAAGAAGTCTTATAACATTTTAATAACTGAAATTATAAAAAACCAACGTATTTTTGTAATAAATTCCTGCCATTAATACTTTTACTCCTAAGATTAGTTCTCTGTTTCGTAATAAATCGACAGAATGGCCTTCTGATTTACTTTGTACAGGATACGCACACACTAAAAGCGTAATGTTAGGAAACCCATGCAGTCTGTTTCTAATAATTGCAATTTTGATTTTTAACAAGAGTAAAAATTGCTTGCAATCTTATAGCCAAACGGAATATCGCTTTAAGACTTGGCTTGGATTAAATTGTTGCATTTAATGCGTCGCAATGTCCGAAAATTAGGAGGTTGCAAAATTTCTTGTTTTTATCTCCTAATTTGGAGTAAACGCAGGTCCTACTACTATGAAAAGTTTAAATGAACGAAATTTATCTTCTAAATCTAACTAAAAGATTCTTTGCGTTGTAATGATAAAAAATCGTGATCTATTGTAGAATTCATATAAATTTTTCAGTGCTTAAAACATTTTCCACCATCTTGCAAAATTCGGCGAAATGGTTGCTAAGTTAAAAAATCTTATAAAATATAAATTCCTTATCAGCTAAGTTTTGAAAAATGCGTGCAAAATTTTTGTATATAAACTTTACAACCAATGCAAACAATTCACTTTCTAGCCTCAACTACCGCAGACCAGCGGTTGAGAGAAAAACCATTGAATGCTGGTAGTTTGGCTCATTTGAAGTCCCGGATGAAAAAGGGTCTCGTTGAATGGAAATTCTTATGATTATAATCATGGGTAATGCGAACACGAGCCAGTTTTCCTTAAAAAGTGTATCACTAAGGGGCAATTCCTTTAGGCAGATAGCTTTCGCGTGCCTTGCTATGTAAATAAACCAAACAAAAGCAACCTGATATCACCCAGAAGAACTGCAAATCATAATAACTTAACACAGTCTCCTTTACGCATTAAATACTGCTAATTAATGCATTAAAAAGTTAATTTAAGGCAATTTTAAATTCATAGGCGGAAAACGTTTTAGTTCCTGGGCACAGGAATGCAATAAAATCACACTGGAGTTTGTAGAAAAACTCTGTATGGAACGTTATGTCAAGATCTTCGACTTCCGGTGATTTCCTCATTCACGCATTAATGCTCTACATCATATTAAGGGTTAATTTCTTTAAAACTGCTTTTATACTACATTACGTAATTCAGGCAAACGTATTTTCACTCGACTTCTCAAAGAGTAGAAATTCTTGATAGCAGTAAAATAATAGCAATGCAAAACTTTGTTACACGTTTCGGAACATTCTTGCTCATTATTTTAGTGCACTGAGTAGCATTTATTTATTTAGGGGTTGTACATGTCATTTAAATTCGTAGCTGAAATGTACGTTTACAAAAACTAACCGCGTTGAGTTAAAACACAGAAAACTCACATTTTCAGAAATAATTTACTTTGCCTAAACTTTTAGCGGCTGATATAGAATCTATGAAATTGACTTCGACTGTTGTTCGCACGTTTTAAATTGAGTGAAATTTCTATAGGATTTATACGCTACTCTTTACTACTCAGTCCTGTCAATTCTAATTTTACTGATTTATATAAATTAATGCAGAAGTAGTGTAAATTTAAACAATATAAAAGAAGCGTAGCTCGGATTATAGTTATATTAGGAGACACTGCACATTTTCTACGTCAACAGAACAGCTGGTCCATATGTTAACACAATTCACTTTGGCGATTCCTGTTTGTACTATTACCTAACAACATCTACAGGTGTTCACCATCTGATTGTCACCCTCCAGAGGCTGCTAATCAGATGGCATACATCTAGAGGAGAAGCAAGAATAAAAAAGAATTTCACAGTGGGGACATAGTTTTTAACATATAGTTATTGTAACTTCATTACAGGAGTTATAATTATTTTCACTTATAATTGCAAATTGTTCACAGTTATTACACACTAAAATCAAGATGTTATAGTGCAGATGATTTTTGCTATGCCGATGCAACTCACAGTTTGTGAATATCTAGACCAGGTCAAATTTTTACACGTTTATAGAGTCATTAGAATTTTTGAAGCAGGAGATCATGAAAAATGTGCACTGCACTCTCCGGAACTCGAAACTGGACCTCTCGAATACGAGCCGAGTGTGCTACCGTTACACCACGAACGCATGCCTGAAGAAAGGAGAAAATAACCTTATATAATTTCCCTTTTAAAAGGCGATTTGAGATTAGTGGACCCACTCGCCGAATTCTGGTGGTCATGAATTATTATCCGTCACCTTTTAGTTCGGGCGCCACTGTAGAGACATTATGTTATTTTGAAGCAAGATATGTAAAAAACGTGCGGGGCCTTCGCCGGGGCTCGAAACTGGACCTCTCGAATACGCGCTGAGTATGCTTCCAGTTGCACCACGAAGGTATGCGGAAAGGAGGGAGAAAATACTTCAGAAGCTTCTAACGAAATTGATACTGGTTTGCCGTCTGCTGATTCCTGCGAAGTAAATATGAACCCATAACCTTATAAAATGCTTAATTTTACTGAAACTTCAGTATGTCTCTGCAGAAGCTAAGTAAAGTGGGCTTGAAGGCTGAAGCTTCCTTTTAAGTTAAACTTAAGAAACAGTAAATTAAAAATTCTTTCGATTTAGTTGAGGATTATTTTAACGCTGGAACTGAAAAGTTTATCACATTGTAAATATTTTATTAACTGTACTCACTGCATGCTTTTTAGTTGAAACGCTGATGTTTTAGGTGTTTACGCTGTGGTAGGAGTAACTCACTCAAGAACGCTGCACGGCAGTTAGATTTTTAAGCAGCTATTTAAATTTTAATTACCATAGAGAGATAAAGAGAGCAAGGTTAATAGCTTTGTTGCCCAAGGCAATACAAGCTGTTATTTATTTTAAAATATTTAAGAAACTATTTTGTAAAATTCATTGAAAAAATATGTACAAGTTTTCCTTTTCTTAATTCCTGCTTTTTGAGGAATATAACACAGAAAGTTGGGGGACAGAGAGTTAAGGCTTATTCTTCAACCCTCCCCACGAATTCAGGAAAATATACATGCTTAAGGAAAGATTAATTCAAACTGCGAAACAGATGGAATTTAAATTGAAGAACTAATATTGTTGCATATGATTAACTCTAATTACTTTTTAAAATATTATGAAATATACCCTACGCATACATTCGGCATTAAATGCAGAAAAGTGGCATGAAATACCAAGACTCACACATATATATATCCATTTTGCAGATTTTTTCGTTTCGTTCCCAAAGTCCGCAACAACGCGGTTTTGAATAATTCATGAAAAAGTGAAACATTTCTCCTTCTCCTTCTATTCGAAAACACATCTTAAATTAAATTTTATCTCGCAGTTATTTGGTACGGAAAATTCTGCAAGAGTAGGCACAAAGCTTCAAAAATGTCTGAAAAATAAAAACTGAAATGGCTTCCCACTCGTATTCGCTTCAAATATGTTGCAAAAATGTTATACGCTGATAAGTTTGATCGCATCTTCATTGAGAATTTAATGTTCATAATTTTTTTCGGTACATTAGACGCTGTTCTGATTTATGATACATTAGGTGGCTATCTAACTATTAACCGGCCAACACCATTGACTTTCAAGAACAAAGGGGCGATTTAAATCGACTTTTAGGAGAATCGATTGCAATACTGCTGAATTTTGAAACTGATCTTTATCATTTAATATTCAGTTCGTTTCTTTTACTTTTGGAAGTGAATGGGATGTTTCAGTATTCAGAAGATTTTGATAACTGTAAGTGACCAGACTTTTTTAAAAGACCAATCTCATACAATACAATTTTGGCGAAAGCAGGGGAAAGAAAAAACTTCGTTTGAGTCATAACTTTATTATTTCAAATCGAAACACGATACATTTAGTTTGTTTTAGTTTCAACCACCCATAATCAAATGAAACCTTCAAGATAATCAATCAAGCGTGATTCTAACCAATGGTGGTTTTTTGTAGAGGTGGTCGAGTTAGAGAATACGGCAAGGCCTTTGCTGTATTTATTAACGAAATGTATGCTCTATTGCTGCATGCACTCCCATTGAGAATAGTTTAATTAATATCGTTATAAATTTGAAATTAGCACGTTTATTCTCTGAAAATTAGAAAAACCTGTCTCTTTTACACATTTTCATATTTTTTACCCGCACAGTTGTTTTTACTTTTATGGCTGTTATACTTCTTTCTGCATAAAATATTCCACTGAATGATTTGTTATTAGATAATTTCTCTTGGCCAAAATATTTTTTCAAAAGACTTCTCCCGTTTTCTTCATTTTATAATACTTTTCAAAGATGAATCATTTAAAATTTTGCAGCTGCTTGAACTACTGGGTCCATTTCGCCAAGAATGAAACGCGGCTTGCGTAAAAATCGTTTCATGGAAGTCACGAATTTCCCAAACATACCTCTAAAAATGAATGATATATTTGCGGTTCGGAAAAAATATTTCTACGGCTACATAGTTTGGTAGTAACTTTTTTTTTTACAAAATCCAAGAACATTTACAGAATTCGGGACATAATCTTGAAGCGGGTCGCAGTATTCAAATATGGGACGATACGGGATGTCTGGTTATTTCATGATTAAGCACTTCTTGATCTGCAGCTAATATGTAATCGTACGTTTCGAAAATAATTGCTTTTCAAGGAAAATTAATACCATTTCGTAGTTAATGAAATTAAGTTTTATATTTATTAATAATTAATTGCATTTAAGGCAAAATATAAATTAAACGTGGTTCGATGCAAGGTATTGCAGTATCATTTAATAATTCTGAAGAAAATGGCACTTGACATTTAAAATTTATGAACACTTAGTTACAAAGCGAAAAGTGGTAAACGTATACTCTCATATACAACGGTCAACACATATATTAAAGTTAATTAAAATGCATGTTAATTAAATACTATAAAATTTTGTAAATGTCCATATATTTAACTTTCAAAAAGCGAAAGGTTTTTGCAGTTCTACTGCACAATCCTTCATTTGCTTTTGCTAGAGCGACAAATAAGTCAACTATTCTTTTCATATGCGAAATTAAAGGGGATTCACCCAAAGCTTTCTAAATCATAAATCGATTTTTAAACTAAAGGGGTACAGTTTTTTATAGGTCAAAAGTTTATCGGTTTTCAACAGACTTACAATGAACACAAATTCAGTTTGGACATGGCAATTTTAGGAGTTATTTATAGCGATTTGGACTTGCTCCAAATGCAATGTGCAGCTGTGATAGCGGCAATGAAGATACTTGTCATACTCCTTTGGAGTGTGTTCATCATGTCCGGCAGGCAGTGGAATGTATTTCAGGCCACTTCAAAAGGCCTGTCTGTATCTTGGTCACCAGCATTTTTTTAACTTTTATGAACTAAACAGGCCCTTTCTGCTTTTCAGACTTTTATTCTTAATTTAGACTTTTAAGTAATTAAAAATTTTGTTTAATTATTACTTAATTTTTTTAATTCCTTATTTTCAGCAATATTGTGCTTTACTTATTTAGTTCCACATTTACTCTTGTAAGTCTTGCGGTATACTTTGTAGAACACGAAGAGAGAAAAAAACTGCTGGAGGGATTTCAGAGTGAGAAACTGAACTGCATGAATAAATCAAAAACCGAGCTTCAGTGAAAATATCCATTACTTGTTTTCAATGTATTCAGCTGGCAGGAAAAAAAGAAAATACACAAAGTACTTTAGAAGTTCTATTTATAATGTTGCAGTCAACTACACTGAAAACATAATAAAAACGCAATTACTTTAAAATAATACAATCTGACTTCTTTAGAGTTCGGCTTTAGAATTTTAAAAAAAATCAACAAACATTTAAATAGTAATCCGAAATTTGAATTCAGATACCAGTTTGACATCTGCAAGAGTTACTACGATAGGCCTGTTAGTTTGAGAATTAACTCACAGAAATTAACAACACCCAACAAAAAACAAGATATTTAAAACTATTAAAACAACAAGCCAAGAGGACTTACTACGATATTATTTCGTCATTAATTAATTAACGCCATGCAGAGACTTTTGCAAATACTTAGTAAAGAAAAACAATTATGCAAGACAAAAGGCATATATTTTTTTCATCGGACCTGCAACAAATATTTCTCTCAAGTGTTTCTGCTTTACTAAGCGACGCAATTCGAGTAGCGAAAACAATAATATCTTCTTCGTGGATTAAAAAAAAGATGAATCATTTTCAGAAAAGAATTTAAGATTCAAGGGTAAAGAAATTTATGAAAAGGTGAAAAAAAAGTGTAATGAAGTTGGAGTCTTTTGAAGAGAGTTTTCTAATGTAAAATGGCTTGTACATTTACATTATAAGTACGAATAAACACGGAAACATAAGTACGAATAAACACGGAAACATAAGTACGAATAAACACGGAAACATAAGTACGCCCAACATGCCCAATAGCCAGAAATTAAGTTAAGAACCGAAAATACCAATGCTCTTGTGTTACTCTCTCAGCTACTAGTGACCTGTATCGTATGTAAACTTACTGTTTAAATTGAAAAGCAAGGTGACGCATTTTTTTATTTAATTTTCTTGTTCTCGAAGATCTGAGGAGGGGATCAATAAATCGAAACCTTTTCCTATAAACAAAATAGACCATTTTGTAAAAGTAAATTATCTAGGCAATCTTAGTTTTACTTACGAATAAAAACTGGCCTGTACTAACATGACGTAAACAGTTTGTTTCGAAATGCATGCATTCATGCCTGTTTATTTAGTATAACTTGTATTAACGCAGTCAGCGACAGTACTACGTGCATTCCAGAATGCTGAATTTATGGAATTTAAAACTCATTTTTAAATAAAGAATGTTCTTTGTCGTATTAGAAATAATAGTCGGATGCTATTTAAAAACAGAGAAGAAGACAGCGTTAGACTGACGTAGAGTTTGAATAAAACTATCGATTTTGAGGGCGATAGATTATAAGAAGAATATTTTATATTTTTCTCCTGAAGAACAATAGATTCCTCTTGTTCTTCAGGGAAAAAATATTGCAAAAGTTGGGAAACACAACATATATTTGATATGTAAACCAACGGGCAAAGCCAATCGAAAAAGTACGTTTCAGTACCTGTCGAGAAAATAGTAACGAAACACGTGGAACACTGCCCAGCATAGAAACGAAATTGTTGTTATTGTTAATGCTCACTTGCCTGACCAATAGTCAGCCCAAGCCCATAAAACACCTCGTGGCAAGGAACGCAAGTTTACGCCTGTCGTTGGCTACAGCCTTGAGCACCTTGCAAGTGACAGTGGATTTAGCTCAGTTCCGCCCCCCAATTTTGATGGAGAGCCCCCGGGGGGCGGGTCAGAGGGTCTTCCACCCTTTTTCTTACCATCAACTTCTCGAGAGGACTTTCTGCTCGCCGGATATTTAGAGTGCACCCATGCGGCACGGACACTATTCATTTACAAACATCCATGTCTTCACCAGAATTCGAACCCGGTCCCTACGGTACGGCAGTCAGCGACACTAACCACTAAAGGCGACATTAACCACTAAAGGTAGGGCGGCACAAAATTGTTAAGCATTAGAAATTCGAAAGCGTTTGGGAGAAACGAATTAAAATTGATGCCATTAACTAATGACTTCGTGATTATTTCCCTAAACAGTTATGACGGATACGTTGTTAAATGCAATTTTATAATGTTGCTCAAATTCGTAAAGGGCCTATATTATATAATTACAAGAATTATTATGTTGGTAATTTATCATGTTTGATAATACTCAAATTACTCAAATTGCGATAGCTTTAATTTTACATTTCTTACTTTTCCGTTGCAATGTTACGAATATTCTCTTCTCACGCGCTTTACACTACTGTGTAATTTCTGTGAATATTTTAGGAAGGCTTTATTCGTAAACAAGAATAAATTTCGATCGAGGAAACTCGCGCCCAGAAACGTGGAGGTCACATCGTTTATATTAAGAAATAAATGGCTATTTTTCTCAATAGATGACGCTACATTCGTTTCGCTTTGATTCGTTCACTCATTTGCATGTATAATTTTTTGTCGCTAATCCTGTAACTGCCAGAGAATTTTTTTTCCTTCTGAAAAAGAGGGACGTATTCGCCTTCGAATTCGATAGTTTTATTTAAAATCTTAATCAGTCTAATGTTGTTTTTAAGGTAATTTTAAAACTTACATTGGCGTGTTTCTCTGCCAAATAAATCGAACATTACTTCACGTAAATCTCGCTGTATTTTTCTTGCCGTAGTGCAGCATATCCCAAATGTGCCATTTTGTAAGAACGCTAGTAGTTCTGTAACACGAAGAAAGTATCATGTGTTGGTTGCAGATAAGGAGTGCATCTGTACGATTTGCTGCGAGGTATATTCCAATATTCACCAGGCAGCCCATTATTTGATGGTAGACAAAAACATCCTCCTAGAAAAAATTAAATGAAAAAATTCGAAAGAGGAAAATGCCGCCGAAAAAATACATATTTTTCAAAGCCCTTTTTTTATATACTGTGCTACAAGAATCTGACAAGACCATAAACACATATACCCAAAACAAAACAACGAAGGCGACGCTTAATTAACTTAAAAACAGTATTTTGTTTGCTAAGATT
This sequence comes from Stegodyphus mimosarum, assembly GCA_000611955.2. NCBI lineage: Eukaryota > Metazoa > Arthropoda > Arachnida > Araneae > Eresidae > Stegodyphus > Stegodyphus mimosarum. Next base: position 513,390 of record KK117735.1, read on the forward strand.
TGAACATAGAAATACAAGCTTCTGAAGGAAAGTAAACATAATATACCACATTCCTTTCGTCTCGCAAATGTTTACACTGGCGAACATCTTGCAAAAGTATCGCCATATTGAATTTCTTTGTCGGCTCCATTTGGAAAGTAGTAAGATGACGTCGTAAAGTGAAATATTCTGTAGATTGAACTGAGAGCAAGACGAAAAGAAATGGAAAAGTTTAAACTTTCCGCACCGGATGCTTTTTTAAAAAAACCGAACACCGGAAACCTCGTTTTGCTGTTTTTTGACTTCTTCTGATGACTTTTATCATCTGATGTATGCATTCAAATATGAGATATAAAAAAGCACGCGTGTCTACGAAAACATCAGGAACGAGCAGTAGGAAATTTTTGGAAATAGGTGAAGTGCACTTTTATTCCTATTAGAAAAGAATAAGAACGCATAATACGAATATGAAAATTGAAAATTTTGATCTCAGATGAATATTGTTCTTACGATATGAAACTGCAAATAAAATTTGGATTTTTTGGCAGCCCGCAAGGACTATTTTCATAAAAAGAAGGATGCCATCATGGAGGACCGTTATGAGAAACTGTTTCGTTTTTACGTTACACACATGAGGGGCGGGAACTCAATTAGCCAACCCATTTGCTGAAATTTGAGCCCGGGTCGGATTATTAATGAAAACGGTCGCACCGCTCGGCCTCTGGGGGGGGGGCTTATGAAACTGAGAAATGTACTCACGTATTTAATGAAAGAATCTCCCATTGTGTTGATCAGATTTCATTTAATCAACCAGCAACCGTGTTAAAACTACTAAACACTGGAGCTCAACCTGGGTTCGAATCCCGGTTGCCTTCATGGAAGTTTTCGCGGCTTTAGCTTCTCTTAGAAAGCCTCGTGCTTTTATATAGATAGCATATGTGAGGAATATTATGATCAATTTACTAACAGGTATTGTTGTGACAATTTCCAAACTAGGTTACAGCCCGAAACATTATAATTCGGATGTTGTATGGTAAATTTACAAACGTTCAGTTTACTGCAATGTATAACAATAAAAGAATTTTAAATGAATTTCATGCAACAGAGCAGCGCAGCAATGTTTTCATTACATAGATTTTTTTAATCACGAAATAAAGACTACCTCACGGCTTATTTCAAAAGCTGAATAATCTGGTCAAAACTGCCCTTGGCGTAAACTCGTTACGTTAGTAACTTAAAAGTCAACATTTTTATAGCAAATCACAATAGCATATAATAGAACTTTTATGTTATTGTGGTCCATTGCTGTATTTTGGTTCATCCATGGACTTGCATTCTTATTTGGAATCAGGAACACATATACAATATAAAAACTGAAATACAAAAATTATTTATTCATAGTAAATATTTTATCAAATGAAATGTCAAGTGTAAAAATAGTTAAGATCTTATATTTTATTGCAATTTATTTTTCAAGTAAATTATTTTGATTTGAATTCAGTATGTTGCTTTACTTTGGAAATATAGTTTTGTTATGTGGAATGCCAATATTTCAATCAAAAGAATCTGTGCAAATACAAGTTTCATAACACAAGTACTAAGGTTTAAAGAAAATGTAATTATTTTTAGAAGAAATCTTATTTTTGTAAAATTTCAGAGTTCACGGAAATGTTATACAGCTTTCCCATTCCAATCTATGTGCATTTTATATATAAGTTCATATCTAGAGACAAAAACACATACTTAGACATGCAGCGCTCTTCAGATAAATAGATTGTGAGCACGTTATTCTCATCATTCATTATGATGAAAAGGACATGACAGCTATAAGAATTAATTCGTCATATTATGATGTATTAATCGCATTGATATCATTCATCCAAAGTAATGGAAGCAATTCAAAAATGTAAATATCTTGCATTTATGCAGAAAGGAATGATATAAGGGAAAGGTTTTTACGTCCAGGATTTTACATGGGAATAAAATGCATAAATTTATACTTATATACATATTTATTAAGTTACTGTTTTCAAAATAAATGACAAGATTTTTCATGATATTTTATATGAGACATCGAGGTAAATTCTACTTACCTTAAAATGGTACAGATTAACGCATTCCTCTGCCTGCAAGTAAGTATAACACTTTAAGAGAGGAAATTAATACAACCTTTACTCTCCTCTTTTCACGTTAGAGAAATCGATTGTGTCTTTGGATATATAATTCATTATAAAAGATAGATATACCCACTTACTCCATTATTTCTAAAACAAGGTAACGACTACTCTGATAACTAGTTACTTATTCACCTAACGAGAAGTGGATATTTCTAAGAATACCTTATCATTAACTTTCTATGCGGTCCATATTAAGTCCCTCGATGGTTATTTCATCTTAAAAGATGATAATACACTCTTATCACACCTCTTCTACAGCAGAAAACGTTCTTTGAGTCTCAGAGGAGTTCCTATTTCACATTAAGGTATCTTGAGTGGTTTCATATTCTTGTGCTAAGGAAAGGGAAGATACCACCCCCAGAACCTTGCCGCTCCCTCTCATGGAAGGGGAAGGAATTTTTCGCGATTACTGTCCCCCCTCTTCCACATTCACACAACTAAATGGACACAGACTACCTAGTCAGAAAAGTACATTGTCCGGATAGTTTAATTTATACTCGCACTTGAGAAAAATAGCTATGCGCAGTTTAATAGAAAAAAATGAAGACGTTCAATGTCATAATTAGTACAAATAAGAAAAAAAATGTTGCTGACTGCCGTTTCATTTGAAGCTTAGTTCAAACATTATCAAAGTGTTCTTGTTATGACGGTGACAGCGGTAAAAGCGCAGTTGTTCGCTCGTTCACCACCATAATACAACATTGCCTTGATAGAGCTGCAAAGTAACTGCCGTTAGCGCCAAAATTTTTGCTTATTTGTCCTAATATTCCGTTGAACTTCATTTGTTAGAATTCAATTTGTATTTAATCAAGCGAAACTGGAGAAATTTCAAGGAGGAATAACGTAATTTCGCGTTCCATTCTCCCCCTCTTACATACCATATACTTGGGCATGTACATCGGGATATTTTAGTTCCGTATGCCGGTACTTCTTTCAGGCAAATAGCCGAGCGATAAATTACCAGGATATTATTTGCTGAGGAACAGATGATGATTCTTAAAACACAAATAGTCCACTCTTGAAAAGGATATGAATTATACATTAGAAAACTAATTTTTTTGGTCTTCATTTAATTAAAATTTTTAAAACCATTTCATGGATAGTTAAGCAAATATGCATTATAAAGGTGATTTTTCAAATTTTCATGTACCTTAAAACTAAGAATTTACAGTTTTAAGAGACATGACATAACGCATATTATAACATCATCTACAAACTCTCTTCTGGTATAAAAGAGGAAGATTGTGTCCACACGTAGTCGACCAGTAGCCAATCTGTTTTTTTTTTTTTTAAAGTTATTCACAACAACATTTTTTCAGCAATTTCTGAAATTCAGTTCAGCGAAAAGGAAAATAACATACGGAAAACATTTATTGGTATTTGCATTAACAGTTTTAAGATAATTCTCATAAAACAATTTTCCCTCCCGAACAATTAAATTTCTATTTTAGAGCTTCATCTAAAAGCGACTGATAATATCCAATGCTCAAGTTTCATGTTTGAACTTTCCTACGCCGAATTAACGGCTTCGATAGGACAAGAAATCAGGAAAGCGAAAGTAGGATCCTCGAAAGAGAGAATGATGTAGTGAATGATTTGAAAGTACCGTACGTAATCTTCAATAAGTTATTTTGAACTTCATACGATATGTCACGAAGCTTTGACTGCCGAGGATCAGGACGAAATCCTTGAGGAATATGCAAGATAATATGCAGATGCAATTGGCCAATGCTTTTTAAGCGACGAAGTTCTTTGATTTTAATCGACAACTTCTTTAACCCAATATATAGAAGTATTAAGTGAATGGGCTGACTAGCTCGATTAACAAAGTATTTTCCCACACAGAATTCGAGAAATACATAGGACAAGATCTAATAGACTTTTCTGCAGCTTCCATCATTTTAAAATGAACTGGTTAATAGATCAAGGCGTGCATTATCTTTATCCATTGAGATGCCTTACAACCTATATCAGAACAAAGGAAATGTCATGCATGTTGTAAAATTCGGGGATGGCATACTCAATATTAAGGTTCATTTCACTTTTAAATGAAGTATTTGCCTGCCCCGTCTGAGTCATTCAGTTTGTTAATACATTATGTGCATAAGGAAACTAAATGATCATAACTGAAACTAATGAAAGATATAGTACACTGCAGTATCTGAACATGATCTAAATCTGATAGATACCAGATTGAATGTCGACGTCCAGAAGATGAGTGGCAGATTGCCCGCATATTACAACATCATCTAAAAACTCTCTTCTGGTATAAAAGAGGAAGATTGTGTCCACATGCAGTCGACAAGTAGCCAATCTGTTTTTTTTAAAGTTATTCACAACAACAGTTTTTCAGTAATTTCTGAAGGTCAGTTCAGTGAAAAGGAAAATAACATACGGGAAACGTTCATTGGTACTTGTATAAATATAACAGCAATAATAACTTCCAAACTAATTTTAAAATCAAATTCAAATCCTATTACGTCGAAAACTGAAGTCATCAGCGAAACTGAAAATACTTTGCAAAATATCGTACGATTAACACAAAAATCAGTGAGGAATTCCACATTAAACACCAAAGTCCCAAAAAACTTAACTGGGTTCCTAAAGGGCTTTGTCGTTTTACGGTATTAGAAATGACCTCTTCTTAGCGGACATAATAGGTTCAAGGTGACTAAAATATATTTCAAAGTATGGCCACAACTTTAAGAATTCAAAATATTTATAAATTAAAAAAAATCAGTTGCATAGAAAGAGAAAAGTTTTGGCAATTTTCATTTCTTCGCGTGTCGAGTGTACAAAAATATTTTAAGATTCACAATCCAAACTTTTATGTCAAATTATTCTACAGAATTCAGATTCAAATAAAGACATTCATACGCAATACTACTGATGACAATAAAGGCTACTTGTTTTTAAATTAAATCAATAACTTAATAAAAAGTAGCACAAACTACACAGAGGAAACGTAAAAAATTAGCAGCTTTAAGTAAAATATCATAACATGCACGAAATAAATGTCCTTTAGTCTCAAAGCTTGAAGGACATTTATTTCGCATAGCAGCACAAATGTTCCAAGAATTTAACAACTTTCGACCATAAATGCTGAAAAGTTTTCAAGGCAATAACTCATAATTAAACCTTTTGCGATAACTCCTTAAACTTTTACGAGATGAAGTGAGGTTTTAGAAAAGTGTTTTGACTCCAAGTGATCTGACTGATGCGGAAAAAGAAGCTATTTTATAGACGAAGTCGTTTTCGCACTGAGTACCACTCCAGAATTATAGCTGCCCAAAGGTAAAAAAAGAAAAGGGAAGGAGGACGACGATCGTTAAATAACTTTTGGTCCTCTTTTCTTCCTGATCACAGGGATGACTTTCCGATACAAAGATTCTCATGCTCCATGGAAATTTTCATGATGATAGTTGCACACCAAACGGCGCTATTTCCAGTAGTATCCCCCCTTCCTTGAAAACTAGGTTTCCGACCCTCACTTTCTTCAACGCTCGATTGATGAGGCGACTTCTTTCAGAGAATAGTAGTCGCCAGACTGAAGAGGAATTTCTTTTGAGTTTCATTCCACCTATTGTTCTTCTTATCCTCAATTTATTGATAACCTTCTTTTGCAGTAAAAAGCTCGATATTTTATTTGAGAGAGAGAGAGTCCTAAAGATGAGTTCATTAGAAAAGAAAGTAAGAAAAACTTTTTTGGCCCCAAGGTCCATCTCGAGTTATCTTTTCATATTGCAGGGAAACTAGCAGACAGTGCGTATAAAGAGCACTATCGTTACAATAGTGAAAACCAGTGCTATTTTACATTATACTGAAAAGAGACATTAAATCAAAGTCAAATCAGCTTACAACAAATTACATTTAGAAAGAAATTGCAATCAAAAATATCGAAATATTATGTGATACTAGCAGACAAGCAAACAGCGTCTTCATTTTTTTATGTTTATTAAAAATAAACAAATTTCAAACTTAAGATAAATAGAAAGCTCTTGAAATAAATTTTCAAACGGTTTGTTAATGCCTTATCTCGAATTACGATGAAATCATTAGAAGTGCTCAAAATTTCATTTCAGAGAAGACACTTCGAATGGACTACAAAGTAAGCCTTCGTTTCCCTGTTAAAAGTGTTTTATTACGTCATAACCAGAAGTGTTAAACTAGTAGAATACTTTTTCTGGCTTTTCTGCGCGGAATTTCTTGCGATGCAGTTGTAAATCATCATCATTAACTTTCAGTGTAAAGATTATTATTCATCCATCTCGAAACAGATTAATCGATGACGACTTTGCCCCATCTATTGTCGGAGACCGTCTGTCTAAGGCGGCTTTCTGTCACACTGTCTCCCCACTCCCATTCCTGGGTCGAACATATTCAGCCGTGCGTGAATGCGGATTTAACCATCTTCTGATGACAGTCCAGCTGAGCGTATCATGTTCCATGAACAAGAGGTCCCGGCTAGCTTAAATTCACTCACGTCAGTCAAGAGATTAGAACAGAGTAACTCGTTTCATCCTTTCTTTATGCATCGGTGAAACAAAATCCAGTTCGCCTGATGATTTCTTATGCTAAATACCCAGAATTCGCTTAATATTCGACGCGCTTAATAATGGACGCGCTTTCTAGGCCTTAATAATGATAACAGACGCAGGTTTAGACGATTGATGACATTTGAAAATGTTCAATTGACAATCCATTTTGATACAGGATAGAGAATTAAAAACTGTCTTTTAAGAAACTGTTTCTACTTATGCTTTCGTAGCAGGCACAAGTACTGAAAATATTATGTAATCATCAGAGAGAAAATTTCTCACTGTGATTTTAACGCGGTTCCCAACTAGAATTTTCAGTTTAAAAATCAGAAGAAATTAATAAAAATAATTAAACTGCATCATCATTTAAAGACACCAAAAGTATTAAATAAGTATTATAAAAATTATTTTAAGGCTCGAAACATATAGTATGAAATAATAAAACATTCTGCTTAAAATTGCTTAGCGTTTAAAAATTCAATTCGTATATCAGAATTGGCATTTTCTCGACATTTCAGATTTTTGAGGAAATTAAATTTAACAAAATTATTACGGTTACAAGGAGAACAAACTCCAGTAATTTTTTCTTACAAATCGATTTATTAATTATTTAACCGCTCTATAATTTATATAAATAAAGTATCTTCATTTTTTTGCTTAATTTTTAATTTTTTTTGCTTTGTTATTTACTTCGCAGCCGAATATTAAATCGAGCAAATGTTCAAATTTTACAGCTGCTAATTCAGCTAGTTTTCAGCTTAAGTCTGGAACGAACTGAAAATACAGAAATTACCAAAATTATTTTTGTTAGGGGAGAAAATTCATAAAATATAGTTTAAATCCTAGAACTGGTTTATAATTTTTTAGGGAACAAAACGGTCGAAATTGGATTTTCTTGTAAAAAATCAGTTAGTCAAATTATAAAATCAATTTTGCTGTCTTACTTATTAGAGTTAAAACGCATATTGCCTTGTTACTGGTCGCAAGACAAAAAGTTCAGGTTCTTATATTCATCAGTCATGCAAACGAATATAAGGATATCTAATCTCCGGCAAAATTCTATTAAGCGAAAGTTGAGAATTTACCAGCATGCATAAGAATCTCCTACAAGAGTAAAGCATCTGAAGTTCTTTTTGGCATACGGCTTACTTCGGTAGTCGTTATGATGATATATCTTGATACCGGGTAACAGGGATCAATGCGACATTTGAAATCGTGATAAATAGATTTCGATTCATAATTGATTCGCCCACAGTTATGCAGATCCAAACAGTAAGCATTGACATAATGCACCTCATATAGATAATACAGACCATATAGATACATTAACCGACTCTTTTCCAAGTATGAAAGCTGCGGCGAAATCTCAGAACAGAGAATAAAAAATTTACGTAGCATGACAGAAAAATGAAACGAAAAATTAAATGAATAATTTACGTAGCCTATTAGAAAACCAACAGCACAACATCGATCTGAAAGTACACAAAATAACTAACACCAACAGTAATTCCAAAAATTTCGATTTCTAAACCTTCATTTCTGAGATAACCAGCAAAATTAAACCTTGTTATAAATCAATTTCTTTAGTATGGATTACGTGGGACTATTATTATGATAGAGGAAGTACAGCCTCTTTGCCGGGGGAAAGAAATGCCTTCGTGGAGGAAAATGGCTTCATAAATCAGTAAGAAAAAATCTGATGTCGACACCTCATGACTTCCTTGTACACCTATTATATTATACACATCTTTTGCGGCACTTCATTAACACTTATTTCTCAAATTATTATAACTTAATTAAATGATCCTTCAAACGAAGTTGAAAATGACATCAAAAAATTCAAATTTTGAAATTAAATATTCGGGTCAATTTTTCTCCCACGGGTATCAAACTCCTAATTTTATTTTTCCTTAACAAGCATAAAAAACTTTCCGAAATCGAAGTACAGGAACCGGAGTTTGACATCGCTACAACATGAATATTTTCGTGAATTAAAGCACATCTGTAAATGGAATTATACGACCGCGAACAACGATTGCCAAAATAAAGGTTAGATATGCACTTTTAAGGCGGGTAAGGTGCCGGTATTTATATATATACACGTACATACATATACAAGTTTGGTGTTGCCAATTGCAATAAAAAAGGGAGGTGCACAACTAGATGTTTTAGCAGTTCCACATAAAAGTTTCAAAGTTATACGGCTAATAGTTTGAGTTATGAAAGATAAATACATACTTACACGTACGTACAGACATCATGAAAAAATTCCCTTTTGAATCCATTTTAATCTTTTGTTGTCATATGTCTACTCTCAGCCACCAAAGCATTTTTATGATCCCAGTCGTACGTTCAATCGCAGCCACCAAAGCAAAAAATCGTATTCATGTCATACTGTATAAATCGACAAGCTCCATAATCTTGCATACTATGTATTACTGTTCGTTCAACGAAAATTAATTCCGATCAGCGTGATATCTATGTATAAACGTAATACGACCGCAAAGGGTTAAACCTACTTTACAGTTTGTACGTAAATACAGACGTCATGCAAAAAATCTTCTGAACGGATTCGGGAACGGTTAAAATTGATATATCCGTTGAAATATGATATCCGAAATTTTTCGCGATTAAGATACTTCCTTTACTTCGTACAAGGAAGTAAAAAATTGACTCAAAAATGAATAATTAAATTATGTTCATACAACACATACAAAAATCTGAATGCATATAAATTACTAACTTTGAAAGAGAGAAGAATTCAAACTTGACTTCGCATTAGATGCTAAATACGTACAAACTTTATTTTCTGCGTTCTCTATTATGTGACTTCTAACGAAATATAATTAGTCCTCAGCGCACCAGAATTTTGGCCCCAGTTATCTACACCGAATTTCTGAAACAAGTGCAGAAATAAAATTTTAAAGCTGCAGTGACACAAATTCGTATGTATCTGCGTGAATCGCATAGCTTAAAATGCAGAAATTTGCATAACCAGGCACCTAATAAACGCATAATCCAAATAAAATAACGCACATTCTCGACTATCTAAACAGCAAAGGCATACAAATTCTAGATTCAAACAAGGGCAAATTCTAGATTCAAACAAGGGCAAGTTCTAGATTTCTGATACAAAATTCGCAAATGAAATCCTAAAAATCAATCAAATAGCAGAATTTAACTGCTCGCAAAATTCTATTCATGAATGCAGGAAAATAAATTTGCAACAAATGCAGAGCAAATTAGAAAAGTGAGGAAATATCACTGTTTAGCATAACGATGTATGCAAGGAATAGAAGAAACGAGATGCGAATTCCGATGAGACTACACTTTTTGCCAATTTTTTAAAAGGCGCTCAACTTTGCTTTAAAAATAGTATGACCGTTATTCAGTAGGAAATCTTCTGGATCATTTTACAAGCTACTTTGGTAAACAAAAATAATCGCAAGCTTGGTATTTTTAAAGAAACTGGTTAAAATATTGTTAGTGAAAATCAGTTGTTGAGAAAACAATGAACTTTTACATAATCTGAAAACTGGAATCTTTTTATTACTTACTAGCGCGAAGTAAAGGGAGTATTACAATCGCGAAAAATTTCGGGTGTCATATTTCAACGGAAACATCCATTTTGACACTTACCGAATCCATTTGGACGATGTCTTTGCGTGATTTTTGTGCGTATGGACAGAATAAAGTACTTTTTTTTCCAAAATGAATTCTAAATTGGGTTCGAAAGGGATTTTGAATCCTAGAATATAATGTAGTAAAGAAATAATAATATACATATACTGTGTCTACCATCTTTTTACAGTACTTTGAACGTTATCTGTATCTGTCCGAATATAAATGAAACCTCAATATAAGAAAATAATAAACTTAATAATACCCAAAATGCAATAAATTATATTGTAACAAAACAAACTTTAAAAAATTTACAAGACTCAACAAATACCGATTCTCAACCCAGAGTTCGGAAGTTGAGGAAATATCTCATAGCGTATAATATCTTATTCTGTATCTCACTTTTAGTGTTGTATAATCTTCCACAGACTTTATATAAATAAAATCTATAACATAATAGGTATTTATACAACACGCAGTTCTCGATATAAAAATGTTTAATAATTAACTTTCATACTGTATATATATATATATAAATAACTTATTATTACAAAAGGTGCTTCGTATATCATCTCCAAGGAACATAAATTTAATTAAAGCGATGCATTATTGGAATAAATATAAGTCGGTGTTTTCGGTATAAGTTATTTACATTTCTATTGCAGAAAAAATACTTTAAAAACTGTATAAAAATATCATTTTTAACAGTAAAATTTCTAAATAGTAAAATTAAAAAGTCAAATTTAAAGTACTGATAAGATAGCTATTGCTATTGACCGTAGATTACATACTATAAAATATCATTTCGTGCTGAGCATTTCCTGTATTTAGACTGCCAAATGAAATTCATATAGTGCAATATAAACAAATACACACAGTTAAAATTACTGTCATCGCAATTCAGCAGATATAGCACATACAGTTACATTTGTTTACAAACAGTTTTTACGTTAATATCTATATACCCAGATAAATTTAATGCAGAAAATTGTAACGAGCATTTTCGCAGTATAACTAATGAAAGAAAATAATGCTCAAATATTACTCTAACTATATTTGAAAGTAATGATAAAACAATGCCCATACAAGACTCATGATTTGAAAAGCTTTGGTTTTAACTGTCTTGTAAAAATCTTTCAATTATGGAAAATTCATATCCCCGTAAAAATTACTATACCTAAACCAACTTATTATACAGTGAAACTTTCCTAAAACAATTAAGTCCACAATTCGAGATAACGCCAGTTTCTTGTAGCCTTACAAAACTGTCAGTGATTTTAAGTACTGTTATTTAATTATGTTCTTGACAAATGTGTCACTGTCAGAGGCGGTCGTCTAAGAAAATAACCGCTATATGAGGTTTCACTTAATGCAATTTTTTTCCAATAAATAATTCATATTTTATATTCCCAAGACTAGCACATTTAATATTATAAACTCTATTAATTATTCACAACTCTATTTGAAAAGTTATTAATGAAAAAAAATTGAAATTTTCTTCATGAAATTAATAATGATGAAAATTAAAATATGCATAAAAATGTTTGATTATATGTGTTTTAACAAAATAGCACAAAATATTTAATGTAACAATGTGGTTCTAGTCTCATACTTGTACAGAAATATAGACCAAAAAGAAAAAAGCAATGTAAGCTACTATGATCATCTGAATTTTCACACAACTTTAGTAATGCAAAAAAGATTCCTTGACTTGTACCTCATTTCAATAAGTAATACACACATTAACTATTTCAATGTTTACTTCATTTAAAAAACTTACTTTTTTATTTGCAAAAGATAATGAGTACATTTTTTAAGACATAAAAAAATATTCCTTCTGCTCAACCACATCACATTAGTCGAAAAATTGAAAATTGAATCACGCAAGACCTCTTTTACGTAAGGTATGCTCAAATTTATTAGTACATAATATTCAAATCATAAATATCTACATGAACAAGCTTTAAAAAGCATTTCTAAATTATAATCAAAAAACAAATTTTCAAAAATACAGTTTTAGTAGAACGGAATGTGCATCTGATGTAAACACACTGAGGCAAATTATCAAGTCTGAAATTACCACTTTTCAGTCTTTAAAAGCACATTGCTTTTTAGGATAAAAGTAAAGATGGAAAATCAATTTCACGCACAGAAAATCCATTTCAGAACTATTTAAGTGTCAAAAAGTTCACTGAATGCATTAGACACGATTACATGTGCATGGCTTTACTGTTATTTCCTTTCACATTATTTCATATTCACAGTCAATGTTGGTATTTTATTATAAACATCTAAACAGTAAAATAAAATGTGTAATATTGTAAACTATTTATTGCATTACTACAGCCTACTACCCACCAAGACGATATCACAAACATCCCATAACAACATTAACAAGAACGGCGCCATATTGCTTTTTCTGAGAGCGGGGGAGGGAGAGGAATTTTTTCCCTCACTTACGCGTTAACACGGAGAAAAATAGTTTGAACGCGGTCCTGTTAAAGTGATGATGGTTGATACTGATGTTTATTTGTAATATCAGAAATGTTGATATATGCATATATAAGTGTGTATGTTTGTGTATTCAGAGAACCAACTCGTGGCGAAATCACCTCCCTAAGATGACCGCCTCTGAACGAGACCAGTATTTCTGAAAACTTTTTGGCATATTTTGGTATTGAAACATTCTTTCTGTAAGACGACCACCCGTAAAGAAAATTCCGGAAGTGTGGCTGGTCGTCTTAGAGAGATTCATTTCGTAGAGGCAACCTCCCTAAGACGGCCACCTCTAAAAGATAAACGTATTTCTGAGAACATAAGTATACATTGGTATTGATCATCACCTCTCTAAGGCGACCACTTGCAAAGATACATTTTACGTGTGGCTGGTCGCCTTAAAGAGACCTCGCTGTGTGTGGTGTATACGATTACTGTTAATGTTTCCGACAAAAGCTTTTAAGAAACCAAATAAATGAGCATATATAGTAAAAACCCTCTCTAAAACAACTAGCTGCGTTTCCAGGTTACTCTGACGGTCTTAGAGATCATATTTTCATTCTTAGAAATACTGATCGTCTTAGAGAAGAGTTGGAGACGAGAGGGTTCACTGTACGTTTTTTAACTTTAAAGCTTTGTGTTGGTTACAAAACAGAAAAAACCTTGTTTTCAACAGTATCCAAATAAACGAAATAAAAGTAAATAAATAATTAATTAAAAATAATCAGTAGACAACAAGAATACCAATGAATGTTGGTTTACAGACACCAGATTAATTTCATTGTTTAGAAGAAGTCTATTAACGTCAGTTAGAAAATTAGAAACCCATATAAATGAACAGAAGTTTTATTTGGCATCTATTTCTGTTATATTGATACCAGTAAAAAAACCGGTGAAAATCAATATAAACCAATACAAACCAGTAGAAAGTTCTAACACTGATGTTGGTTGTATGGGTGCCAGATCATACCAGTAAGAAAAACCCCCAGAGATCAATAGAAACCAGTAAAAGTCAGTAGAGACCAACAGAATTCAATGGGTACCTGCAGAAAGTTTTACTGGTTTCTATAGAGCATTTTGAAACCAGTAAGAAAAACCCAGAGAGACAACAGAAACCAGTAAAAGTCAACAGAAACCAATAGAATTTTATGGGTACCTATAAAAAATTTTACTGGTTTCTGTGGGGCATTTTTTAGAAGGGAACCGCATCAGATTTTTATATTTGTTTGCAGGCTCTGCTATTTATGAATATTACTCATTTAATACAATTAGATAAATTCAGTTTTTGAATTCGACAGTATGTTTCCTTTGAAGTAATACATTTTATACTCGGCACAAGAAAGAATGCGATGGAAAATTCGTTTTTCAATCTTACTTGGAATTAGATTGGGTGAGCTAATTATGTAAAGCATACAAAGATCATCTGGTTACAGGAAGTATGTTTTCGTAATGAGCACATTTTCCCCAAGTTTAATATTTCTTTCTTAATATTTCGACCTACTTGCTCCTAAGATATTATCAGAATTCGATCAAAAGAAATATCACATTAAGATTTTTTGTCCCGCGTATGCGGCATTTGTCAGTGTAAGAAATTAATTAAATTACACTTTCATGGGAAATTTCTTGGTAAATAAGTAAGCAACTAACTTGATCTGCTGCCGACAAAAGCAAAACATGCAGAACCGAGTAATGAAACATTATATTCTCTTGAGTACTGGATATTTTTGACGTATCATTCTCCACAATGAACTTAGCATGATCATTTTTGCCTTTGAATTGCTAAAAGGCATTCAGACACATTAAAATAACTGATAGAATTTAAAGGCAAGCATAAATATATTACAGTAAATTGGATTAAATAATTACGATTAGGGAGAATGCTCCATTTAATCATACTCTTAATCTTCACGTGGAAAGGAAAAAGAAATGATAATGATGAAATTTAATGGCGAAACTTCACAATTCATTAGCTGCATGGATGTTGCATCAATCAAAGTAAGAAAATGATGATCCAAATTTTATTTCTGGTGCAACTTACTTCAGAAAGTTCTAATTTTACATTCGCAGGAAATGTTACTCTTTAGTAAGCAATATAATACTACAAAATATAAATTTCCGCTTATAGATGATATAGGTGAAAAAGCATCACAAAAATCACTAGTCTTCCCTCTTCCGAGTTCAGTTTTCACAAGTTATCAGTTAGATGCAGTTTTTCCAAATTCGTCCACTATGCTGTTTTCATTCACTCATTGCACAATCTGTTCTTCCTTACTTATGATTGCCAATTTGATTTAGGGGTATCTCGGTGAGGAATGATGATTTATTAACTTAAAGCGGAACGCTATAAATTGTACGCGTTGCTTAATTTCTAAAATTAGAAGTGCTTATAGAAGGCCATCAGAACTGGTAAATAAAATTAAGTATATAAAATAAGATAATAAAAAAAGAATAAATTAATAACAAGTAGTTAAATAATCAGTTAAAATATTACAGTTAATCTTATGTGGAGCTCCGGATGGAATAAAATTTTACTCAAAGAATGAGAAGTATGGAGGCCAGGCTCCGGTGAGCTCAGGCTGAATTTAACCTCATTTGCAGACAAGCTGTTCCGAAGTTGACAGTCGGGGGATTAATAATCACTTTATAAGTTTACAGTTCACTTTCACCGTAATGAAGAAGCGCGATTTTACATTAAAATCTACTACATCAAATCCCCCCCCCCAGTTCTCTCATTTTTTTTTTGCTTCAGTTAATGTTTTCCTGCTCTAACCAGACGCCTTAAAAATCTTTCGTTACATGTTTTTTATCATCTCCATTGCTTTACGCGATTACGAAAGCATTCATTAATACAAGGCAGTTAATTCAATTCTCTCTCTAAAGGAGTTTGTGGTAGTTCTTTGTATTTTCACTAAGGCGCCGCTTTCCCCCTACCCCCCCCCAAAAATCCAAACAGCTTCTTTTTCTTTAAAGTATATAATTAATTGCATAACTGAAGAAATACTTCAGGAAGAACAACAAGGAAATCATGATTCGACCTGTAGTAAGCATGAATCTTGCAGCTGAGCCTCTACTTGCTAAGCGTGAAAAAGATCTGTATCATCATGGATCTCGAGTCGGCATGTCTGAAGTTCGACAGTTTGCTCGTTGGATTCACTGATTCTATAACTGAAGTTCTTTATACATCGCCCTCTTGTTGTTGTCACTTTGGAGAGAGAATGACCCATCTCTCTTGATTCGACAAGGCCGCTATATTTACCCATTTTAGTATGATTTTCCTGAAAATGTGTCATTGCGATTACTTTTGGAAGTCCACAGACGTTCAATTATTCATAACGTTCGTTTCGAAGAGATCTACGAGCACTACCAGTTACTATCTTTCCTAAAATTTTGATCGCTCAATATTTGCATGTTCCAATTTGCTCTCCAGTTAGACATCAAATAAAAAAATCATAGGATTTCGTTTACTAAGCAAATATATCGAGATACTAATACCATGCTGTCTGAAGAGGAACTACACCGAAGCTCTAAGACTTTACTTACATAACTACAAGTGTAACTGTCATGCAAGATCACTTACAGACACACCAAAAGGTAAGGTATATTAATTTAAGTAAAAACATTTAGAAAGCCCATGAGAACGACACTGAAGATATATTTTGCACTAGAGTATTCTGAAGTTCTGAAAATTGAAAGAGAAAAATTACATACACTTTGAGGGAAGGGAATTCCTAAGTTAAAAAATATTCTCATTGCTTTAGATTTAAGAATAATTCATCTTGCATCGAACAATATTCAGTATCTTCTTAATGATATAAACCATAGCATAGCTTTCTGAAGAAATACATAATACTTAGGCTAAGGTAAATAAATATTCAAAAGAATGAGGCTAGAAACAAAAATGTGGTACTGGTGACAACGAGTAAACTTTCAAACTACTATTCGAATCCACATTGCCATTTTAGCAGACTTTTTCTCAAGGCTGATGTTCTTTTACTTTACATACCAAAACTGAATCCGAGTATTTCATATAGAAATATAACCAGGATCTCCTTATCATATGATACTCTAAAGAATAGAAATAGTTTTATACGACTTGTTTGCACCCTTCAAAAGCTGAAAGGCGGGAAGACAATATTCTCAAACCCTCTTACTTGGATAATGCGCTAAGGCCGTTTTTTCTTTTACTCTTTTCTTTTTTAAACAATACTCTGTCTCGTGCAGTAGAAAAATAACGTTTGGAGATAACAAGACAAAAACGTGTCCCCAAACTACTGTCACTTCTAACTTGGGCTTTTCTCTTCAAGTTTTCTGAACATTCTAAAGTAGTGACGGACCTCATTTGTTACCAAATCTTTTCTTAAGCGTACATTCCAGGTGGAAACGCAGAGGTTCGGTATAAAAAGACGCTGGACTTAAGCAACCTTGGGTTTGTCAAATAAAATAACAAATCTCTGTTACGAAATAAAATAAACTGCTGAAATAAAGGAGACGAAAAGGAAGGGGAAAAAAGCAGTAAGTGCTGAGTACCAGTAGTTAGAATAAAAGGACTTTATCGAATAAAGTAGAAACGAGAAATTCGTTGAATTGGTTATGGAACAGATGGAAGGTGGATAAAGAGACTGGGTAAGAAATTATATCAATGATATAAAAGATACCCCGAAAATTTAAACAAAGGCTGACTTTAAAGTTTAGGTTAGTGTCATTATTTCAAGAAACTTGTAATTGATTTGAAGATAGGTTAAAGAAAACACGGGAAAGAGACAGAGAGATAAAACACAATCCTATATGATCACGACGGACAAAAGAATCAGGTAATAAAATGAGTAAACTTCCAGAACTATTATCTTAAATTCTAACGCATTTCCCGGTGTTTAGAATGAAACACGAAATCATTTTCAAATAAAAAAGCTAGTGCTTAGATTGCAAGGCATGCTTTACGATCTTCAGCTTATAGAGACATTAAGATTTTTTTAAGCAACGTCTTCGCCGGCACTCGAACCACTCACCTCTGAAATACGCACTCAGCGTGCTGACCACTACACCCCGAAGGCATGCGAAGAAGGTGGGAGAAATACCTTATATACTCCCCCTTTTAACGAGCGACTGGGGTTCGGGGGGAGCCAGTCGCCAAATCCCGGTGGTGGAGCATCATCATCCACCTCCTTTTTTGCTCGGGCGCCAATGTAGACACATTAGGATTTTTTTGAAGTAGGAGAGATGAAAAATGAGCAACGCCTTCGCCAGGATTCGAACCACGGACCTCTGGAATATGCGCCCAGCGTGCTGACCACTACACCATGAAGAAATGCGAAGAAGGTGAGAGAAGTACCTCATAAGCTGATCTTTTGCAAATTCCTGGATAAAAGCCAAAAGATGCCGTTTTAAAGTTTACAACCTCATCAAGAAAGCTTCCAGTCCTAATGAACATGATCACAAACCCATGCAATGATCATAATTATATATTTTTTTAAACATAATTCCGTTTTCAGAATCTTTTAGTTGCCAAAAAGAAATTTCGCTTTCCATTCGTTATGATCTCAGTGCACTTTCATTTTAAGTAATTGATAAACAAGCTCATTTGTTCTTTCGAAGGTGCGCCTAGAATGCAAACTTCCCACATTCAACACCTGCAGTGCACTCAGCACTGAAAAAAATGGGGAGGGTTAAAACATTTAATAAAGGTAATTGACGTACTCGTACTTTTCCCGCAGTAATCTGATTTATTTACAAGAAGAAATTTTACAGCCATTGAACGGAAATAGTTCGGTGCAAAAAATAAAATCTAGCCGTAACAACGCTTAGTGGTACTTTCTACATAAAATGTAGTGTAAACGCAGAAAGGTAACGAGAAATGCTTAATGGTGTAGCTTCTAAACAAAACAGAAATTAAAATTTTCCTGCTATTAAAAGACTCAGTCGCCTTAAAAAACATTGCGATTTTTATATTTTACTTCATAGTAAGAGTAGAACTAATACGAAAGCCTGATTATAGCAGAGAAAGAAGTATAAAACAACGTATAGAGAAACTCACAGACTGCAGTCATCTAAAGCTTACATGAACACGAGAAAAATAATATTTCATGCCATTATGTCGCACAAGAATGGGCATTTCGAATTCATATTTTCTAGTAACTAGGAAAGGCAGCAATGTACTTATTGCAGACGGGAAGTGCAACCAGTCTTCAATAACTGAAAGCTACAGCTCTTGATAAGTATACTAGAACAAATAAAAAATACGCCTTTATTTTTATACTTTCTTCTTGTTAACGAAATATTTGGCCGTCAATACAAAAACATTCAGAGGGAAAAGTACAGTTTTATAAATATATCGGATGCGCATAAACCGACTTAAGTTAATGCATTAAAAATCTGAATTTTTTTAAAAAAAAAATTTTTTTTCCGTTTCTTTTCTTTTTCAGTTCGTGTGAGGAGAGACAAAGGGCCGACATTTCAGTTTCAAGATATTCTCTGGAATCGCCTCTATCGATCGCAAGGCCAGTGGCAGACAACAAAAAGCGAAACGCCCTAATACATCTGATTTCATCCCTACCCCCTATGTTCCATCATCCAGTCAAGATCAAATACAGCTCGGATAATGATGTCCAACAAGGATAGATCAGTGATGAATTCCACTGCTCGAGATCGGCCTTCTTTTCACTGCAACGGACATAGAAGCAGTCAGAAAAAATTAATTCGCGCAGAAACGGCTGGAATACAGAATCTGGAAGCAATTTTTGGGAGCTTTGTTGGTAAAAAAAAGTAAACGATAAAAAGAAAAATCTTGATTAAGCATCAAAGGGAGGTTTTGTTACAAATCATCAACAAAAAAGACTAAGAATAAAGGGAATGCGATTTCAAAATGGATAGCAGTTTTACATGGTGTTCAAGAACGAAAAATGAAACTGTGACATAAATAAATCAATGGTATTTGTAATTATAACGACTAGATGTTAAACGGATGTGGAAATTTTGGAATTTGTTTCTAAAATAAAAATAACGAAAAATATCTAGTAAATGATATGCAGCGTTAACCGTGGAAAATGTAATCACGAAACCGTGTGATTTTTAAAATTTCATGTTTTAAATATTTATTAGCCAATAGTGAAAGCATCTGCTGATTCTTAGCTATTAAATGTACTAAAAAAGCAACGTTAGACTACAGTACAAAGAAATTAGCTCATAATTCGTTTCGAAATCAAGGGAAACGTTATAACCATATTTCAGCCTTCACACAAAATTTAATTTCCTTTTTCGTACAGATTTAAGGAAAGTTACTTTTAATTCTATTCGTTCAAAATGATTAACATTGTGTCCTTTTTAACGTTTCGAGTTTCTAATTCCCGACTAAAATCACGTCTTGAATGGATTCAAAATGTGAAAATTTATCTCGCCTTTTTAGATGAAGATAACAAAGAATTACACTTTATTCTCTCGTTACATAAAAGATTTCACATTTAAAGAGCAAAGAAAAAGAAATATCACAATATTATTCTTATAATATGAGTTATTTTTAATGCGCTGTCTCAAGCTAGGCAAAATATAATCCTTTAATCTTGTTGTTATTCAGAGTGATTGATTTGAACTTGCTTCTGCTTTTCTATGACAAAAATTCAAACAACAGTCGTATTATTCTTTTATTTTCTAGATAAAGACTTTCTTTTCTTACTTATGATGCCATGTAATTATTTAAATCTTAATGCTTTAAATATTTTCTTAGCGTGAAATTGCGTTAAATTTTATATTTAATTCCAATATATTTTCAAATTTTACATTTCCTTCTTAAAAAACATGAAAAACCTACATTTCAAATTACAGTAAGTTTTATATTGTTAAACAAAGATGAAATATTTATATTAGACAAATCAGTAGAATGAACATAATATCAGTCCTCTCTAGTGTGCGTGAGTCTTGTAAGGGTATGTGGGAAAAGTCTTCAATAGAACTTTAAAATACCAAATAAATTTTTAAAATAGTTCCAAACAAAAATACTATTTACTTATATAACACATTATTATGATTAGTAATTTAATTAAAATACTAGAAAATACAGAAAGGTTAATTCTAAAATTTATAGTACTTTAGGTTAATTCTAAAAATACAAAATACCTTTTTAGGTCTGAAAGACAGATTCTGATGATTAACGGTTATGGAAATAATTCATATAGCCATCACTCCTTTCACTTTCTCTTTGTTTTAAATTTTCACATGTTAAACCATTTTTAATGAAGACAGAATCTGCTACTTTATTTTAACGCATTTAAATCTTCCTCATCTGGAAGGCCGACAAAATTAAAAGTTTTCAGCTTGATTTGGCACTACGATTGAAAGAAAGGAACTCGATAACCTTTCACTTGCAAAAACACTATTTTTAATCTTACCATTCATTTGAAAACATACTTTAATATATTTATCTACCCATAGGAAAAGTTTGATGTATCATGGTTTAATTTTGGTTTTGTGAAAATTATCCATAAAACTTCAATACATAAATTCGATTTTTTTTTTGAAATTTTTCACCTTCATAAAAATTTATCTTCTTTAGTTAATGACATTAATTCGAAGCTATTCATGCCTAACGCTTTTAGAATTCTAATACCTTAGTTTTTTAAATTCCATTACAATTTTTCGCAACAGATGGTGTTACAATCCGGTTTCTTTTGCTCTGCTCATTTTTTTAAATATAAATACGATCACTTCCTGAAGAAGAGGAATCTGGGTCTTCTCGCCTTTGAAATCGATGGTTTAATTCAAAATCTACGCCAAACTTAAGTTGCTGCTTGGCCTAATTTTAGAAGTTATATAGAGGTTTTAAAAATCTCGGCAGCCTTTTGAATGTCACTTCTAACTCAGTTTCTACATACTTCTAGTCTTAAATCGGCTGATTAAATTCATTAGGAATACAGCATTGAAAAATAGGTGTATATAATTGCAACTGTATTTAATAGAAACTTAGCTTTGAATACTGCGTACAGTAAAGCATTTTAAGCGTTAAACATTTTTTAAGCCCTGACCATTTTTCGTGAGTTTTGCAATGGCCAAATATGAGACCGGCTAACAGCAGAAGTTAAATCTCGATTCGACTTCTTGTGAATGTGTTAATCTGCATGGAAGTTCTTGAGATTTCCCTATGCGTAACAAAAATGCGATTTTTCTTTAGATTATTTCGTTTAGTAAGTTTCTCCTGATGATATACCATTCAAACAGATAACCAACTAATGTTGTGTCATATTTAAACAAGCAATCAATTAATTTTTATTTTCTCAGTTTGTGATTTTTTCGAAAGTTAAGGTATTAAAAAATAAACCAATATTATTCGAATAATTTTATCTCTTACTGTGTGTTTACAATGACCTACCTACTTAATAGAATTAGGATTGGATTTTTCAATTAATGATAAAAAAATAATAACTCTGAAACTGCGGAAGAAATAATGCTTTCCGCTAAGTTTTTCCATAGATATAATGCTTCTTATTTTTCTCCCTCTTAGAAATTAGTTCATTAATTGCAAAATTCATGTCTAAAAATCCAAAGTACCCTCTTTTACACATGAGAAAACTTTGTGATGCGTACAGCTTGGGGAATATTAAAAACTGAAAAATGGAGAAATATTTTTAAAATTGTTAAGTTTTTGCAAAAAAATATTAATTTTTTTACAAAAACGAGTTTTGTAATTTTAAAATACATGTTTTTGTAAAAAATATGCAATTTATAAAATTTCAACGTGTAGATTTTGAGTGTATGCGTGTAGATATGTGAGGGATAAAATCTTAGTCTAATAAAAAACTTTGATAATACTTATAAAATAAAAGATAAATATTTCAAAATTGTTTAAAAATTTAAAAACTTATCGCTGGAAGTTGTGTAACCCAATCCTTTTAAAGCAACTTATCGCAGAAAGTTGACCAATCTAAATCCTCTTAAAGCAAATTCCGCCACAAGCATGGTTACTTACTAAATCCGAAGACAGAAGAAGCAAGTAGAAAACTATCTAGCGAAACTCACCGCATTTTTTCAAAAACGTATACATTTGAAACAAAAGCTAATTAGCCAAATTAACGAAACTGACAATGTATATACTGTTGAGTTAGATATTAAAAATAACTTTGCGAGTGATGATGTTAACATAAAAGAATATTTTTGAGCTTCGCTCTGTCAAAAGTAATTTAACATTTGAATTTTTCTCCCTCCGAACCTGACATGAAGCAATTACTACTCACTTTCGTATAAATACGAAATAGTAAACTGGAACAAAACACCAAATGATTTATGACAACTTTTGCCTAAAGAATGAGGTTCGTAACAGAAAATCACCAAAGTAAGAATATTTTAAAGCCCTTTAACGATTTGCGATGGGGCTTTACATTGAATATGCACATTATTAACCCTATTGAATGCTAATGAAAGCTCATCAGGAAGGCTGCTAGATGGTGCAGTTATAAATATGTGATTAAAACGATGACTAGGGATAGATAACTACATAATGTATAAACATATTTAAGTCATAAGAGAAGGAAGAGATAGGCTATGGAGCACATTACTCAGCTGGAACAATACTGAAAACAACAAGTCATGTAAAATCTATTAAATTATTCAGCGTCACATGAGTGAGTTTCACAAAGCTTCATTGATGACCAAAATTATTTTGTAGAAGAATACCCGATTAAAGAAGAACAATTAAAAAGCTCAACCTTTCTCATAATACTTATATATATATTTAAGAAAAATGCCAAGGCTGCAGTTACGTAAGAAAATAAATGGCATACAAAGTCATTTCTTATTAATTAGTTGATCTTTATATCATACATAATACATAAACTACATAAAAAATGGCAGAATGGCAGCGTATTATTCATACTTAATAAACACAAAAAGTCAAGCTTTTAAATAAAACTCCAACATAAAATAAAGTACTTCTTGGAAAAGATAATGAATTTCCTTCGTGAATAAATTAAAAATATATTTTAGCAATATTTAAGGCACAAACCATATCTCACGGGAAGCATCAAATATTTTCTAACGCATTAAGAGAAAGACGATGATGAAACTGAAATGAATGAGACCAAGTAATGTATTTGAACAATCTATTAATAAGATGTGACAATTATTGTTAAGTTTTCTAATAGTAAAATGTGAGTTAAGCTCTCCTACCTTTATTGGCTCTTGTCACAATATTCGTTCAGACCAGAGAGTTATGCAAATTTAATAGCAAAACGGCATAGCTTAATAACAGGAAAGTTAAGCGTAAGCTTACCAGAGCTTGCGCTACGTCGCCCAGTTCTATGACTATTCTACGATTGTGACCGTGAGCGATTTGAAGTACTAATCGCTTTGACGTGGCAAGTTGTTTTACAAATGTAGATATAGCTTATCCTATCAGATTTTGTACTTTTGAAATAGAACTTGGTAATAATAACTCAACTTTAGCAACCACGGCAAATTGCCTCGGCTTGTGTTCCCTGTAACTGTATATTTGTGCTACCATTTTACTATAAACCCATCAGGAGTGGATTAATAAATATTTCTATAAGACAATATTTATTTATTGTACAACAACATACTTACCAAACGATACTGTGTGTGGCATTCAATTGACTGAAATCTCATCGGGAGATGAAAATGGGAAGTGACAGAATATTCATGAAATTCTCCTGAACACCGATTCATATTTTTTGATGCTAATTTTAAAAGCTATCTCTTTCAAAGGGGGTTATAGCCTAAGAGGACATTTTTTAAGGAAATTATTAGTACTTATCGGGGCTCTAAACAGAATCAAACAAAACAAATGTTTTAAGAGGACTAATCACTTAAAGAAAAAAGAAAATTTTAAGCAGTTTAACTGCATTTGCTATTCAGACAAATACAACTGGAACTACTTAAATTCATCGAAAGAACATTAGATTATTTATTCCAAAATACGTAAATTAACAGGATTAAGAATTGAACACACCAAACTCTTTTAAAATAAGTTTGATGCTACCTATGCTAGCGACTAAATTACTTTTTTTTCCTTTTATTACGTTATTATTTTCCATAGTTCTCATTAATATCTTTAAAAGTTTCTATAATTATGTCAAATCACTTTTATAGTTCAGTCTAAGTAGTCAGTATGGTGACACAGAAAAACTTAAGATATATATTAAACTCTTTAAGATTCAAGAAACTATTTCGTAAGCACACATTTTTCATGGTATTACAGTACTAAATTAAACAACAGAGTCTGCACGGTAATCTGCATGCCTATTAAGATAACGTTTAAGTTTGCTAACCAGTAAATGCCAATCATATGTACTGAAATCTAGTAACAAATTTCCACTTTTCTTTACTTTGTTGCTAAATGCGATAAATTAGATTTTGAATCAATTTGACTATGAATTGAAGAAAAGTTATAATATTATCAGAACTTTAACTGTTAAAATGAAAAATAACACTAAAAGCAATAAAAATAAAGTAAAGCTTTATCAATAACTTGGGTTATGCGCTGTTAATCACTTTATTACATGCACGTTTCAAATACTTAATATAGTGCCCTATTTTATATATTAATATATGCGATTTCCTTACCGGTTTGCAATATAGAACATTTTAATGAATACGTAATAGATGTTCCAAAGTCTTTAAAATATTAAACTGGGGTAGTAGACCAAAATGATGCATACGGATCCAGCAGCGCTCGGACAACATGCAGCACTCAAAGATGTGGAAATCCACGCGTTAAACAGCGAAATGTTTTCTCGACAAGGTCAGTTACACATCCAAACTGCTTCAAGAAGATTTGGAGTCTTGTTTACCTTTTTCTGTGGCATGCCAACAACCAGTCCATTTCACTAGAATTATTAAATTTTGACAGTTCGTAATTTGCACAGTTTGGATGCCTAGGCACTACCTCATTTATGCAGGAATGAGCATTTCTTCCCCTTCCGTTAATAACACAGCAAGTCCTATGGCAGAATGTCACTAAAGACCCAGTAAATAATCAAAAATTTCCCATTATTCCCAAGCCAGATTTCACACGATTTCACCTCCTGTGGCTTCTGGTTGTATGAACGTTTAAAAAATCAGAATAATTTAGTAACTTTGACGGATCAAATAATACAGCATGCGAAGCAAATGAATGCAGACAGGCTGCGCTCCGCAGCAGAAAATGCTATTCATAGAATTCGGTTTTTGGAATACGTGCAAGGAAAATATATCGAAACTCTTCTGCTAATGATGCCAAAATAAAGGTAAGTGTGAAATACTCGTATGAACCTTCCTTTAGTTACCACTCCCAATTTACTCCAAAAATGTAGCTTCCAATTCCACAGATAATTTTCAAATGATGGTAGAATTCAGAACTACGCATACATTTTCTTATTATTTTCTTCAGAAAATAAAATTTTGTAGTACCAAACTGGGTTCAGTCTGGTCCCCTAACGGTTTGGCCATTAGACCGTAAACAACAACTTTTTACTACAGCAACTCCCAATTTTATACACGAAAGGAAAAGAATCAGACTACAACCCGAGTACAGCAACAATGGTGTACTTGAATTGGGCTATGCATTATGAACTACAGAATCTGTACTATGTTAACTAACTTCATATACGAACTATTCAAAAATTAAAGATATTATGAAATTCTCTTTTGCCTCAACATTCGAAGTTAATTCCAATAAAAGTTTCCGTCCGCTAATTCTGATCCATGAGGTGATTGTATGAAAGAGAAATGACGAAAAATTTATACGTATCAAAACCTAATTGACAATACAAGTAAATAAAAAAGTTAAAATATTAACTTCATGAATTTTTAAGACATTTTGCAGCCACTTTACAAATACTGAAATGCATACAAAGTTTAAATGATTCAAAATTCTGTCCTAATATTATAATTGTTAACGAAAATTGATACTATAAAAATTGTGTCAAACTTATATTTAAAATATCATCCATTTTCGTCATATTGCAATCCGTCATTACTTTAACAGTAGAGTATGACAGGTATTTATTGTTATTTTGATGCTTTTAATGCTAAGTGAAACTGCGAATAAAATGTGAACTTTTATTCCGCATCGTCGGTTTTCGCTTCAGACGAATTTAATGACAATTTTCAGCTGGTTTAACTTAATTCCACATAAATGATGATATTAATTCCCACTGTGAGACAGAAAAGCTGATTTCCGAGTCTCATCGACTGGAAATTAACAACAGTGGAAAACATTAAATATCTTGATAGCATTTCGTTACCCTGTTACTACAGAAACAAGAGAAAAGCCACGACGAGATAGTATTTTTTACAGTTTGAAAAATGGTAAACAAAATTGGACAAAAGAGCGATAGAGGCATTAGAGTCATTAAGGGAAGCCAATTAGATTACATTTACTCCAAAATAAAAGCAGAACTGATTAGCAACTCATTAGGCTTCATTAAAATTGCGTAATTAACTTTTTAAAATTTTCTCCAAATGACCAGAAAATATACATATTAAAATCAATATAGAAAGAAATACTGTTAAAGATCTGTACTAGACCATAATTCGGATCAAATTCTCAGTCATAATTATTTAAAATGCACATCATGGGTCGTAGTGGAAATGCAAATTTGAGTAACTAATTTGAGGAAAATATTGTAAGCTAATTTCTGTTCCACATTACCGTTTAATATCGTTTACGTGTTTTAAGAGTGAAGTTGCAAAAAGGAAGAAACTTTATGCATTTACGTTACCTGTAAATGTATGTAAATGAAATATCAAAATCATTCAATCAAATTTACTAATTATAGAGGTTCATTAACAAACAAAATCACTGGAACCTACGTATAAGCGCAACTACTTTAGTAAGCAAATCGCCAAATTTGGGCGATCATGCGCTTATTAGTCCTTCAAGCAACCATGCCCATAATAATTCTTCAGTTTTAAGGAGTAACATCCCTATTTTCGTATATGGTTTTTTTTTAATGTAGACAACGTGATTTTTTTTGTCTTACTCTCAGTTTTAAAAAAAGGCTTGTGGAGTTTCCTTGCAATGGAAGAAACTGACATACAGTAATAATAGCCTTTTCCCACAAAATCGCTGAAGGCTTAGGTTATTTGAATATGGCAAAGCACATGGCTGCTATATGCCTGAAGGAAGGGATGCCTTCGCGAATGATGTTATGAAGAAATCTGGTTCGTATTTATGTTACGCATGTACAAAAACCACGAAAACCAGCCATGAAGCCAACTTATTTGCCTGGGTTCGAACCCAGGTTGAACTACCACTATTCAGAGATCTTAACCACTTGGCCACAAATTGCTAAACGAAATAATTGCTTTGAATCTACTCTGAAAGGCGTCGTAATGAAATTTCCACCAGAACAAAAACCCGCTTGTCAGTGGGCTTATTGATTGATTTTCGAGATAAATAACTAATTAAAATGTAAAATATGTATGTAAAAATTATTTAATAAATAATTTTGTGCAATTGTAAGTCATAATTTGTTTTCTTCTACAAAAACAATCACTCAAAATCAACAAGGTAGTTTGTTCTAATACGTAAACATTCGACCATTTGGATTACTTACGCAATCTGTTAGCTAAAACTAACAGACTAGGCAGATTTTCGCCATGTTTTCATGTATAAACTCTGTAAATGTTGCTGGAGAACTGTATACATATACCTAGCTAATAAATAATATTGCTGCGAGCTACGGGCTCGTCGACGTTTTTTAAATAATCATTCCAGTTCAGCAGAGAGAAATTAACAATTTATCATAAATTATAATGCCCCACAGCAAAATCAGTAGCCAGTAAAGAGCCCAGGAGAACGTGAATATTAAGCAAACGTCCTTAGCAGAACAGAAATGTAGTACATTCCCGATATCACTCAGAGTAAATTCTAAAGCGCAATTCAACTAACTCCATCTGAACCACAAACTCTCACAGCTGTTTAACACCCTGGCTTCCGGTGCCGTATTTATATGTTTATTTAGAATAGGCCTGTAAGCAGCTTCGACGCCCCACTAGAAAGGCAGCTTTCCTGCAAATTAAGTAAGCAAACAACCTAATTTACCAACCAGCGGGAAATTATTCAGAAGAACAGTTTAAACTTTAGGCCGGTTACCAAATATGTAACAACATAAGAAAAAGAAGCATCGAAAAACTGAAGAATGCCAAGGGAAAGGAATAAGTAATGCAAATGTATATAAACGTGAATCTATACCATGCGCAATGACACTGGAGAATAGCGCCTACAGATTACAAACAAACTATATACTGTAAGAATGAGCAGCAGGAAAAAAATCTACAGTAACCCCCCCAGAAAAAAGCTACGTAATTTTATATAAATTTTTAACGTAATTTATATCAACAATAAATACATACAGAGGTTTACACATTTTTGAAACGATTTTGAATTTAATGAATTCAAATATTAATTTCCATGAATTTAAATATTAATTTTAAAACATAAATATGATTAACATCAAATTGTAATAAGGGTTAACTACCGTCTGCTGCATTAGAAATATTCTTTTCTTTAAACTGTCGCTGAAAAATACACAATGGATCGAAGGCTATATTTTTGCGCTGTTCGAAGAGAAATACTCTTATTCAATTATTGAAAAAAAGATGTGAGAAACATGGTTTTAATATTTCTACACTTAAAATAGGTGACATAATTAATATGAAAGAAAGGAAACGTCAAAGTTTTACATCTGACATGGGAAAAGGCAAAAAAATGGTTATCCAACAAAGGTACGTGCAGCTCTTATTAAATCTAAAGTCGCATCTCATGTTTTAAAGAAAATTCACCCCCCCCAAAGAGCTATTGCAAAATCTTTAAATATTTTTGTAGGAACTGTGAACAAAATTATAAAATCTAATTTAAAGCTAATTAAAAAACATGATGTTCATCGCCTAACACCGAGACATGTTCCTCAGCGTAAGACTATGTGTAGATTGCTGTATGAAAATAAAATTATTTGGCAGGTGTAAAATGGAAATATATAGTTATAGTTGATCAGGCTTGGATATACTCATTTGATTGCAATACAAAAATATTGATTTACAACCGAAAAATAGAAGGAAAAGTTTTAATATGCTGGTTCAGAGAAAATAAGGGAAGTTTTTCTAAAGGTTTTATGGTTATTGCTGAATTCTTTTATAAGAGAAAACTTAAAATGAGGAAAATAGAAAAAATGCCAAAATTAATTCGGATTACTATCAGAACTATGTTTTAATACCTATTTTTAAAGAAGAAATTCCATCCCTTTACTCAAACAATCTTCATTCTGTTAAGTTCCATCAGGATAAGGCTTCAGAAGTCATACCTCTAAATCTACTGCTCTAATTTTTTGAAAAAATGAGAAATGAAACCGGAATTGAAGCTATTCCCTTTAAATGCATCCCACCCAAGTCCACTGATGTGTCTCTTATGGATTGCTGTGCATTTGAACTTTTAAAACAAGCTATTTATAAGCGGTATCCCGAAATATTGTACTCTGGAATATTGCGAAGAAGAAATGGAATAAAATGAACTTCGATGTTTTAAGAAAGGCACCTTTATCTTGGAAATAAAGATGTAAATGATAGTTCAACAAAAGGGCTATCAGACTGAATATATTAGAAAATGAAATTCTAAGGTTTATTATTTTATTTGCATATTTATATGTAATATAAATCTTTGCAAAATCGTTACAAAAATGTTTGAACGCCCTCTGTATACAAATGAAAAGTCCATAATAAATTCACATTAAAAACATACGGTGCATATTATAAGCATAGAATGATGCAGAACTATGTTCATATAAAAGTCATTTGAAACTACATGCAGTCATCGCGCATTTTCTGTATCAATAATTGATGCAGAATAAACAATAACTGCTATTATTTTTCTTGAACGCTCCGATATTTCTAATAGTATTCCTTATTCACGCTCCCTAATGCTCAGTAGCTGACAGCTTCGAATATGGGTTTTCTTGAAACTTTCAGGCAGTCTTTAATTTGGCGAGAAATCGCCAAATATCTCGAAGTTCCGTCAGCAACATTTTTATCCATATTTTAAAGCACTCAAAAGCTTAAGGAGGAATGCCTCTGTGGAACGTTTTCAAAAGAATCCTATTCATATTTACATCACACATGGACTATTAAATTACAATGCTGTCGGCTATGGTAACATTAAACAGAGTTAAACTGCCATTCCACAATAGAACTAGCAACAACATTTTAAAATCAGTCCAATAAATTTATTGCACGTAATATTCTATCTAATGCTCATGTGCTACATTTTTGCTTGTCAGCTACTCATTTTCTTAAAAGTAATAAGCTTTAATTTTGAAGTTAAAATTAAAAAATAAATAAAATATTAAATACTACACTAAAAACCTCTATTATTGATACTTTAGTATAAAATACGTGTCATCGCTCAAACTAGATTATTACACTAAAAAATCTCTATTTGTGCTATTTTAGTGCAAAATATCCTGCCTTTGGTCAATTATTAAGGATTTATTAAAGAGGCAAAGCAAGCGGAGTTTAAGGGGACGGTGGACTTTAAAATAGCTGAAAATCAACCAAAATATTGAATTTATTTTTTTTTTATTCTGGTAATATTCCATATACGTAACTACATCGTATGCAAAAAACCGAGCTCAAATATTCTAATTTTTAAAGAAGTTGTAAGGTTTTAGTTAAACTAACCAAGTTTATTTTAATTTAAATCTTTTCTATCTCCTCTCTGCTTCAACTTCCTGTCAGAAGAAGCGCGCGTTTTTAGCTTACGCTAATTTTTTGAAGTTCAGCCAAGCACTATTTAAGCCAGAGGTAGAAACCTCTCGGTGTGTGAGAGCTTTGCCTCAGATCACGGTCACGCTGCTCAACTTTCGCCTGACCAGCTAGCAGTTTAAATTTATAAGCCATAGTGCTTACTACGTGATTGCATTGTAAAATAAATTAAAGTGCGGTAGTATTTAGTATACCTTGCTACGCACCCTTTTAGATAGAGGCCAACTTCCGCGAATTGCTCTGCGAAGCAAAGTTTAATTTAAGTTCTATTTTAATTTATTTAAATTTATTTGATTGTTAAGTTCGACCAAAGTGTGGTCTGTTACGTTCTGTATCTCTCCCGAATTGGGAGGTTTGTATTTAATAGTGATTGAATAAAAGAGGATTTCAAATCCCTTCACGTGCAGTTATTCTCCAGCCCAGCAGTTACATCAGAACATAGCGTACCTTCCGCTCCCTGTTCCAGTTCAGGACTTAGAACGTAAGGATAAGAACCCTTTACAGAATTTACAATGTTCTCAAAGAATACACACAGAATGCTAAGTCCTGATAATGGCGCCCGCACAGAAAGAAGAGGATGGCCTCAGCAACAAGAAGACGAACCTGAGACACCTGCTGTACCTGTCCAGAATCCTGAGATAGCACCTCCTGGCATAGAAGGATTCGGCTACATCGTACAAACCATGCGAGCAGCCATGAAGCCAGCGGCAAGTTTTGACGGCAAGACAGCCGTAATCAATTTCCTGGAAAAGCTAGACTCCCACTTCATGCTATATCCAGTCCACGAATTTCAGAAAGTCGCTCTTGCTACCAGCGCTTTGAAGGGCCAAGCGCTAAGTTGGTTCAAGTGCATCGGAAAGAATCTCTTGGGGGAACCAGGAAGCCCCACATACACGTATGAAAATTTCAAGAATTCTCTAGTGAAAGCATTTCCCGTGGTGCGAGATCGAGCCAGATTGGAAGCTGAACTGTTTAGCCGATACCAAGAAAGAATAGAAGATTTGTCTAATTTTATTTTGAGGAAAATTCAAGTTTTCAAGCTTTTGTATGGAAGTCGCCCGGATCCTGAAATTATTCAAGTTATACTTCCTAGGCTACTGCCCCAAGTTCAAGATTTCATCGAACTAAGAAATCCAACAACATTAGACAGATTATTTGAGCTCGCGGTACAATTTGAAAGCCGAAGAACAGCCGACAACGAACGACGACGCCAATTTGAGCGAAGAAGTCAGTGGAGTTCGCCAAGACCGCAGCAAAAGCAAAATCAAAGTTACGGGAATAAGGCGAAGCAATGGCCGAAGAAAGATGTGTCTCCTAAAGCGAGCGGCGAACGAAGGGAATTTAATAGAAGAACAAGCAAAGATTCCGAGGGCAACCAGAAGAAAAAGAATTTAAACTAAGAGGGATTTCTTCGAGGAAGGTGAAGAAGTCCGAAGCAGCGCAAAACCCTTCCAAAATCAATTTAAACACCGTGGTCGTTAAGAATTTGAGTTTGCCGAAGATTGAAGTTCTAATCAACAACATACCGGCGACAGCCCTCTTGGATACAGGAGCCCAAAGCAGCTTCGTATCGGAAAGATTCTTTAAGAAGCACTTTCGACGTTACAGAATTTTTAGTGCAAGAGACACGGATGTCATAGCGGCCCAAGGAGAAAAATGTAGCTGTTTAGGAAAAGTACCATTGTTCGTGCGTATCAACAACGAACAGGTAAGAATCCTGTTTTATATTGTGCGTAACCTGCAGACTTGTATTATTCTAGGTGTGGACTTTTTTAGTTTGGCAGAAGCAAAAATTGATTTCAAGGGGGGAGAACTAACATTAAATATGAAGCCAATTGAAGCGAAGAATGATAAGCCCCCGCAGCTGGACTTGGAACATTTACAAGCAGAGGAAAAAGAGAAAATCCAAGGTCTGGTAAGTCACTTTGCGAATTTATTTAGTGATGTACCAGGCTTTACGCAGGTGGTGAACCACGACATTGACACGGGGGACGCTCAGCCAGTTAGGCAAAAGCCATATAGATATGATAGGACAAAAGAGGAAATAATTGAACATCATATTAAAGAGATGTTAAAGAATAAAATCATCACGCCAATTTCTAGCAGTTATGCTAGCCCCGTTGTCCTGTGTAAGAAAAATAATGATTACCCGATTACGCACCCGAAGCGGTGGCGTTTTGCTATAGATTATCGCAAGTTAAATTCAGTTACAAAATATCCTGTATATCCGTTGCCGATAATTGAAGAAATTATTCGAAATATTTCGTCTACAAAATACATGACTACATTAGATCTCACGAGTGGCTATTTTCAGATTGGGGTAAAACCCGAGGACGTACACAAAACCGCGTTCATAACGAAATCTGGTACGTACGCATTTCTTAGAATGCCGTTCGGATTATCCGGCGCGCCGGCAACGTTCCAAAGATGTATGGACATCGTCTTAAGACCAGTCCTTGGTAAAAGCACTTTCATATATTTAGACGATATTATAATTACGAGTAGTACTCTAGAACAACACTTACAAGATTTAAGAAAAGTATTTTCATTGTTAAACGAAGCTGGTTTAAAGATAAATGCGTCTAAATGTAAATTTGCCGCAAAAGAGTTACGTTATTTAGGATTTAAAATTTCCCAAAAGGGAATCGAAACGGATCAGTCAAAAATAGTAGCCATTAGAAATTATCCTGTTCCTAAAACAGCGAAGAAATTATCGTCGTTTCTCGGGATGTGTTCATATTACCGGGCTTTCATTAAAGACTTTGCAAAAATAGCTGAGCCACTGCTAAAGTTGAAAAGAAAAAAAGCTAGGTTTTCGTGGTCAGCAGAAGCCAACTTGGCGTTTCAAAAATTGAAAGACGCATTGACTCAAGCTCCCGTCTTAAAATTTCCAGAAGGGGATAAGGGATTAGAGATTTCAGCGGACGCTTCAGATTTCGCGATTGGTGCAGTGCTTTCCCAAAATGGTCAGCCCGTGGCTTTTTTCAGCCGAACATTAAATGAAACCCAAAGAAACTATTCCGCAACAGAGAGAGAAACTCTCGCAGTGTTAGCATCAGTACAGAAATTTCGTGTGTTCTTTGGAAGTTCTCCAGTAACTGTATATACCGACCACGCGGCGGTCACTAGACTCTATTCTGGAAAAAATTTATCACCCAGATTAATAAGGTGGGCTCTCAAATTACAGGAATATAACCTAATAATTAAACATACGCCGGGAAAAGAAAATGTTGTGGCAGATGCTTTAAGCAGAATTAACTTAGATGAAAATGGAAGTGTAATTAAGATAGCCATGTTAACATCCAAAGTATTAGATTCTCGTGAAACAGTAATAGCCGAACTCAAAAAAGATCCGGAGTTCAAAAATATATACAATTATTTGGCCGACCCTGAGAATTTCAATCATCCGGATATTGTGCCGATAAGAAATAGGGCCGAAAATTACGAATTAATTGACGGACTGTTATTCTATACGAAAGCTACTAATGAGAATCATGAATATAGACCGGTTATCCCAGCTAGCATGAGGTTGAATGTATTAGAAGAGTTGCATGATTGTGCCATTTCGGCTCATTTAGGTATAAGAAAAACTGTTCAGAGAGTTCGCGAGGCAGTTTTCTTTCCAGAACTGCAAAAGTTTACTAGGGCGTATGTCCAGTCGTGCCCAACATGTCAATTAAATAATTATGTTAATTTCCGCCCGGCCGGGTTCCTAAATAGTATTAAATCAGAATTCCCAAATCAAATAATAGGCATCGATTTACTTGGACCTTACCCTCGAAGTAAAGTTAATAAAAGCCGATATCTTTTAGTTATAGTGGATCATTTTAGCAAATGGTTAGAGTTAATTCCGTTAAAACGCGCGTCTGCAAAAATTGTAGTAGATTCAATTCTAAATAAGTATATTTTAAAATACGGGGCGCCCCTAAAAGTTATTTCAGACAATGGTCCTCAGTTTGTTAGTAAAATGTTTGAGGAAATGTGTGCAAAACTGGGCATACGTCATCTAAAGATGGTCCCGTATCGTCCGCAGTCAAACATAGCGGAACGGGTGAATAGAAATGTAGTGAAAATAATTCGTAGTTATGTGAAAAACTATCACTCTACCTGGGATAGCCATATAAATGAATTTGCATTTGCCCTTAGGACCGCCAAACACGATACTACACAAAAAACACCCGCTGAACTCTTCTTAGGAAGAAAGATCTTGACCCCCCTAGATAAACTGTTCTTTGTACAGGAAAGGGCAGAAGAATTTAAAATGAGTGATATACAAAAGTTAATACGGGAAGCGACGGAAAATATAGAAATGGCCCAAAGAAAACAGAAATTGTACTATGACCTAAAAAGAAGAGAGGTCAAGTACAATGTGGGAGATGAAGTGTTGAAGATTAAACACAACTTGTCAAATGCCCCAGAGGAAAAGGTGGGGAAATTTTTTCCGCGTTTTGAAGGCCCGTTCACAATTGAACAAATTACGGGGGCAGTGGTTATATTAAAAAGAAATGATGGTCAAACGCTCAAAGCGAATGTGGACCAAATAAAACCGTTCTATAATCGCAGCAAAATGGCTGTATTTAAAGATTCGTTTCAGGATCCGAGGCAATCGACTAGCCAGGAAGATATACGTCAGCAAAAACAGCAGGAACCAGCTACAACGGCATCGAAATGTCAGAAGAAGAAAGCTCCCCCCCAACAAAGAAATAAGAACCAAAAAGGTGGTTTCAAAAGAAAGTCTCACGATGCAGGTGAACAAATCTACGAACGGAATTACGAGCGCACCAAGAGAAGAAAGCAGAATGGGCAAGGGAAGCCCAATGTATCCAAAAGAACTGTGGAATCATCGGACAGGTGCCTGAGAAGCAAGAAACGTCGATTGCAGCCTGAGAATCAACTTCCCGAATACAGCAGGAACCAGGACAAGCAACGAGCAAGGGCCCAGGAGAGAAGGGCCCAGTCCACCAAACGTCCAGCGGAGCAACCTCCTCTACAAAGGAAATTGCCGAGGATACAACGACGGAATTTCAAAAGAAAAAGAGACGAGCAGGCTCCGAAAGAACAACGAAAAACGAGGAAACTGAACCAGGCCACAACTTACTCAAGTTTTAAAGATTGGGCCAAGAAAAGGATGGACGATCATAATAAGATAAGTACAATTTCGTATTCAAAAGTTTAGTTAATTTTTGAGTATACTGCAAGTTGCAGGACTGATTTTACCTCAAGCGAGGTTGACTTTTACGCCAAGTGAGCGATAAGTTCTCATATGGAAAGTAAAATGTTTTGTTAAAAGAAATTGTAATTCTTAAAGATTTAAAATTACTTAATTTTGTAAATAGATTAATTCTGTAAAAGCAATGAATTGCTGAAAAGAATATGTTAACTAAATGATTTTGTACGACGCTTTGTCTAAAGACTTGTAAAATGTCTAGAATGAAAATTCGGAAAATTGAAAAACACGATTTAGTCTGTAGACTATTAATTCAATGTAATTTGATATTTCAAGAAAGTACCTTGAGAAAGGAATAGGAAGCACTTGCTGTAAGCTTAGAAATTTAACCTATATTTCTGTAAGCTTAGAAATTTAACTTCTATTTGCATTTCAGGATTGCTGTGAAATTGTTAATGTGTTATGAAATGTAACAAATAATATTATGCTAGCAATGCACGTTAAGTGCAATATTAATGTGAATGTTGTGTGCAAACTGCGAATTTGTATGCATGAAAAGTTAAAGATTCACTATTTTAGAATGCAAGTGTTAATTAGGCTCTCCACCAAATACACTTAAAGTGTTAGACATAAAGCTAGTGAGAACCTTAGGATTAGCTGGTTATAGGGCGTTTTTTTCAGGTCTCGTATGTCAAGTTCTAACTAATGTTAGTCGATTGTAGGTGGAAGAGTTGAACACCCCCGAACACATAAAAACCCGCAATGGCGGTTTGCTTTACATCCAACACCGGTGAGAGAGCATACGGGGGAAGAATTTAATTGTGCTTGAATGATAATGTGTGTGTGCAAAATTACACAGAAAAAAAAAAAAAGGATTTGTACCACTTAGAATTATTCTGTTATTATGTCATACTAAAGTTGTTTTCCTTCCAGATTTTGCTGGAAGGAGTAAGACTGTTTGAAGAATAAGACTTGAAAAAAAAAATGTTGAAGATTGTTGTTCCAGAAAATTTCGTCTGTATTTTACACAAACATATATTGCCTTGTAAGAGTTGGCCTAAGTTTAGAACAGTGAAATTTTCGACTATTTAGAATTGCTAGTTTTCAACATGGTCCGTTTGGACCAAAGTAGTTTAACTATCGCAATTCTGGCGGGAAGTATGTAAGGTTTTAGTTAAACTAACCAAGTTTATTTTAATTTAAATCTTTTCTATCTCCTCTCTGCTTCAACTTCCTGTCAGAAGAAGCGCGCGTTTTTAGCTTATGCTAATTTTTGAAGTTCAGCCAAGCACTATTTAAGCCAGAGGTAGAAACCTCTCGGTGTGTGAGAGCTTTGCCTCAGATCACGGTCACGCTGCTCAACGTTCGCCTGACCAGCTAGCAGTTTAAATTTATAAGCCATAGTGCTTACTACGTGATTGCATTGTAAAATAAATTAAAGTGCGGTAGTATTTAGTATACCTTGCTACGCACCCTTTTAGATAGAGGCCAACTTCCGCGAATTGCTCTGCGAAGCAAAGTTTAATTTAAGTTCTATTTTAATTTATTTAAATTTATTTGATTGTTAAGTTCGACCAAAGTGTGGTCTGTTACGTTCTGTATCTCTCCCGAATTGGGAGGTTTGTATTTAATAGTGATTGAATAAAAGAGGATTTCAAATCCCTTTACGTGCAGTTATTCTCGAGCACAGCAGTTACATCAGAACATAGCGTACCTTCCGCTCCCTGTTCCAGTTCAGGACTTAGAACGTAAGGATAAGAACCCTTTACAGAATTTACAATGCTTCCAAAACGGATGCACAGAACACTAAGTCCTGATAAAGTTACAAGCATTTAAAATGTGTAAACAACGTAAACTTTGCCCTTTAAATTTTGGAGAAAATGTAAAAAAATGTATTTCAACAGTTATTTACTGATGTTATAATTCATATATTTGACCAAAAGTGTTTATTTCTAAAAAAATGGCTAGAAATGTCAGTATTGACAACTATGAATTTAACATTGGTTATGTAAATGCTATAAGCGTAGAACAGGAGGAAACAAACTCGTTTTCCCTAGTCGTTGCAAAAAAGCGCGATCAACGTCACTTGCAAAAAGCAAAGCAAAAAGAGAAGTTTAGCTGCTTGGGGAAAAACAGAAATAGTAAAAAATATTGTAAAGCATTAAAAGATAATGTAAATGTAACAAATGAAGGTAAAATATATAGTGCGGCTGAATTTTAAATGTTTCATTGGATATAATGCATAAACTGTTCCTACCTATAACTTCGAATCACATATCAATTTGCGATATGTTTATTTCTGTCATATTTAATATTATGAGATTGAAAATAGTTAAATGATACGAAAATGTTATCTAGTGTTTATAAATTCATATTTAAAGTTAATTTGCTGTTTCTCATGACCATGTATTAAAGGTAAGTTTGAAGAAAATCTTTAAACCTGGTTTTCTCAAAACAAATTTTTTCGCTGTCCGTATATGTTTTGAAAATGCTCCATGCGGCACATTTTTAGCTAAAAATAAATTATATCTAGAAGAAACTATCTTTTTATGTGTTACAATAGATCTGCGTATTAATTTTTGGATATGAGGTTATTAAGAAGTTTAAACTTGTGATAATGTTTAACAAAAGGTGACATTTTTCCGAAAACGGGATATAAATACACAAAAATCCGTTTTAAAAATTTCTGATCCATCATATTCAATAACGAATACACAAAAACTTTTGTCAAGTCTTTATAACTAACTAAAAGAAAAAATTAAGAAAAAAATATTGAAAATTAGAATGCAAGCATTTTAAATCTTTAATTAAAATAATTATTTGTTTAAAATTTTTTTTAATTTAAAATAAATTGAAATTTGGAACATATATTTTATAAACTGATGTTATAATATGTATATGTATAAAATGTCTTGTTGAAAACACAAAAAACTTAAAAAACTAATTTTTAAAGTCTACCGTCCCCTTAAGTGTGAAAGCCATGGAGTAAGAAGTAAAAAGAATAAACTTCCTTACCTTTTAGAGGAGGGGTGAAGTTGACTAGCTTTGTATGAAGAAGGAATGCGACTTAATTTCCTTACTTCAAATTATTTCGCATTTAAACTGGATTCACGGAAATAGTACTTATCTACACAATTTAGTAATTTCCTCAAAATAACTGACTATATTTCAAGATTTTTCTGCGATCTAAATTACTACAAAAACATTGAATATCCGTCGCTCTTATAACCTACCTTTGCACTATAAAAAATAAACATTAGATCCGAAAAATATACTTAGAATGACGACATAATTTCTAACGGACGTAATCAGTACCAGCGCTAGACTTCTTGGCGCCGGTGCAAACTCTGCAACTCCGAAATTTGTTGCTCTGTTCCTTCCTAAATTGTAAATATTTTGCCGCCCCTAAACCCTCTTGCCCGGAGGGCAGCATGAATTGCAGCGCCGGTTCTGGACGTAATTAGAAAATTGAAAGACTATTCTGAAATAATTTAAGGAAATTATTAAAAAAAAGAAACATTTCACATCTTTATTTCAATATTAGAATTAAACGAGAAATACATTCGCCTACACAAAGAAAAAACGAAACGGGGATTTGAAAAAAGTCTATTTTCCGACGATTTATAAGTACACAAATAAAAAAACACTACCGAAAACACTCAAAAATATATCAAAATAAAAAAGGAATTTACTATCAAAGAGCGCATTAAAGTTAAAGAAAACAAATGAAAATTCGATTAGGAATATACTAGTACATACATATACACAGTCCAGTCACATTAATGTGACCATCTGTCAAAAGCCAGAATAACCACCTTTCGCAGAGCGGACTGCTGCGAGACGTGCAGGAAGAGAGTCACATAGGTCCCTGAAGATGTTCTCTGGGATGTTGAGCCATGCCGACTCTAATGCCGTGGCCAGCTGCGCTAGATTACGCGGTTGAGGATCCATGGCGCGAACAACTCGATCGAGATGGTCCCACAGATGCTCGATTGGGTTTAAGTCAGGTGAGTTTGCTGGCCAGGGGAGGACGGTAAACTCATTCTGGTGCTCTTCGAACCACGCACGTACACTGGCAGCTGTATGGCACCTCGCATTGTCCTGCTGGAAGATGCCATCATCCTGAGGAAAAACAATGCGCATGTAGGGGTGAACATGGTCCGCAAGGACAGATGCGTACTTGTATTGATCCATTGTGCCTTCCACAATGATCAGTGAACCTAGAGAATGCCAGGAAAACATTCCCCAGACCATAATGCTCCCGCCTCCAGCTTGGACCGTTCCGGCAATGGTTGCAGGGTGGTTCCTTTCAGAGGTTTCACGCCTTATACGCCAACGTCCATCTGTCCGATGGAGCATAAAACGCGATTCATCCGAAAACGCAACCTGTCGCCACTCAGTGGACGTCCAGCTGCTGTACTGGCGTGCAAATTCTAGCCTTCGCCGTCGATGAACAGCAGTCAGCATAGGTGCACGAACCAGGCGTCTGCTTCGGAGGCCC
Source organism: Stegodyphus mimosarum (assembly GCA_000611955.2). Classification (NCBI taxonomy): domain Eukaryota; kingdom Metazoa; phylum Arthropoda; class Arachnida; order Araneae; family Eresidae; genus Stegodyphus; species Stegodyphus mimosarum. The sequence goes on from KK117735.1 coordinate 554,604, forward strand.
AGACGCAGCAATGTTCGCTGAATAGTACTTTGGGAGACACTTTTGGTAGCCCCTTGGTTCATTTTGGTGGTCAGTTGCTCAACGGTAGCCCGTCTATCTGCCCGAACGCATCTCCGCAACCGTCGTTCGCCTCTGTCATCTATGGCCCGTGGTGCACCACATTTGCCACGTCGCTGATTTTGGACAGTCCCATTTTGCCATGCACGGTACACTTTTACCACGGCGGCACGCGAACAGTTCACAAACTCAGCCGTTTCGGAAATGCTTCCACCCTTGGCCCGAAAGCCAATGATCATGCCCTTTTGGAAGTCGGATAAATCGCTTCGTTTCTGCATTACGCCAACGATTGAAATGTTTTCCGAAGCCCTCACACACCCTTTATATACGCTCAACTGCACTGTGCTGCCACCTGCCTTCTGTGATTGGTTATTTAACTCTGACATGGAAAGTACGTGGTGGTCACATTAATGTGACTGGACTGTGTATTACTTGTAATAAACGGGTATAGGAAGTGGTTAAAAAATAGGTAAGATTCACGAATTACTTCTCAGATCACATGGTGTGAATCTTAGCAGTTTTCGTGTAACAGGAAGCAAAGCATATTTCAAAAACGGAAACTTTTCGCAAAAGAAAGTGATGGAAAAAGACGTTCACAGCAGATGCATCGCTACGACTGGAAATGTCTGGCACAGTTAACTAATTGAAAACCGCAATGTTTAACTTGATTCCCAGCTTCCGGAACAAAGAAAGAAATAAAAAGAAAGCTTTAGCTTCACAACGAAAGGGACACCATTTATAATTTAGCTTAATGCTTTTAGACTTATTGCAACAATAAATGTGGGAGATATTGTGTTACATTTTGTCAGAGCAGATAACTGACTCTTCAGTAAATAAAGTAAGACAATGTCCAAGAATTCCCTTTCTTTCATTCTTTTAATTATACAGGTTATAAAAGTTCACATTTCTTTACGCGACGCTATTGCAAACTAACTGAACATTAAATCTTGGTTATGAATTTATTAAATTCACTGATAAAAACACCACTTAACAGAAACTATACTGTTTCAACACAATTTATTTTAAGTTAAATGTTAAACTTTGTTTGCAATACTTTTGTGTAAGTAAACCAATGCGATCAAAAAGTGTATGACTCATTTTTATATTTTTTCTGAAAGAGTTAACAGAAACACAGCGTGTAAAGAAATGGTGCATTCAGAACATATATAAGCTATATGTCAAAGATGTAAGACTAAATTGTTTTGACAGATTCCAGCAAACCACCTACTGCTAATTGATGGCATTTACTACTATGCCATTTTAACTTCCTTTTTCTAAAATATTTTCAACTTATGGACAAGATTTTCTATACAACTAATCGTTTACTTTGATCCAGTAACATCTGCAGTCGGGGATTCGAAAGCTGAGCAAAAAGTAGGAATAAAATGTCGTCTTTCTGGCGTAGCGGTTGAAGAGCCAACTGCCTTGGACCAGGTTTTCAATTGAGGAAATGGCATGAGTGTTTGTAAATGCATAGTTTCTTTCCAGAATGAGGGCATTTGAAATATTGTCGACTCAAAATCTATCTCGAGAGGTTGTAGTTGAGGAAGAGGGATGGATAAGAAATCCTTGAACCTGATTTCCGGAAAATCTTCTGTCAAAATCCTGCTGTCACTTATAAAATGCGTAAAGCCTAAGCCAAGGATCGGCGCAGTCTTTGCTTCTTGCCTACGAAAAATTGAGGTACATGCCCTGACTGAAGGTTCATATCAGAAGCATTTATAAACAACAAGTACATAGCAGTTAAGTTTTACTGGAAAGCAGGAAAAACAGCAATTGAAACATTAGAAATATTGTGCAAAGTATACTGGCCAAAGCTCTGCAGACAAGAAACACTGTAAACGTACTCCGTTACTCATGGACAATAGAAAAACCACGAGCCAGCGTACGTTACTTGAGGATTTCAAGGTGTGTCCTTCCGGCTGCATTTCAAACAGCGCTTAACATCTGCAGTTCCCTTATCTTGAAGATATTTACAAAATCATTATTTCGCTTATAAGCAGCAGCATCGTTGATGTTTTACAATATTGTCCCCTTCCCTTTTTCTCAAGGCTTTATAATTGCTGCGGAATATCATTATGCCAACCGGAAGCGGTGTCTTGCCGGTTGACTTTCAAACAGCGATTATCGGCCCTGATTTTCAGGAAGGAAAGTTCACAAAATCATTATTTCGCTTAAAAGAAATACGAAACAGGATCACTGTTTAGCACTAGTATACCCTTCCCTGTTTCTCAAGGTTTTGTCTATTTGCTGCAAAGTGTCACTATAACACCTCGTAGCTCTAAAAATTGAAACCTAACATCCATAAGCACAAACACTCCTATTCCTTTTCTTCTGCAGCCCAGACGGGAAAGTGGTTATTGATTCTAACTGCCGTACCGAAAGGCACGTGTTAAGAATCCCAGAGAAGGCATGAATGTAATTCGTCCGTTCCCTCATAGGAGGCAACGGTGGCCCACCTATTAGGTGCCTCCATATTAAAGTGACCACCGCTTTCGACCTTAGTTGAGGGGCCAACGTCTATGGACGAATTGGATTCTTCCCGCCATTGGGGAAAAAAGAACTTCCAGCTTCTGGGATGTTTGAAGAAAACGACTTCATTATTACTTAATGAAGAAACTGATAAAGCTTCTGCTTGGCCGATTCGGAACTTCTGTAACCAGAGATAGTTCTGATTCCTAGGTAAATATTTAGCAGCTAAACTATCGCTCATTGTACCTGTTTAGCACTTTTTACCTACCAACATAACTGTTAGTATGTTCCTGCCAGAAAGAGGATCAGGAAAAATTTATTTAAAAGTAATTTAACATAAAAATACTCAATAAATAAATAAAGCTAATCTTAAGAATATTTTTATGATCAAAAACGCGAAACAGCAAGATTTGAAATACTGAAACATGCATCGTCGTTGGTATTAGGTGAATATTTAAAAAGCGCTATGAAAACACAAATTACGTGAAAATAATTTCGAATTAAACTTTGGCATTCAGTTTTCAACTAAATACTTTGTTGTTTAAAAAGTAAAGAAAAATATCAGCTGTTTTTAAAAACTAATTATCCTTAGCATATATCAAGTCAAACTTATGTACATATTACATTAATTTAATTTATAACGAATAACTGTTGACTGAGAGAAAAGTCGCAAATCATAGTAATTTTGCTCTTAGGTACAACATGCATTATACTAGCGGCGAAATGCACGATTTGCAAAGACTATGTTGCAAACATTTTTGAGTTTTTATTATTTTGTTTCATAATTATATCTATATCTATATATATATAGTTGAAATTATTAATTAATTTGTAGTTATTAATTAATTTTTAGTCATTGTATCGTTTCATTTAATACTACCCCAATCATTATTATTACGTGGAATAACAACTATGTACGCATGGGTCTCAATATTAAATGTTTCGAACACAATGCTTTGCACTTTTTTCATGTACACAAAAAGAAAGCAAAAATTTATCATTCTGCACTTTAGATAAATTTCAGCTATTTACTACTACATTGCAGCATTTATTTAACAGTACAACATCCGTTTTAAAGTGTTAAATAGTTTATGCATACTAAAATTCACATGTTTCTGTAACACATAATTATTTGTGGAATAACAAAGAAAGCAATAAGTAACATAATAAGTCTACCAAATTTTTATCAGATGGCTGGGAATTAATAAACCAAAACACACGAATGGCTTTTTAAGGGATGGTATGCATTCACAGAATATATTAATCCTCAGATGAAAAGGAGGGTCGCATTTATGCTACACATGGATAAAAATCACAGAACACCCATGCAATCAGGTTTTTATGCTGTCTGGTATGAAATTTCACTCACAGATTACCAAGGTTTAATAATATTATCTACGGAGAGAAGATAAAATGAGAAAACGTCATTTTAATTTACTTAATGTTTACTGCATTAGCTGAAATATTCATGCAAGACATTCAGACCTTTTAAATATATTACATGACGGAAGTCAAAAAAGGATTAACAGTCTGAGCCTTTGATGTTATTATGGAATATTTCTCGCCGCTCATTATTTGCATACGTAACAGCATCATTTCGCTTATGTCAAACATTTCAAAGCATTCTTTTAGTAATAAAGAATGCAGACAAAGTATGTACTGTATTTCCAGTATTAAATACCGAAATGTATTTCCAAAAAAAAAATTACGCAGTAACATAATTTTGCACTTTCCATAACCTTCAGCAGAAATATTAGAATATTTTTTTTAAATGCAACATAGAGAATGTAGAAAGTCTTCGGCATTGTAAATAGTAAATAATTTGTTAACAGATATCCTGCTACGAGATTGCATGACAGTAGTATGCTACAATTAAAAGAGTTACAACAATATTACTAATATTCTTCAATACTTACATAACGGAGAAAAAGCAATTTACCTTCTTATTTAGAATTTTAGACATACGTATATTCATTACTTGTCGTTAAACTCTTTCTAGGTGATTTGACTTGCAAATAGCACGATGGTAAGCAACGTAAATAAACGTGTGAAGATTAACAAAATAAGCTGTGCAACGACATTTCATTACAAAGAAACTCCTTCATAAGAAGGGGAAAATTCACTAAGCTTGCGCTTACTTCTTGTATGCGTCTCTGAATATTACCAGCGCGTTTACTGATAATATTCATGAAACGGTCGATTAAAAATGTAACAATAAGTTATAAACTGCATTAACTACATGATAATGAAAGATAATTATTTGCATTTAAATAATACAGTATAGTCACGTAAGAGCTGCATATCTGCGACTCGAAAACACATTACCATGTTTTAATGATGAAAAAGGCTAGACTGATTTTACATGATAAGAAAACTTAATATTTCACTGAAGGAAGAGCTTCTAATTTTTCGAATTAAGGCTTAAATGCGGCTATACTCATCAGTGACGCGTTAGCTCTCATGCAAAGATATACGTAAAAACTGCAGAGATATGACAAAACCCAATAATAATAAGGAAAACATGATTTTAGTGAAAAGTGATGCTTCTCGGAGGAGGAAAATGACAAAGCAAAACTAAGTATGGTTTTGATGATCATTTTCCAATCAATGCTGGTCTGCAATTCCGATTTGGGCCATTTAGCCAGCACAAAAAGTTCTTTAACATAAATTATTATGATAGTTCTCAAGTTTTCATGTAGCATTCATTAAATTTTTATACAACTGACATACTAATTACAACAAAATGTAACAAATCCAAATGTTCTTAATTTTTGCCCATTAAAATGGTAATAATGATATTCCCTACAATGAAATATACAATTAGTAACATTTTAATACGCAGAAAACGACGTCTTTAAATACGTCTTTATAATACTCACTCGATCGCAAATGTCAAAAACTGAGCAACTCCTTTATATCAAACAATGCTCTGAAATAACAGAATACAGTTTTCCTAAATTGTCATATCAGCGACTATCTTAGGAAGCAGCGTTCAAATTTGGAGAGCAATATCATGCGACATCTATCTCAGCAGCGAACACTTGCACCAATTCAAGTAATCTGGAATTGGGAAATAACTGGCTGTCAAATTTGACAGCGAGAAAATTTAGAATTTGAAACACTTACAAGCAAATGAAAAGGCTCCTTGAATTTCCTCTCCTTAGTGAAATGCCGGTATATGTTAAGTTTTACCAATCAGAATACTTGACTGAAAATGATGTACATCAAAGCAAGAACTTTATGAACAAAAGAGTAACAGATAAACAAATTTTAAAAGTAATTTAAAAAAGACGCTGAGCAATATATCATACCCAAAGGAATTTCCACTTTCAAAAAGCTTAAAAAAATTTTTAACATGAAGAGTAAAATGTTTTCTGCCTTTTTTTGCGTTTGTGCGATGCCAATTTGTCAACCAGAGATGGCGAAACTTTAAATTATTCAACCACATGGATGATATTTGATTAATGGAGATTTTCGTTAGAAGGTTCGGATTGCTATCTGCATTATTTACTGAACAACTTCATGCAATGGATAATCGCTATAGAATCGAACGACAAATTTGATGTTGAAGAGCAATCGATGTAATCGAACATTAATAAACAAAACGAATTCTTAAAATTGCATTCAACACTGGGGAAAAAAAGCGCGCACTAAGAAAAGCCTTGTCAGAATCGAAAGAAATTTTCTGTACATGAGTGCAACGTTGATATAAGTAACGACTACAAAATCATATCAAAATGATAATTCATTATAAGAAAAACCTAAAAATCAGTAGATGCTCTAGTACCTTGTTGGATCTTTTCAATCGTGAAAACACGATGCGAAAAGGGAAAGCATTGAAGCATACCTTGTAAGGTTTCTCCTTCAATCTCTTGACTCTTTTCGTGAGCATAAACTGTGAAACCTTATGTGGAGGACAGTGAGCAGATCTAGGCTATGTCCTTAGTGTTGAAAAACTACAAAGTCAGGAATGAGGGTTTAAAAGTGACCCTTTAATTCAAATATTTACAACTCTTCAAATCGAGAGTAAGCCACTACTTGGGCTGAACTAAAATAATATTAAACTAAAGTGTGTTAACAAATTCAATACCTAACTTAATTCTAAATAGGACGGCGAGGGAAGCTTACTCTTAGTGAAATGCAACAATGCGAATTTCACTAGCAAACACTAGTAATTGCAAATGCCTATAAAGGCGAACTTTCAGTAGACAGAGGAAATCTTGGCGCGCACAGCCTTACGGCGATAAATCCAAGGCACTGTCTTTCCCCTCGTTAACTCCTGCCTTTTAACTGCTAACAGATATATGCGATTTGCATAAATATCTCACTCGCGCTAAATTCGGGCAGCAACTGAAACTTTGAGAATTCGATAGGAAAGTTCAAACTAAAAATAATTTGGTTAATTAAAATAATGAATGCTACATAGTTGCTCCCAGAATTTAGTAGTCTGAAACTAAGTAGCCTAAAATCGGCTTTTAGTGAAGATGCTAAATTCTAAATCTAAATTTTCCTTCCTATTCGCCATCCTTTACAATTGTAAGTTTTAAATTTAGTTTAACTCTCTGTTTGTGTCTTAGATATTTTAACATAGAATATCTTTTTCCGTCTTCACATCAAAAAGATCCATCAGGAATTTGGCTGGATACTATCTGGTTCCTTCCAATCTGGAAGGAAATAAATTTTAATTTCATGTTATAAGTACATTTCACCTGAAAAGTACAACATTCCCTTCCTCTGATGCTTTCCGTAATGACTTTTATTCGCGCTTTAGGTATTCGCGTTTTTTAATTTCTATTAGCGCTTTTCGCCAAACGCATTCATTTTACACTCATTCATTTTTAAAACTTCCCCCTTGTTCTCTGGCCAAATGTGGTGTTTGTGAAAAACACGCAGTTTTACTTTGTCAAGTGTTCACAACTACCACCTGACTTCAATTCTATTGGGGTTAATTCTTCGACTTTCAAGACCTCAGACTTCCCCTAAAACAAATCTGAAATGCCCTGAGGTTCTAACATGAAATGAACTTTAAACTTTTGTGTGAAACCAGAGAACACTACGTACAACATTCAAACATTTCAATTGCATTTCATACATATAATTCATTCTTTCAATCTTCAATTCAAATTTTCTTTAAATGCTCATTGCGTTAAATAACACTTATATATTCACTTTCTAATTTAGCGCGCTTTACGCTTTTACATTACATTTTAATTTTAACTTGCGTATCCTTTACGCTTTTCCAAAATATTCGATATAAACAAAACCAGTGCTTAAGGCTTACAACAAATCATGCATTACATAGAAAACAGTTTTACATTAAATGCATTCATTATTTATACATAGAAAAATATAATACAACAGTTTTGCTATACAACTTACGTACTAGTTGCTTTTAATTAACACAATTCAATTTCCTATTTACAGAGAGTCTTTTGACTAAAATCGATGAATCCCATGTTCTGGATTACAAAGAACATTTCACGAAGTCTCACAGTTTTTCAACTGAACTCTCGAATTTCTTCCGCTGCATAATTAAGTTGTTCCTTCAAGCGTGTCCTTTACGCTTTCGGCAACCGGCTTTTGACTCGGGTAACTTCCCTTTTAAATCTGCAACTTGCACTTAAATCAGAAACATAACTGTGTGAATTTTAAAAGAAAATAAAGAATCTACTTATCTTTCTGCCAGTCTTTTAGGCGTTTTTTTGTCCATTCCTGAAAGGTTGGATATACTGTGGCTTGGGCTATTCTTTGCTTGTTACTCCTAGATTGAAACTCTGGGGCTGCCTTTCGTTTGGTCGATCTTCTTTCCTCCAGAAACACCTTGTTGGGACGAATGGTGGGTGGCGCTTTCCGTTTGTGCTGAAGTCTTTGCTCCCTCTCCAGACTGGCTCGTTCCTTCTCCTGCACTCGTAGGCTCCTTCGTTGTGGGTTGGCACCTTCGGCGGCTCGCTTCTCGCCGTTCTGTTCCCTCCGTAGTGGTGGAGCTTTCATAGTGTTTTCATTTGGACGTTCCTTCCTTAGACGCTTTGGTTGCTGAGACTGTTGCTTAGCGTTTGTCCTTTTTTCTTTTTGGGGTGGTCTTTTCTTCGGCTGCGGCTTCCTCTCTTCTGGTAACCTCCTTTTCAAACTGGGTTCTCTTGTTTTTGAGGGACCTGGTTGGGGCTCTTGAATCTTAGAAAAATTCTGTGAGGCTGGACCCTGCAACATGTCTTTCAAAATATTATTATTAGCTCTTCGATAATAATGTTTAATTTGATCGAAATTTGCCACAGTCTCTTCGCCCTTCTCATTCTTTAAATATGCACGGCATTCAACTATTCTTGTAATTTCAAAAGGACCATGCCATCTTGGGCAAAATTTTGCGACCTTATCTTTTGCTGCGCATGAAAGTGCGTGGGCTTGTTTCAACACCTCCTCCCCCACTTTATATTCTACGGTTCTTCTTTTTGAATCGTAGTAAATCTTTTGTTTCTTTTGCGCTTCCCGGGAGCACTTTTCTGCCTCCTTCAACATTTTTTCTATTTCACCCATTTGAAATTCCGGCGCTCTATCTTTCACATAAAATAATTTATCTAAGGGGGTCATTATCTTCCTGCCCAAAAACAATTCGGCGGGGGATTTCTTCGTTGTCTCGTGCTTAGCCGTTCTGAGGGCGAATGCAAATTCTTCGACGCAGTCATCCCAGTTAGAATGGTGCTTTTGCACATAATTTCTAATCAATTTTACAATATTCTTATTTACCCGTTCCGCTATATTTGATTGTGGGCGGTAGGGTACCATTTTCATATGCTTAATGCCCAACTTGTCACACATCATTTTAAATGTACTGCTTACAAACTGGGGACCATTATCGCTAATCACCCTCGCTGGACATCCATATCTTAAAATATATTTGTTCAAAAACGAATCTGCAACGACTTTTGCTGAAGCCCGCTTAAGTGGTATCAACTCAACCCATTTACTGAAATGATCCACAATGACTAATAAAAATCGTGCCTTATTTACATGACTCCTGGGGTAGGGGCCTAAGAGGTCAATACCAATTATTTCATTGGGGAACCTAGACTCAATACTAGTTAATAACCCGGCCGGGCGGAAATTTACGTCATTATTTATCTGACACGTGTGACAAGTCTGGCAGTAATTTTTAACTATCTTTTGTAATTGCGGAAAATATACCGCCTCGCGTACGCGTTGTATTGTTTTTCTAATTCCAAAATGGCCCGAGACAGGCGAATCGTGGAGCTCTTGCAAGATACTTAAAATTAATTTGGCCGGGATGACTGGTCTGTATTCACTATTTTGATTCGTAACTTTAGTATAAAATAAGAGACCATCAATGATTTCATAGTTCTGTGCTCTGCTTCGTATTGCATTAATGTCTATATGCTGGAAGTTATCTGGGTCTTTTAAATAATTATAAATATTTCCGAATTCGGGATCCCTAGCAATTTCTTCTATTACAGTCTCTCGAGAGTCAATGACCTTTGCCTGAAGCATCGCTATTTTTACTTTCTCGCCGTTCTCGTCTAACTTTATTCTAGATAATGCGTCGGCCACTACATTGTCTTTTCCCGGTGTGTGTTTGATAATGAGATTAAATTCTTGCAACTTTAGGGTCCACCGAATTAAGCGTGGCGAAAGATTCTTTCCTGAAAATAATCTGGTAACTGCCGCATGATCTGAATATACTGTTACGGGAGAACTCCCAAAATATACACAAAATTTTTGAACAGCTGCGAGCACTGCTAAAGTTTCACGCTCCGTTGCCGAATAATTTCTTTGCGTATCATTCAATGTACGACTAAAAAAGGCAATCGCTTTTCTATTTTGTGTTAACACGGCTCCGATTGCGTAATCTGATGCGTCTGCATAAATTTCTAGACCCTTGTCTTTCTCTGGGAACTTTAGAACCGGTGCATTAATTAAAGATTCTTTTAACTTCTCAAACGCGGCGTTTGCTTCTGAAGACCACGCAAAACGAACTCTTTTCCTTCTCAACTTTAACAATGGTTCAGCAATTTCTGCGAAATTTTTAATAAAAATTCTATAATATGAGCACATACCCAAGAAAGTCGCTAACTTTTTGGCTGTATTCGGAATTGGGTAATTTTTCACTGCTATAACTTTAGATTTATCTGTTTCGATCCCCCTTTGAGAAATTTTGTACCCTAAATATTTGAGTTCTTTTGCCGCGAATTTACATTTCTTAATGTTCACTTTAAGTCCTGCATCTTTCAAAAGAGTAAAGACTTCTCGAAGGTCTTTAATATGTTCTTCCAGCGATTCTGAAGTAACAATTATATCGTCAAGATAAATAAATGTACTTTTTCCTATTACCGGCCTTAAAATTTTGTCCATGCACCTCTGAAACGTGGCCGGGGCTCCCGACAATCCAAAAGGCATACGCAAAAAGCCATATGTACCGTATTTTGTTATGAATGCTGTTTTGTGAACATCTTCCGGCTTTATGCTTATCTGAAAATATCCGGATGTCAAATCTAGGGTGGTTATGTATTTTGTCGATTTAATACTTCTTAGAATTTCATCAATTACCGGAAGTGGGTAAGTTGGAAATTTTGTTATACTATTAAGCTTTCTGTAGTCAATAGCGAACCTGTACCTTAATGGATCAGTTAACGGCAAATCATTATTTTTCTTACATAAAACAACCGGACTCGCATATGCACTAGAAATAGGAGTTATTATTTTGTTTCTTAACATTTCATCAATATGGTATTTTATTATTTCCTCCTTAACTTTGTCGTACTTGTAAGGACGCTGACGTATAGGTTCATCCGTAGTTAATTTAATTTCGTGTGCTACGATCTGGGTGAATCCTGGAATATCATCAAATAAATCAGCGAAATTACTTACCAACTCCCGAAACTTGTCCTGTTCTTCGGGCGTTAGATGGCTTAAATCCACTTCAGGGGGAGGTGTTGATTTCTTTTTAACTGGGTCCATGGTTACTTGCAAGGTGGAGTTTTCAAAATCGATTTTCGCATCCACAGCTGCAAAGAAATCTGTTCCTAAAATAACCGATGCTTGGAGGTTCTTCACTACAAGAAACATAATTTTTTTTTGTTCTTCGCCGATTTTGATGTACAGCTCGATTTTTCCCATGCATTGACACGTTTTTCCTTGGGCTGCTACCACCTTCATTCCTTCCACGCTATGCAGACGATATCTACGAAAGTGCTTCTTAAAAAATTCTTCTGCCAAACAGCTTCCTTGAGCGCCGGTATCCAACAGAGCTGTAGCGGGTACGTTGTTAATTAGTAACTGCAGTCTCGGTAATTCAATGTTTCTCACCATGACCGTATTTAGCTGTACTTCAGAGGGATTTTTCTTCTCCTCGGAACATTGCACCCCCTTCCCCGCAATATTCCTTAGTAGTTTAAATGCTTTGCGGGTGTTTTCTTCTGTTGCTGGCTTCTGCCTGGGGAGAATGATTTTCTTCCGTAGTTGGAATTATTTTGTTGGCGCTGTACTTGGCGCGGTTGACCGCTCGCATTTTGACTGGTACCAGTAGTTCTCGGCCATCGTCTGTTTCTTCCTTCGGCATTCTGGTTCCCCTGCAGCCGCTGTTCATACGATTGTCTCCGTTGATTTTCGGCCGCTCGCCGGCTCTCGAATTGTACGGCGAGTTCAAACAGCTTGTCCAGCGTTACGGGATTTCTTAGCTCCATGAAATCTTGTATCGATGGTAACAATCTGGGCAGGATTATCTGGATAATCTCCGGGTCCGGCCTCGTGCCATACAATAATTTAAAGACTTGTATTTTTCTCAAAATAAATTCCGATAGTTCATCCACCCGCTGTTGGTACTTGCTAAACAACTCAGCTTCGAGTTTCGCACGGTCTTTAACCACAGGAAACGCTCTCAAAATTGCTAGTTTAAAATTCTCGTACGTGTAAGTCGGCGTTCCTGGTTCTCCCAGCAGACATTTTCCGATGCACTTATACCAGGTCGCTGCTTGGCCCCTCAATGCTCCTGTCGCTAATATGACCTTCTGATGTTCCGGAACTGGATACAGCAAAAAATGCGCTTCTAACTTTTCCAGGAATGTGTTCACAGGTCCTCTGGCATCAAAAACTACTGCCGGCTTCATGGCTGCTCTGATGGTTTCCACTATGAATCCAAATCCATCAGGCATTGCAGCTGGATTTTGGGATGTAGTAGGCATATTCCAACTTCCTTCCATCCTTTTAGTTGTTCGGGCGCCATTGTAAGGTTTCTCCTTCAATCTCTTGACTCTTTTCGTGAGCATAAACTGTGAAACCTTATGTGGAGGACAGTGAGCAGATCTAGGCTATGTCCTTTAGTGTTGAAGAACTACAAAGTCAGAAGGAGGGTTTAAAAGTGACCCTTTAATTCAAATATTTACAACTCTTCAAATCGAGAGTAAGCCACTACTTGGGCTGAACTAAAATAATATTAAACTAAAGTGTGTTAACAAATTCAATACCTAACTTAATTCTAAATAGGACGGCGAGGGAAGCTTACTCTTAGTGAAATGCAACAATGCGAATTTCACTAGCAAACACTAGTAATTGCAAATGCCTATAAAGGCGAACTTTCAGTAGACAGAGGAAATCTTGGCGCGCACAGCCTTACGGCGATAAATCCAAGGCTCTGTTTTTCCCCTCGTTAACTCCTGCCTTTTAACTGCTAACAGATATATGCGATTTGCATAAATATCTCACTCGCGCTAAATTCGGGCAGCAACTGAAACTTTGAGAATTCGATAGGAAAGTTCAAACTAAAAATAATTTGGTTAATTAAAATAATGAATGCTACAACCTGTCCCCCACGGTGTTTTGCGTCATCTCATTCCACTGCCGAATTCCTAGGTTGTCCACCTGTTTATTCCACGTGATCCAAGACGTGCTCAAATTGCTGACAAATCTGGGGAAAGGGAAGGGTGGTAATGTGGCGGAGATATTTCCGTGACACCCTTGTTGTGTGAAGCCGAGCATTTCCCTGTTTGAAAATGCCTCCTGGGAGTCACGCTATGAGTGTCGACACATGTACTTTTAAGGATGTCACAAATGTATTATTCGGCTGTCATAAATTCGTCAATCAATATTAGAAGTGACCAGGTGTCGAACGCGACTGCACCCCATACCATCACAACAGCTAGGGAAGTAGTGTACCACTGTAAAGAGAAGGTAGGATAGAGGCACTCACCGCAAGGCCTCTAGAAGTGTCATCACTAGCCAAACTGACTCCGTTTGGTTGCGATTCAATCCGAACGCGACACCACTGCAAGTGGAGGTGGTTGTGGATGAGTGTCATTGGCAGCACATGTAACTGGTGACGCAATGCCGAATTTCTTTCAGGCAAACACAGGGGCCCGTTATTGAGAGAGTTAAGTCAGACTGGCTGGCAATGATGCAGTTGTCAATGCGAGTGCGTGTGGAGTGATATGACGTCCTTTCAGTTATTGTTGTGGCACTGTATATGCGACCTCTCTCTTGTCCACTAGTACCAACACCTCTTCACGGTAACGGCACAGGCGGAGGGCTACTCGCCGAGCTTTCAACCAGGCGGCCTCGCGATAATACGGACAAACACAGGGGACATACCGAAAGAGTTGAGTCTGAATGGCTGGCAATGATGCAGTTGGTACTCTGAGTGAGTTGTAAGGTGATAAGACGGTTCTCTCGGCTATTGTTGTGGCCGCCGTGCATTCGACCTCTCTCTCATCCACTAGTCCCAATACCTCTTCAAAGTAATGGCCTAGGTGGCGAACTACTCGCAGAGCTGACATTATTCAATGGTATTAGGCAATGCGCGATCACGCTGTATTTCTAATTATTTACGTATCTATCTGACACGTATCTTCAGTGCTAAGTTTCGTTATGATCCGACAATTACTTCTTGGGGGGGGGCAAACTTTTGTGGGCATAAGAACAGACGCTAAATCAATTTACAGCTCACGACCCAGACGTATCATCCAACAAGAAGTTATAAATGGCGATAGAAGGGAAATGAGCCCTTTTATAAAATTCCTAACAAATAAGGAATTATTTTGTTTTTGAAGTTTATTTAAATTCGTAACAATTTCTGGAAGGGAGTAACTACAATATTAACGTTGTGCCTCTAGAGTACAGAACTCTGTGAATCACGTTACGGTATTTTAACATAATAGATATTTTCTTCTTGCATCTTCTTTGCAAGTTGGCGCACGCACCACCTTGTGTAATTGTATGCAAGAAAATAATATATTGTACCTACAAATTTAAGTTAGCAACCCTGCCTCTAAGTAAAAAGAGGGCATTATTTTCAAGGTTCACAGATGACATTGTTGTCGTATTACTGCAGTATATTCCTGTGTTTTCTATTATTTCACAAATATAAAAATTACTACAAGCACTTCCTGTCTTTCCATTATTAAAATTTGGTAGATACAATACATGCCACCCTATATTTTGCGCTTCTCTGGGCAAGAATATTAATGACATGGGGGTCTAACTACTCAAACGCATCACATTTAATATACCTCTCCAATTTATGCGTTTTATATTATAAACAACTGATAAACACACTCAATGCTTTATTTTTTTTAAATATAAAAAGAATTAATATATTTTTACCTATGTCAACAGAAGCATCGGCCCTCTCCAGGTCAACAAATCTGCAGTCAAATAAGTTGTGTAACGCAAAATGCCTGTATCTTAATTGCCTATATCTTAACTGCAAAAGAGTTTCAACAAGGTAACGTGTATTTTCTGCACATTTTAAAGCAATATGTTGTAAGGATCCTTTTAATTTTATAACCGGTTATTTCAAGTTAATTCCCTTTCCGAACAAGCTTCGTTTCTGCTTGCGATATTCAGATTAGGTAGAAGGAAAGAAGTATTTAAAGGAAGGTTTTAGAGGGTGAAATCAGATGGTGTTCTGCCTGCTTGAAGGCCACGTTGCTAACTTTGATTCACTAGCGATTAGAATTCTGCGGCGTTGAGTTATTCTTGCCATTAGGCTTGTTTACACCGAATTCGGTCAAAGCCAACTTCCGCGCTAGTTAAACTGTAAAGCCGTTAGGTTAGACTTCAATTTCATTCCATTATCTTTGATTTAAAGCCAAAAGCGTTGGTTATATGATATATATATATATATATACACAACTTACTATTTGTGTTATATATATATATATATAACACAAATAGTAAGTTTACACAGCGTAAAGAAATAGCAAGCTTATTTATAAATACATACATAGATATACGTAATAGCTCAGCG
Organism: Stegodyphus mimosarum; assembly: GCA_000611955.2. Classification (NCBI taxonomy): domain Eukaryota; kingdom Metazoa; phylum Arthropoda; class Arachnida; order Araneae; family Eresidae; genus Stegodyphus; species Stegodyphus mimosarum. Next base: position 570,382 of record KK117735.1, read on the forward strand.
TAAGTACCTTGATGTCCTTTCATCTATAACGAGGAGTATTTGCAATGTAAATAACCCAAAAGGCTTTGTCAAGCTAAATTAAATTAAATACCAAAATAAAAACCAAATACATGAGCGCAATTAATTAAAAGTATAATTTACCTAAAAACAGCAAGAAAAGAGAACAATTTTGAGTTTTTAATTAAATATAAATCTCATGCGATGCAAGTAAGTCAAGAAAACATGTCAGAGGATCCTTTATTAAATTACACAAAATGTTTACTTTTACCGACGCTCAGTTCACTTTATAAAGAAAAATAAATCTTTAAAAACATTCCACTGCTTTACGTATATACATGAGAAAATGCGGAGAATAAGGAAAAGCAACAATTTAAATAACGCAAGTGGACTCCTAAAGGGAAGAAATATTTCTTCAGTCCGTTGCCAACAAATACATAAAAAATGTTAAATGGAACATATTAGGGAACTCAAGACGTTCATTTTAAACTGGCGTTCTTTACATTCGTTTCCGATGGTTTCTTTTTTAATAAGTAATTATTTAAGCTCATTAAATTGCAGAAAATGCATTTGTATTTAATAAGATAAGTAAACTTTCTCTATGAGGAGATTAAATTCAAACAAAGTAAATATTTCAAATCTGTTTCTCCACATCGAAGCTGTCAAAACAATCAAATGTATTATTAAAGACGTGTGTTTCGAATAAGCTTTCAGTAAGATAGCTGTGTTCATTAAGGAAACTGTCAGCGCCTAATGACATTTCAAATACGAGGGAAAATGTTCGTATTTCTTAGAGAGAGCTCAAGAAAAGTGAAGAAGCTATGCACCCTAACAGAAACATTTTAATGTGTTTCGAATTTTCCACATTGTTAACTAAGGCGTTGACCTTTCACATTAGAGCAGATACGGGGAAATATGCATAAAAAAATCTGAAAGGTTTCAGATTTTAAATTACGTCCAAAGGGACGTTTTTCAACGTTTTTGTGTTACCTTTATTTATTAAATATCATGTTCTTCGCCCTTAAACCATAAAATTCAGTTCAACAGCAATATCGAAAAATAATTTTAAAGTGAATATATCTTTAGAATTTCTGATACACAGTTCCGCGCGCTTTAGATAAAAAGTCCCCCCCCCGGTAGAGTGTTGCCATTGCTCGCTTTTAAATTGTTTAAGTTTGTTCATCGAAAATTCGTTAATGTTTTACAAAATATGAAATAGATAATAAAACAAATTCCAAATTCGGACTTCAAGATGCGCATATTCGGGTGGAAATGTAGGTTATTCAAAACTGGATGGCTCTAGGTACCGTTGTTTTATAATATTTGGAGAAATATACATACATGTATGCAGATTCTTCATTATTTAATTTCTTTAAATATAATACAGGGCTGCAATATTTTGTAGCAACAGTTTGAAAAGTGTTTCAGACTTTTAATGTTTTCGACGCAAAATCGCAAAACGAAAACAATAGTCCTTCAGGGACAAAGCCCCTTTGGGCTAAAATGTGTATTTTAAGAAATTAAGCATAATGAGTCGTTGAATTTTCCGTGCGTACTCTCGTGGCATATTGTTAACACGTCCAGCTAGCAAATGGAAGATACGTCATTCGAATTCCTGCGACAGTAAAGTGGATTTCTCAAAATTTCTGGCACTGAAAAATTACAAAGAAGGTTTGTTTAGCGGCGCCTGAACTAAAATTGGATCTGCATCTGGTCGACTGGTTAGAAATTCAAAGATCCGTTGTCGGCAAGGGCATAGTTGCTTATTCACGTTTCCTGCTCCGAATAACCTAATAGACTACATCTTCACTTTTCTAACTCGCAAACTAATTACCTAGTTAATTTCAATGAGGTGCCTTACATTACTCGAAATTAACCGTTGTCCACAATTATATCTGATTGATTAATATTTATAACATCATTAAGCTTTTACATTCTGTTCATGTTCAGACACTGTTCATGAGCAATACAACGGTAAGTAACAAACTGATAATTCTGTGGTAAGTTTAGACATCGGTTATGGCAAGTAATGTTGCTGGTTGTATAAATAAATCGTGATTTCCGTTTATATGCGACAGAGTGAATAGGCGTATTATGTTAATTTTCAGCAAGAACCATGTAGTTTAATAATTCATGCATTTAAAAAAGAAAACTTTTATAAAAACTTTTGCGTAGAGTACACTTAATACTGTAACAATAAAAAGAATTTGATACTTTTATCCTAGATATTTAACTCTTTTTATACCGTTTTCTGTACTCATCATCATTAGCGAGTATAAATATATATTTATGTGATGATTTAGAGGGTATGATGAGAGAATCAATCAAGTCGCAGTCGTGGTGGAGACGGTTGATGGCGTTACAATGTCTAACGACACAGTGGCCCACCAGCGGCCGAGCGGTAAAGACGCTGAACACTGGTAGTTCGGTCCGAGGTTCGAATCCCGCGAACGGGCTGGCTGCATGGGCGTTTTCGTGGTTTTCCCCATGTGTAACGTGTATACGAGCCAGTTTCCCTTAGAAAGTCCTCCACGAAGGCATCCCTCCCTTTAGGCAGATAGCCCTCGTGTGCTTTGCCATAATTGAATAACCCAACCCAACCCAACCCAACCCAACCCTAACGACACAGCTGTAATCAACACAGCCATCATGGAAGATTAAAGGGTACTTACGTATCAATGTAAGCCTTTGGCGCAATTTGGCGATTTTTTGCGGATGAAGAGGTAAAAGTTACTTATCGGGTGCAAGTTTGTGATTTTCGCACACTTTTTTTTTTCTTAACAGAAAGGTTCCCAAACTATCACTATTTATCGTAAGTCGGTTAATATTATCAACGTATGAAAAAGGAATATGCAATTTAAAATACAAATTTGAATTATTAAATAAGGATTACGTGACACATTAAAAAATAAAACACATTCTTCTTCAAATGTTCCTGTAATATTTTGCGGCATTCTTCTCCCGAAGTACAAAGCGATCCATTTTCGCTTTTAAAAAAAATCAGAGAACTGCGAAGATACGGCTGCGCGCAATCCTATGCAACAGCAGCTATCGAGGAAATATATTTCCTCACTGTTCCCTTTTGAAAATTCTCAACAAAATTCTGTATTCTTGCAGAAATTTTACCGCAGTTTCTTCCATTGCTGGCAAATTCCACAAGCTCATATTTTAAAACTAAGTTTAAGGGGAAAATATCACGATTTATTTATAAAAATCGTTGGAACTTTGAATGAAATGGCGGTGTTGCTTGACTGCAGGATTGTTATGAGGATGGTTGCCGGAAGAACGGTTATGTGCATGGTTGGCTGAATTTGGCATATTCTGACAATATGGCGACTTCTACTAAGGTGGTTGCGTAAACATGTAAGTAACTATTAAACATAAATTTTTATTTTTAAACAGGAATAATTCTTTAGAGACACATATTTTTCTTAAAAATACGAGGGGTGCTAAAGCGCCTCACTATTTGATATACGCAGTTCCTTTTTAAACAATGGAGACTGCAAATAAGCGAAGAGACGTCATTTAGCAAGCAAGTAGTGGTAGAAAAACAGGATGCGCAGTTAGTTGCAGCAGTATTTATAAGCTTGTCTCTTTTGTTTTAATCCTGAATGATGATTAGGGCAACAGCTTTAGCATTGTGGAATACTGCAAGACAGCGCAGATGCCTTGAAGTGGGTTGCATTTATATTTTAAATGAGAAATTTAAAGGTCTATTGTCCAAATTTTGTTAGTAATTGTCTTTATTTTATATTTTACACATATATGAGTGCATACGCAATTTTTTTCAAAAAATAGCATAAAACACCGCTTAGAATTAGAATGAAAAACTAGCAAATTTTGAAACGAAAAACGTATCATATATTTGGGCATAATTTGAATAAATATGATTTCTGTACTTTATGTAATATGTGAAATTTTAAAACCAGAATAAAATAAATTAATTTCTAAATTTTCCTTTTTCTCTTTTCAAAATTAAATTGGTGGATATAATAGCTCTATGGAAATTTTGCTAGCTCCCGTTTCATTTGGCGTGTGAAAGAACAAGCTCAATGCATTAAAAGGCGTGGGAATGTCATAAAAACTTTTAAAAATATGGTCTGGTCTTTTTTCAGACATTAATATTTTACTGCGTATACGTGTGACTTGAGAATTTGTACTGCAGAAATGTAGGTTCCCGTATACTTCAGTAGCATAAGTAAGACAAAGTGCTTAAATATGATTAACTGGCAGTAAAAACAAACACATTTTCTTTCAAAAGTTAAAGGATAATAAGTCACCTTACTTTCTAAAAACTGTGCATATACGAACATAACGAGTTTAGAAATACATTTCAAGATGAAAAAGTTTTACGCCAATATGCTAATTTACGAAATAAATGACCTAGAACGATTATTAAGGTTTTTTTAGCCGCATCGCACTTCAAACGCAAGCTGCATTCTATGCCTCCAAAATGAAATAAGATTTAAAAGGTAGATGCGTTTCTGGTATGTTCTAAGGCAAACTCACAACGCAGTTCTGAGACTGACATTGATGTGGTACCTAAGGGCATAAACGAGCGCGCCCAAACATGGTATGGCGTCGGATGATAAGGCGAAGAGAACAATTGTATCGGCTGGCAGAGCGGTAAAAGGCACGGAAGCACGGAGAGGAAGATATGCCTCCAACGCTGTATTAGCACTTCAACGATGAAGCGGCAAAAGAGGTAATGCTAATGACTAGAATGTAACGCAATAAAGTAATGTATTCTCACATAGTTAAATGCCAACATAAATTGAAAACGCTTTGATCTAAAAATGCAGCATATTTAATTAGAATTTCTAGTTCCAACGTCTAATTAACGTATTTCCTCACATATCCCCCCTTTTTTTATTAATTTTATCATCCGAAAATCGAGAGATTACTAAAAGAAAATTATTGGAATAATTTATTTTCCGAAGGATTCCGTTACAGTAAGAACATACCAAACGAAAAGCAGTCGTGGATAAACTACAGTTAACTATAACAATATTATTTCTTTAAGAGAAACCTACATTCTAAAAGGAATACGTAGCAATGTTAACATTACATTACCTATTAAGATATCTTCATTTTTACTTCTCTGTAATTTGAATCTCGTCCGTTCTTATTATTGTCTCTACTATTCCTTAGTCCTTAAATAATGTATAAATAATTAGAGAAGGTTAATATGCAGTTGACTGAAGTAAATCGTATACTGCATCTCAGTTCGCTTCGCTGTGATGGGCCGATTCTTGTATTAGGCTGGCACAAAGCTCAATAGTTAGAAGGAATGGCCTGTGCAGGTAGTTTGTCTATGGTAGTAAGAGAAAAGCAACCACTACTTGGAAGAATCCAATTTGAAATTTAGGAAATCTCATTCTCTGAACACATTGCAGAAAGAAAAGTATTAAAATATTTTCAGAATCTGACACTAAAAAGCTGGGGGGGGGAATACACAAGGAAATGCGGTGTAATATCCAAAGTGAGCTAAATGTGTTATACAACGACCGCTTGTCAGATTTATTTTAATTAACACATTATTTCTCACGTCGAAGCTTTCTGTATTTTATTAAGTCTCTTATGACCAGAAAATACAAATTATGTTAGTTTAAACAGGGAGAAAGAAGCTAAGTTTAAAAGAGAGAACTTCGGCAACCTATGTCCAGAATGCGGTAATCCGGTTGTTTTCTGCTGGTGCATTATTTTATTAGTGAGGTAATTTTTCACTTGCAATTGCGCGAAAAGGCTCGTTAGCCCAGGGTTCAGGTTCTTACTCTTTGGTATTTTGAACTATAAATATTGAGTAATTTTTGTGCTATCAGGCGGCATAGCAGGAGTTGTTTAGTTTTGTTCATCTTCTTAGATGTGAACTTCACTCTGAAATATTAATAAACATTTCAGTTGTTTTTCACTTTTTACACATATTTTGTTAAAAGAGACACTGTTGTAATACTGTAAAGACAAGGCGAAAAATTATCTAGCAGTCTAGCAAGATAAATTAGTATAACTGAAGTGAAACTAGAGTAATTTTCTATACTTCGATGGAAGAATGAATTTCACAACAATGTGTAGTCATTGCAGTTTGAGGAAGTGCAGTATATAGTATAAATCAATATCAGTCTTTTTTCAAATATACTATATGTTACTTTCCATCACATGAGAGGTCAAACATATGATTTGAAAATTTCTAGTGTAAAAGAACATTAATAATTTTTCTGTACTTAAAAAATAAAATAGGATTCTATTAAAGGGTTTAAAGAACACGCAGAATGTCCTAAACCCTCATGGCTAAAGGCGATATTTTTAAGCACATCCAAGTCAACTTTGTCCTGCTATTCGGCATTACGTAACAATGTCACCTTTCGAATTCTCCTCCTTAAAAAATGCAATTCTCCAAAACTTTATTTAAAAATTTATACATGTAGTTTTAGTTACCTTTAAGCATTTTAGTTACCTTTCACAACCTGCAAAGTTTATATGAATAAACATGACATTTCTTATGACAAAAAGCTTTCCTGAATCTTTTCTGCTTCGTCTACTCCACCAACATATGTAAATGAAGTGAATTTTAAGATAAGAATGAGAATTTAAGATTTTGGTTTGGCAACATCCACGCGCCGAAGTGAAATTCCTTTGTTGCTACCAGCTGGTGAATTAGTTTCTCTTCGAAAATAAAGTTAGTAGTTTCGAAGAAGTGGGTCAAGAAGTTAGGTTTTAAATTTAAGCTTTAACTTGTAAATACTTTGAATCATTGTTTCTGTTCAGCCGCAAGTAGGTAGCAGAAGTTAATTTTGTTAATTTGTTTAATTAAGTAGCTTCAAGTGAAAGTTCAGATAAATTCCTTAGTTGCTTTATATCGTTGTATTTGCTAGTGTTCTTGTACTGAAAGGTAAAAACGGGATGGTTTAGATTATAGTTCAGTGTAAGTCAAATTAAGTTTAATTTAATAAATCTACACCAGATTTTTTTTTCGAAACAAACACATTCCATTTCGTTTAAAAGGAACTAAATTTAAAGCTTAACACACATACTGCGGTGTCGGGTACATGTGTTCGATACTTCACTGTACCGTCGGGGCTGCATCAGCCACATTTCAGTTTTTAACCTCAAATATTTTAATGTCAGTGTTTATCTTACGCACTATTGTATCAACCCAACAGCACTGCGACGACGCTACCGCATTGCAAACCTGTCACTCTGCGAAGATCTCAATGTCGCAGTAACTTTGTATGAATGGCTTAATATCCGCTTTTTGCTACGTTGATGTGAAGTCACATTGGGATTTTGATGTGAAGTCACATTGGGATTTTGATGTGAAGTCACATTGGGATTTTGATGTGAAGTCACATTGGGATTTTGATGTGAAGTCACATTGGGGTTTTGATGTGAAGTCAAACTGAGATATTGTTGTGAAGTCACACTGTGACATTGATGCGTTGTCACGCTGCGACATTCATGGTACGACTCATAATATAACTCGACTTTAATATAACGCCATAGAGTGCCATGAATGTAACACAATAAAGTGCCATGAACATAATGTCACTAAAATGCAAATGGATGTCACGCAACTATGGATTACTTTCTAAGTGATTAGCGTGATGAATTATTTCAGAGAACAGGTAACTACAACAATGTTTTAATGATCCAGTAAGGAATTATACCCTTCAAGGTATTAAAATACTTCGGATTACCGAAGTATTTTATATTGTATATTTGAATTATTGGTATTATTTGAATATTAATTCAAAAGTTTTAAATTAATGAAAATATTCAAGATAATCATTTGAAATTTTCTCATCGTACTAAGGTTGTAGCTCACCCTATTAATGTTATATAACTGTAATCCATTTATGTTTATTACATATCTGTATAAACCACAATATACAGAAAATGCAGAAGTATTACATATGGTGCAAAAGTGATGGCATGGTCATTTTCTAACCGTATTATATTGCAAATAGTTTTGAGTATTATTTGTCCAGAAGCTACAAAGTTTTGCTTTCGTTTCTTAGAATTTAACATTTAAAGACACTTCATATTTTCCCAAAATTTTTAAATTGTATTAAAATCTGAGTTCTTATTATAGCTTATTAAAAACTTAACCATATTTCTTAATGGAGCACCCTTTTCTCTCTTCTTTCAAAACAGAAATATTTAAAAAAAGACTCTTTTGCTTGCAATATTTATAACAACTTTATTTCTTATAATAATAACTATATTTCTTAATTTAATAGCTTTTCCCCTCTTTGTAAACAGAAAATTTAAAAAAAATTCTATTTGTCTTGGAATATTTTTTAAATTGTTTAGCTTTTAACATTGTTTTTTCTTTCGTAATTTCGTTTTTCCCAGAAAAAGAGCTGAATTACTTTGGTAACTGGATGAAAGAAAAACCGTTTTAATATCACATTTATAGGACATTTACTTATTTGAATATTTTGTTATATAAAGAAATGTTCCGTTTTGAGTTAAAAGCTCATGTAAATCAACACAGTCATAGCTTCCAAATTAGTTAACTACAATCTTAGTTTTCAAATTAGTAATTTGTTGCTTATCTGTAATACTGAACGAATAGTTATGGGTACACAAAGTAGCAGATCGAAACCGTGGTTCTGGAAACTAAATTACAGAAAATATATATTTATTTAGTTATACAAAATCTGTATTCTCTTTCACCATTATTTCTCCACTGACAAACCGCAATTTTATGAGATTTTTAAACTATAAATTTAAAAGAACTGTATCAAGTAAAAATGTACAATTTGTTTCGTTGGATGATTAATACGAATAATTTATTTTAAATATTTCTGCATTTCCTAAACGCATTTTTCTATTCTCTTAACTATTAGAGTTTAATATAATTTTACACAGTTTATTATGCAAAAGCATAACAAATTTGCGTGAATTAATAATTCGAGTTCATAAAACAGTTATTGTCACCATGCTGAATTACGGAAAATTTGTGTTACTCGCTTCCAAGAATATATTCTATACCACAGCAATCATAGCAATGCTTAAATGCTGTTAGTATAGTTCAAACGGTAAACTGAATGAAATTCAATAGTTTATGTGGTTTGTAAGTTTCTTTATTTCATAAGTTCCTTTATTTTATTTCCTTACTTAATAAGTTCCTTTATTTAATCAACACTTACGAGGAGTTAACACTTATTGTATACTGACTTGAATGATAGCAATAATAATGAATAAAAAATAATTGAAGTAAAATCTAAAATTTATTATTAAAAATGAAGAGATTAGCGTCGAAAAAAGTACCAGAGATGCATGAACTTTATAGAAGGGTGAAAAAAAGATTCTTTGCTATCAACAAACTTCTGCAAACATAGAATGAAATCAGAACCATGTTTTAACTTGGGGATTCGGAATTATTTTAATATGATTTTACAGCGTAAAGATAAGGATTTGGAAAATATGTTTTGAGGTAAAGAGAAGCAACATGAGATACACGCATTCTTGCTAATCTTCTCGTTTAACATGAAGGCCCATCAGCGACCAAGCAATAAAGTCGCTGAATACTGGTAGGTCCGAAGTTCGAACGGGTTGAATGGGCGTGGTCGTGGTTTTCCCTATGTGTAATGTGTATACGAGACAGTTTCCTCTAGAAAGTCCTCCCCTTAGGCAGATAGCCCTCAAGTTTTTGCCATCATCACATAAAAAACAAAAACAATAAAAAGTTTAACATAAGCATGATTTAGTTTTCTGATTTGTTCAAGTAATATGAAGATATTATATTTTACAATACGTATTTTTAAAAAGTTGTTGATTAAATCTAAATGAATCTCTACAACACAGAGCCGTGCCTTTTTAGTCGAATCATCACTTGCAAGGAATGGGCACAAATACTGCATAAATAAGGATTTGGAAAGTTATAAAAATATTTTCGAGAAGGAATATTTAGGAGATTAGTTTCAGATATTAAAATCGTATGCAAGTGCCTGATTCTCTACTTTCTTTAAAAGAATTCCTTTTTTTTAAACTGGAATTTCTTTAAAGTTTTCATTTGATTTTCTCTTTTAAAATCAGAAATGATTTCAGACTGTAAAGTGTCAAAGAGGCATCAATACATATTTTAATATTGATTTTATTGTTTTATTACTAGAGGGTAATTAAAGAAACATTTTTCTTAGCATACTTTTAATTGAACAGAAATAGATTATATCATTTCCTTAATATAAAAGAAAGTTTTTTTTTAAATTTACTTTTAGCACAAAAAATATGAAAACACGTTTATGCCTTTCATTTTAGAACCTACGCAATTAAAATTGTATTTCAGTTATTTACTTTATTTCAAATGGAAATTCACTGTATTTATAAAAGTAATTCCACTTCTTAATTTTTGTAAATTTTTGTAGGAATAAATTTACAACCTGTAGAGTTATTAGACTTATTTGGAAGCAGGAGATGTGAAAAAATGAGCAATGCCCTCCCTGGGACTTGAACCACGGACCTCTCGAATACGCGTTGAGCGTGCTGACCACTACACCACGAAGGCATGCGAAGAAGGCGGGAGAAATACCTTATATACTTCCCCTTTTAAAGGGTGACTGGGAATTAGGGGACCCAATCGCCAAATCCTGGTGGTGAAGAATCTTTATCCACCACCTTTTTAGTTCGGGCGCACTGTAGAGTCATCTAGAATTTTTCAATGTCAGGAAACTGAAGAAATGAGCAATGCCCTCGCCGGGACTCGAATCACGGACTTCTGGAAAACGCGTCGAGCGTGCTGACCACTACACCACGAAGGCATGCAAAGAAGGCGGAGAAATACCATATAAACTATAGCTAGAGTTAAAAAATAACGAAAATGTGAAACTCCTGCTTTTACATTAAAAGAAATATTTGTTTGTCTTAAATAAATGGCAGCGCAATTATACGGAGTTTCAAGATCCTTAGATTGACTCTCCAGGAACTGGCTATCTGCTATAAACAAATTTCCGAAGAAATTTGTTTGTTTTAAGGCGGCAAAGAACTGAGCTTTGTCCCAATAAAAAGAATTCCATATTTTACCTTAAAATCAGTTTTTCTTCCCATGGATGGTGGCAAAGACTTCATTTTAAAGAATAGATGTTTAATAATATGAAATTTTCGAAGTTATTACAGTGAAATTTTTAAATTCCTTTGTGAAGAATTCCTTTCTCAATTTTTCTAAGCTGTTTAAATACGACTACAGAAATGAATATCTTTTCATTGTCTATTTCTGCAAGCGATGCATTAAAGTAAAACTAGATGAGAGTAAGATAGAAAATTAAGTTAGGCATAATTAGAGGGTTAGATGTAATTTTTAAACTTCTAATAACATCTAATTTCTAATAACAAAAGTGTCTTATTTAAATTTTTAATAAGAAAAGTGTTTTGTTTGCAGAAGTGAAATACATTAATTTAAAATAAAATCATTCTTTTGAATAAAGTTTATCAGTGTGGCTTTTCGTTTCGAATGTGGTTTAATACGTGTGTTTTGTGGCTTTAATACGTTTCGAATTATAGTAATTTTCATTAAAGTTTAAAATTTTCTGCAGTATGTTAAATTCTCTTAAAACACAGTTTTAAATTTAGTTTCTTTATAAAATGAAGTAATTTGTACTTTTGGAGACAAATTAATATTAATTTACACTATTTTCTCACAAACGAGATTTTAATTTCCTTCATATATAAGTAACGGCGAAATGTAATTTCCTTACTTTTATATTGTTATCGTTTAAATAATTTATGTATATATTTAAAAAATTAATACGATAATTATATTCTCTTAATCTCTCAAGTAAGAAATACTTTTGAATAATTGGTTTTCATGTTTTTCTTAATATGTAAAGTGAATACGAGCTAGTTCCACTTAAAAAGTCATCCACAAAGGCATCCCTTGTATGTTTTATCATGTTAAAATAACCTAACCTTAACTAAAAAATATTTTTCAGTAACTAAATCTCTTAATAAGGAAATTGGGTTACTTTAACAACACAAATATATAATGTGTAAATGCGTGACATAATTTACAGGTAGAAAAGACCTAATATAATCTCAGAAATTTACATAAAAGGAACATGTAGCAAAGTTCAGCGTTGTAAAGTAATACGCCATTTGTAAAATTATTATTAAAAAACTTATTATACGTAACTAGAACCTGGTTATGGAAGTATGGCATCATTTGTAATGTGACGCTAAGTACCCATGCATGGAATAAGTGATTATTTTGTGAACTTAATTTTGAAAAATAGCAGACCATGATGAAACTACTGCAATAAAATGCATGAAATAAATTCTTTTTCCTTATTACCTCTTAATATTAAAAACGACAAAAAGTGAATTATACCTACTAAATAAAACTGATTCCCTAAATTAAAATTTCTAAGCAGTGAGACAAAAATGAGAGTAAACTTTTGATGATGTCCTTGTTTCCGCACTCTTGATAATATAAATAAAAGTTAATTGATTGTCAATTCATTATTTATTTTTGTTCATAGCTTTTAAATTACGCTTTTATTATTATATATTAATTATTACTAATATCATTCCTATCAATATACAATAAACAGTGCTTATTTGAAAATTTAGGAATGACGATACGTTCTGCTAGCAGAAGGAACAGAGCTAAAAAATGGCCACTTAATCCTCGAGACAAAAAAAAAATGCTATACTAAAATGCTATGGTCGGCCACTCTTGACAACACTGGATATGGTAGAATGTGTATACATTCACCAAAGAATATAGTTCCATGATTTCCTAGTATCACACAGTGTAAAAACACGCTATAAGCTATTAGTATTTTTAATGAAAACGAAATAAACAAAATCGCAATCTATTAGAATAAAAAATAATTTATTTAGAAAGGTTTCTTGGAATATTTAACAATGAATCGGAAGGGCAAGGTCAAGAAAGGTCAGGGTGGGGGAGACTGAGAAATTTCTTGTGGTCACATTAAATGTTTTCTGCGACGTGTATGTGACATCCACATCACAATGTGACATTTCTGCGACGTTGTACCGTGGTCACAAATGTGACAAAAATGTAACTTTGGGATGTCACTGCCACGTGACAACTAAGTGTGCTATATGCGAAACTTAACTGACCCAGCGCTATGGTATCTACCTTTAAAAAAACAATGCTGTTAGTCATTAGTGCTGCAGTGTTAAAGAAACATAAGAAATGACTAATACAGTTTTGCAGTAGATTTCTTAGCTATTCCCATTTTCATAAAAGCATCTCCTACATCGTCTGAAAAAATGAGATCAAAGCTTTCGTAATTCAAGCATGATTTAACATACGGTTATTTACGCAAGCCTGATTTCACTCCGAAAATATTGCCTTATGGACTTATCGTCCAAACTTTATATTCTTACTCGAAGCACGTGCAATAAATCACAAATTCTAAAAAAGAGTTTTTTGAAGACTAAGAAAATTTCGCAATATATTTACATAACTCTTTCCACATTGTGTTTCTAACTAAAGCTTTGCTACAGCTAAATCAACTTTACTGATTTGAGAGTAATAAATATTTTAGCCTCAATTACACTCCGTATAAAGAATTATATGTCTAAAGTTCTAATGAAACCAAATAAAGTTTTAAACGAAAAAAAAGTATAGAATTGAATACCATCTTCATACCTACTTACTATTTTTTTCCCCCATAGAATTTATGCACTTAAATTGAATATAAGAAAATACAGAAAATTAAGAACAATATTAAAATTTATTAGTAATAGAAACGCGAGTGATATACAAATGAAAGGACTATAAACTGTAACCTTTCGCAGAATTAGTCGAAAAATTTGAAAACGCACCATTAACTATTAACTACATATACACAATGCAATCAAATACTGTCCTTAAACTGCTAAGACGCTTATCTAATTATCACATGCCTAACCAAAAGGGAGATAACGTCAAATTCACTCATCAGTAAAACCGAGACTTCATATTAGATAGCTGACTCACTAAATTTGCCTGCACCTAAATAGCCTCTCATAGTGAGGTCATGCTGAACAGCAGTGACAATTAACAACTCGGACTACGACGCTGCTTCTTTTCTGCGACTCTAATTGCATTTGCTGGAGAAAATGATCATCTCTCAGAAATGAGAGACCAGACATTCAAATTAATCCCTACAGAGTATATTTGAGGTTTAAAGTGAGTGTTTTGAATGGAAGTGAATCGTTATTAGTACCTATTCCATTTAAAATGGAATTTCAGCACGCTAACTTCATCGTTGAGGTGAAGTAAATATAAAACTCGTTAAACTGGCAACAAAGTTAGATGATAAATTTAGTACAACTCTAACAGGAATGAAGCTAATAAAACAAGCGGATTGTTGATTAAATTGAATTTTGACTAATATGCAAAATATTTTTACTCTGAATTTTTACCGATCTGATCTCCCTCGAAATCGATAGAGCTTTGTTTAAAATCTATGTCAAACAAACAGTGCATTTTTATCCAAATTTAAAAAACCACAGTTAAAAGATGATTTTTATTTCTTTATATGGGGTGTGTGCAAAAGTTCTTCCCGATATGTTTTAAAAAATTAATCAATTAGGACTCGGTCTACTACATGCTCTCCATTATTGCCCATAAACAGAATCGGATACTTTTACATAATAAATCAGGGACTTTTTCTTTCATGTCTTGTAGAATTCCTCTCCTCTGTTGTTGAGAAAGTTTCGTAGCTCATAGCATAGATTCTTTACATTGTTGTATTCCTGTCTTTGAGGAAATCTGTGTAATGACCCAAAGACGCGGTGTTCTGTTACAGCAATATCATTCAAGGTGCTTCAGAAACACTATGTCTTAGATCAGACTCGTAAGACAACGAAAATCGAAAAGAAGTATATCGAACGCATTTTTTCTCTCGTTTATTACTTAGGAGTAACGCCTTTTATAAACAAGGGACAGTTCTATAGCGCACTGTGAACAAATAATTAGTAAATGCGTAAGTTTCCAAGGCCAAAAATGTTACAATAAAAATGCAAAAACTTTTGCATGCATCCAATATTTCTTTAAATTTTTTAAAACATAACAAACATTAATTAAAACTGCAGCTGTTCTGCAGAATTTTATTTTAACAACCCTGAAATAATATATTAGAATAAAAAGAACCTTCCGACGCACAATTCATCCTCTTTACAGTCAAACATTTCTCCTTGCTCGTATTTTATCTCTTCGCCACGAATACATTTAATTAAAATAAAGTCGCCACTTCAGCTATTTATGTTAGGTGAATCAACTTGGCTTGTAATGACTTAAAAATTAGAATAATGTAAAATAAATGAGCGAGTTATTTAATTAAAGTTTCAAGAAAAGACTCAAATGAAGATATTAGACTCATTTGCGTTCCTGCAGCAAATAATGTTCACATAAACTTTAAAGTAACTAAGTAAAAGAATTACAATAAGAGTTACATACCAAACCACGTACTGAAATAATGATTTCAAATATTTATTCAACTTCTCGACTTGAATAATTCAGAACTTACCTATAAAAAAGAAAATAACATTTAAAATCAGATCACTATATAAAAAAATACTCGCAATGAGTTTTTTTTTTTTTTTTACTTTTATGCTTTTTTTAGTTTTCATATTTCATACGCACGATAGGGTGTCATTAGATACCATTTCACATCAGGAAATATCGGCATATTCCTAAGAGTATATTAATTGTACGGACATGAAGCAATCCACGAAACGATTATTTTTATAAAAAATAAAGAAACAATATTAATTTTTAAGTGACGTGGTTAAAAGAGATTTATTAAAAGCAATTACTATTTTGTGAACAGAAGGGGAGGAATATCTAAATTAAAAGATTTAAGAAAGTATTCCAAGTTAGAAATTTGATTTACATACTTCTTATCTTTTTTTTTTTTTTTAATTAGTTAGACATTATGTGTTTAACTAATACAATGACTTTACAGTCAATGACGATATGCATGCTGAATGCAATATATCATTTCGTTAAAGCTTTCACTGTTTAACTACCCAATTAATTAATACAGAAATAATATATTTTACATCTAAAGTTAAAACGTATTCAAACCAGCCTGCTCTGTGTGGTAATAAATGGCTGACTCACAGCAGAAGCCTAATATCGGTCAACTCAGGGCTAAAAGTTTTGGTTTCGTGTATTTGATTTGGACAAAACATGCTAGGGGTATCTGCTTAAGGCAGGGATGCCTTTTTGGAGGATTTTATAAGAGAAACTGGCTCGTAACCATGCTACAGTAGGGAAAATCATGAAAAGCCCGTTCGCCTGGAATTGAACACAGGTAGAACTACCAGTATTCAGCGACATTTCCGCTAGGTCCCTGGTAAGCTTCAGTAATAAAAAGCTGAACTAACAAAGAATACTGAAAAACCCTTCTCCTCCGGATACTAAAAGTACATTTTTCATACAATTAAAATGTTAGCAGAGAAGTTTATATTAGTTTTATTATGTATAATTCATGTTCATTGAGAAGGAGACTTACGAAAGTAACAATTCCCCTCCAATTAGCATACTGTTGAGCTATCGAATAGATAAATTCTTTTTTCTTAATTCGTTAATTTATTTTTTTTATGTATTTTGCGTGCGTGTATATCACAAAATAAGCAAATTAACACTTGTCAAAGCAGAAAAATCGTTATTTACTGTACAGGGTTTTTAAAGCTTTTGCGAGAAACGTGCGAAAGCCAGGATTTGAACTCCGGATTATCCGAATATCAGCCGATGTGCTGCCACTGACATCACGAAGGCACGCAACGGAAATTCTTTACAATTGATCCTTCTTGCAGTCTTTTAAAGACACACGCCTTAGTTTTAACTAATCCTGTCTGTGGTTATTTGATTAAAACAGTGAGTTCCTGACAAGTTCGTTTTTCAGGTGTTAAACAAGTTAGCTGCATGGGTAAAGCAATTACCAAATGGTTCGTTTAAGATAAATATACTCGAAATTGACTCATCTTTTACACAATTGGAGAGATTTGTTATGATAAATGGATAGTAATAAGCTATATTAAAAGTATAGAAAATCAGACATATTCTTCATCTCTTTACACTTTATAGAGTTAAAGTATATTCGAGACGTGAGGGGTCTGCAATGGCAATCATAAATTACAGCGGAGAGTTATTGTTTCTAAAGCATCGGGTATTCATTTGACTTTCGGTAGCTAACGGATTGGATTGTTGTTTGGATTGTATGAAGTAGAAACAGTGCTTCCTAACAGAAGGAAATGGGCAAGCAAGTATACATTAATTGCTAGAAAAATTATGAAAGTTATTTACATTATAACATAATTATATTACAGAGAGAATCCATTAGCACCACTTTCGAGAATAGTGAAACACAAAAAATAAAACAGATAGTTCTCGACCAAATCTACTCAACGTCACTGGTCTGCGTAGGAATTTTTATAATTTTGGCTGTGTTGGGATTGTGCCAAAATTTTAACTTTCCAAGTTCACGAAAGTCGGGTATTTTCCCAGAGCTTCAGTTTACTTTTCTGTTTCACAGTTATTCTCTAATTGTACTCGCTTTATTTTAAATAAAATTTTATTTAATGCTTATAGTATAAGATGAACATTTGTAGCATATCTACAATAAATTACGCTGGGTTGTTTCAGGCATGTTCTATGTATTCCATGAAGACTGAAAGACATATTTTGCAAAATCAGTGATCATAGTAAACACAATGATAATAGAACTGGTCATTGTACAAGCTACTAGTAATAATTTATGGTAAACATTAATACGCACATTAGTATGGATACCATTACACCTAAATTTACGCATACTGTATACTTACATTGCATAGAAAATGCTTTCAGACATACTACACGCAAACTTTGTTAATTTCATCAGTGCTCTTCAGCAGTCCAAATTACTATGGGAAAAGCTATGACCAATTTCTGATTCAGAGAACTCGTTTGAAACATTCCCTTGTGTAGGAGAGAAAGACCATTGTAAGAAAAAATATGATCTTAACCACACAAAATAAGCTGGGACTGAATTGTTAACTAATACAAACTAAACAGTTTTTAGTTAATTGAGTAAAACGGATAGAGATTACAGTTTTTTTATCGGTTACGGAAATCTGTTACAGAAATCCGAATTCAGAAACAGTTTTGAGTTTAAAGACCTAGAAGATTCTTGATTAAAATTCATTTTCGACTCTTTCAAATTGTCAATGAAACCTTGATTCCTTTTTTCTCTGATGCCTTAAATCCCAAGGTATTTTTTAACTGATCTTGCGATATTCCTCCACTCGTTTTACGAAGAGCATATTACATCATACATTCGATCCATTGAATATCAATATTAAAGCAGAACATAATCAGCTTTATGCAACAGCTAAACCCGCACTAAAAAATAAACTTGTTTCAGCATTTTATTTCTATCTTCACTTACCGGCCACAAGAATCAATTATGCGAAAAATAGTAAACTAACAAGCACTTTGCATATTCTACAAACAAATTCATTTTAAAGCATCGTATTCCGATGTTTATCAATTAAATGAATTTTTTTAAGTTCCATCTACCGGAGTCTTTCAATGACGAATCGCGTTAAAATTAATCTATTCCACTCGACATAAGTAAAGAAATTGCTTAAAAGATTTGTGACACTATACTTATCACCCCACCTCAGGAAAGTAACTTTGATTAATGGTTCACAATAGTATTTAATTTTCGACATTAACAACATCTGAAATCTTATTTTTATTATCATTATACAATTCTTTTAATTTTTGGTGAAATCCATTACATAATCTTACAGTAATTTAAATAACATGACAACAGGTCACATCAGCTCCACTCCCTAAAAACAGGAGGAACTAGATTATTATATGTTCTCAATAAAATAACAAAACATATGACCATCAAACCGACAGAGTGTTAATTATCTCCTAGCAACATTCTGCAAGGTTACACAGCTCATCCAGCATTGAAGCAGTTCGAGATTTTCCAGAAGCAGCATGTGCCGTATTTTTCCCTAGTTGGGTTTTCATAACGAGCACTGAGTAGGGTATCCATGATGTCGCTTAACCATAGAAAGCAACGCCTCATATGATCCAAGGAACGTCGGCAATGAACCTTTGACCGATGATAGAAGTATATCTGGAGTGATGGAGACCCAATTTTCTTCCGCGTAATAACGACGGCCAGTCTTAGGGTTAACACCATCAAGATATATTTCGTAGTTCAATAGCTATGTTTAAGATACTGACGGATAGATACTCTAACTTGGGGAGTTTTTTCTTAAAACCAGATCAGACCTACTGTTTATAACTTCAAAATTATTTATTGGTGAACGCTATATAGGACTTATTAGGTTAAATCTCTCCAACTCTATATCTGTAGGACCTCAATCTCGCTTTGAAACCATCTTTCAGAAGGAGATCGCAATTTGTCACTACCGTGTAATGTTTAAAAGAAAAAGAATTCGTTACATTGCTTGGGTTCCAGCAGTTAACTGAAATTTTGAGATGCACTAGGATTAGTTCCGGATTAAGATTTTTGTATGCCTTAAAGCACTTAAAAGATTTTGTTGCTCCCACACACGTTTAGACCAGTTTTATTTCTTACCTCGGTCTTAGTTTAGTTACATTATACTTTCCAAGCAAAAAACCGGCAATGGGAAATTTTTGTCGGGCCCTTTTTCCTCAGTGCCTAAGTACCTTTTTATGATGTCCCTTTCTCTTGATGCCCTAAGCACAGTTTCCGCAGAATATGTAAATAGTCGGAACTATTACAGCAGATAAGGATCGAGTAATGCAATGAGAATCTTGGAAAATTTGTTAAATCTGTTTAGGTACTAAAAGCCGTAAGTTCACTGAAATCAAAGGCTAACTCATTACGAACTTAGTACTTCTAAATCAAATGATTATATTTACATACTTTGTAATTACAGAAGCAATAATGCAAGTCAGCAAAAATCACAAATTTAGCCCATGGTCGCTACAACATACACTGATTCGTTAAATTGGAATCAATATTTAAATACTTTATAAATGGAACTTGATCGGTAATGAAGATATTTATAGAATTATTTACACAAGTTTAATAAAGCAAAGATTTGGGTTTCCTAATTAATTTACGACCCCTCAACGGCGATAAAAGTAACTCAATAAAAATCAGCTGTCCAAAATCATTCCTCAGCACCAGTTTAAAACAAATAAAGATCGGTTTAAGCGTACGAGATTAAATTCGATTTGAAAATGATTTTACAGCGTAATTAGTTGTTTTGAACTATAGCTCTGAGGCAGTACGCTGATTTTACGTTAAACCTCAGAAATCAAGTAACTAATCCCAAATGCAGTATCGCGGAATCGCTTCGTAAGTGATTAGAGAGTAGAAAAAGGGATGGCGGAAAATGCAGGTCAATGATGCGGCATCTGGCTTCAGTTGTCAGATATATGGATTCATCTCATGTAGATAACAAATGGCTTACCATTCTGTAATCACTTTTTCGTACGAGGGATAATAATTAGACCAGGATTTATGTCAGACGAGGATCCCAATCCACTACACCAACATCCAAAGCTAATAATAATTATTGCGAGCTTGTCTAAGCTGATTAGAAATGCAGAGCTTTTCTGTTTAGAACAGTATAAAATTATAAGGATAACTAACACAGCTTTCTGGGGTATTTTTTCAAACAAATCAACTTCAGAGAAAGGAAGTATTTTTAATATTGGAAAAGTTTAAAATCGTTATTTACAAATTCAGATCTCATCATTCAGCAAAAATTTTAAGAATGATTGCATATATCAAGAAAGAGTGATTTTAATGGGGTTGGCAGTTATCGATTTTATTACATCAGTAAAAGACCTTTCTAATAAGAAAGTTAATCTTATATAAAATTAAATACCGTTAAGTTATAAAATGCCAATTACACAGCAGAATCGCACGCGACTTATTTTTAAAAAACTCTCTTTCAGTTAAAAAGTTAATCTTTGTAGGAAGCACAGAAAAGATTTTTAGCACAACTTCACCTTATTGTCAAACGATACTAGCAAAATTAATAGCGTTGAAGACATTACGAGCGTATTTAATGATGATTTAAGGAAAGGGATTTTATATCAGAAATAAAAGATTTGATTTTTTTCAGCCACAGTATAATGTGGGATATTCAATTCATTTAAACACCGTATTACTATTCATCGTAATTGAAAACTATATCAACAGTCATAAACTAGATATAACGAAGTTTCATTGATAAGACAGTTAAAGTTTACTTTATAATTTAAGTGTTATGTCTCTGTTCAACTTTTTGTCATCAAACGTACAACTGTTTTTTCCTTCTGATTTCAAATCTAAAATAAGCCTTTACCATATTTTCCATCTTACCTTTCCTTTTCTTCCTGCTGGTATAGCTTATATTCGTAACAGTTTTATTTTGAAAATACTAATTTGAAGATTCTAATTTGTTATGCAATTACGATAAGAATTACCTTATTGGTAAAACTTTAGAAAATTATGAAATAAATTGAAACTTCAAGAGGCCCAAAAGTCTTACTTCAAAATGTCTTTCACATTAAAACGTGCTTATCAAAATAAAACTAAGCAGTGGGTGCGCAGAATCTGTAACTGCAATATAAAAACTCTTAAAAGATGAAGCGATAAAGTAATCAGAAAGCTTACGCATGCATACTAGAAGACACAAAAATTAAAGCAGAAGGAACATAAAATTAATTGATAAAAATGCCAAGGAAAAAATAATGGTAGATCTAAAGGCACAGAGAGGTATTTTTGCGCATATACAGACAAAGACAGGAATGCTTTGAATAAAAATTAACACTTTTTTCCTTTGTTTACCAACAACGCCAAACTTTAAACTATAAAATTATCAACATATTAGCCAACTTCGTAAAAGTAAATACCAAATTTTCTGCCGAATTTTTGAAGAGAAACGCAAAGCATAAAAACGGACACATCTCATTACTTCGAGAGAATTATACGGGAAAAGTACTTGATGGTAAAAAAACGAAAATTAGAGAAATTAAATTAATTAGAAAATTATTACAGCTTTACTAAAAAGTGATTCAGAAACTGTGCTGTATAACATTTATCATCTTGTTTACATTTCAGAAGAAAGATATTCAAAAGTAGCCAAAATGAAAGATAGACATTTGAAAGACGACAGAGAAAACTGTATTAATTAAATTTTTCTAAAAACCTCAATTTAATATACATTATCGTTACTTTAACGATAGCGTAACAAAGTTAATTATATTTGTTAGCATAATTGTCACAAAATTCGCAACCAAAAGTTTTTGGAGACAAATTAATCTGAAAATTGCCAAAATAATGATAAGAACAAAAGAATTTCTCCAAAATAGTAAAAGCGTTCTGGACGTAAAAATAAAAAAATAAAGCAGTGATCTAAATAACTGCCAAGAATACACACTTAAGATACAAATTTAGCAACAAGCAGCTAAAATTTTGAAACTTTTACAAAAAAATTTGCAAAATTCGTAAAAAAATTATTTTGGCATAAAACCGTAAAACTAGAACGGTTTTCATAAAAATTACGAAAAATTCGTTGAGAAGTATGCAAACTGTCTCTGGAATTTCATTCACAACCAGAAAAATAGAAGATATTATTCTAGGAAAGTATTTTCTTATTTTTATCATTTGTTGATAGTAGCCAAAATAGAATTCTTGCATTTAGAGCTAAAAGCGCATCAGTTCAATCAGAGGTAACTGACTCATTTTGCGATGTAACTTTCAAATCATTCTCATTTGCGAATTTGTCGCCTTAACAGTATTCATGTAGATAAAGGAAATTCTGACGATGTACGTAGTGTCATTTATACATAACTTACTTCCTAATGTAAAGGAAGAAATAACATAGTTCAACCTTTAGTAAATGACAAAATATTGCAGCAATTTTTTAATTATATGATTATTGAATTAAAGCGTTGGAGTTTTGATTGTAGTCTTACCTGAAGAGGAAAACTAAAATTTTAGGCTTAATCAAACCATAAAAATTGATCCAGAAATTAAACGGCACATACATATTCTACATTGGTTCATATTCCGCTAGAAGCGGTGGGTTATAGATTGTCAGTTGTAATGGTGGACTCTCAAGAAAGAAAAAAAGAAAATTCGGATAATTCTTTGGTCAAATAGGCGCTATCCCAAAAGTGATACACGGATTTACTGTAAAAAACGACGGGGGAGATAAAATATAATAAATATAAAATTTAAAAAATTGGAAAATAAATAAAAAGTTTTAAAAAATTAGAAAATAAATAAAAATTAAAAAAATAAAATACCGATGTTTTAGAAAGCTGGTATGACAAAATCAGCAGAAGCTTTAGAAATGCTCAGTCTAATTGATCGAATTTATATGCTTTAACAAACAGCACTTTTAAAGATACTACTAAAGAGCAAAAAAAGTCGTCATATTTTCCGTCGTCATTTTCCGTGCCCTCAAAGTCTGTTTCTACAAGATAGCTCCAGATAAGAACTCAATTATTAAGAGCAGCTAGGAGATTAGCAGAGGTTTCTCACCTCGTGTTACTGACCAAGCGGTTAAAAATATTTCATTTGAACATAGAATAACACAATCTTTCTTTCTTTCCGAACATTTATTAAAAGAGAAAATAATTCAATGTTAGTTTATACGCAATAACGTGGTATTATTAGACTTAAATTTTAAAACTTTTCACGCTGACCAGGAAATTTACTTTATGTTCGTTTATTTATATGTAATGAGATGGAAAAATAAGGCTGAATTGCAATTCAAAATAACGATGTGATAATATTTTTGTCTGAGGCTCAGCAGGGAATAAAATTTCTACAAGCAATCAGAAATGGCTGACTAAGTACTAAATCATTATATCATTACTAAACATGACTAAATATTAAATCATTATTACTAAGTTATTACACCCTTCAAAAGACTAAAGAGTAATGTATAATTTCTTCAAAATTAATTGATTAATATCTCAGTCACATATTTGTATTCTTTCAAAACGTAAATCTTTATCTATTGACACTAGAGTAGATTGCTTAGATTATTGCAAAAAAACATAAGGGCTACCTGCTTAAGAGAAGGTATGTCTTCATGGAGGAATTTTTAAAAGAAATCTAGCTCGTAATTATGTTACACGAGCGGAAAATTACAAACCTCCCATGCAGCCAACCCGTTAGAATTTAAGCTCGGGTCCAGGTACTAATGCTCAGAGGTTTTACAGCTGCTGGTAGGCATTTAATTGATGTATAACTATGTCACATTCAGGCACAATCATTTCTTTGATTTACTACACCCCTTTCCAAATGCATTAATAACAAAAACTGAAGAAAGACAGCTTCGACAGCACAGTTACTGAAATATTTTACGCACATATACACGTTTTGAAGGTATTTGGTCTAATGTCTCTTTGGGCTAAAAGTATTAAAAAACAACCTATCTTTAAAATTTCCGATAGACAGTCTCTCGCACCTGAGATGAAAATATTTTTTTTCCCGCACAGTGATGCCATTGCTCGCTTTGAAATCGTTGAGTTTCTTAACCAAAAATCCTTTAAATTTAAAAAAATATGAAACAGATAATAAAACGAATTCAAAATTCAAGATTTGGGCTTCCAGGTACCTATGTTCGAGTGGAGGACTACATTATTCAAAATTTGATGGCTCTAGGTACCGTTTTTTCACAGTGTGAGAAATATACTTACATTCATTCAGATTCTTCATTATTTAATCTCTTGAAATATAATACAGGGCGATAATATTTAGCGGCAACAATTTGAAAAGTGAAAAAACGCTTTTAGTGATTCGATGCAAAATGCTGTTTCGAGACTAATAACCCTTCTAGACTAAAGCAGTTTGGCTAACAAGTGGCAAATGAATGTATATTTGTTTGAGGAATATCCAAAAAACACTTCAGCTCAAATAAAATCAATATTCGAATTACTGATTTGCTAATGATGGCAAAGGACTTAAGTGTTATCTGTCTAATAGAAAATACAACTTCATGGAGGATTTCCCTGAGGCAAACGGCTCACATTTAATTACACGAGGAAGAATACGTGAAAACACCCATGCTGCCTCCTCTTCCAAACGCGAGAAAATGAATGCGAGAGAAGTCCATTGCTCCATGTTCTTCATCTCTCAACCATTAATGTCCTCCACTCAGAACACAACCAGAGGTTAAAAATTGAAGTCACAAGTACTAAAAAACTTTTCAACAGTAAGACTACACTGGCTGTAAGGTACCGTAACCGTTTTGTGATACAATATAAGAACAGGGCAATGTATAAGAAATAATGTGGACTCGCACATCAAATTTTCTCTACTCAATTAATTTTCATTATCTTCACATTCTGTCAGGAAAGTAAAAATTTCGGAACTTCCCATACATTTGGATAGCAATACAAGACCTTCGCACAACCATACACTTCATTATCTCTTCGCCGAAATGAAAAAGTTAACCTAGTCACTGGGTCTGACAAACAGTACTTCGAGAGCTTAACAAGTCATGCTATATTCTCAGCTCCCAGTTTAGTCCCAAATCAATGTCTGTCTCTTAGTTGGACAAGCCTCTTTCTCTCCCTTCCAAAGCAAGAGCTAATCAGACCTTTCTCATCAAGCCAATTCTACTCGTAGTGCTTTCGGCATAGTTTCGGAACTGAAGCAGAAACATTTGTGGGTGATAAAATAAATAGAATTAAGCATAATCACAAAGCGCGCTATAAGAAAGCTCAAAGAAAATCTCAGAAGGCTGAAGTTAGAAAATATGCAGATTGCTTTTTCTTTAAACTTTTTACGAAGCCTGCTTTTCTGGATTCTTCCAATGATGTTTGCATTAATTTTGAATTAAATAAAGTTAAAATAGCTGTTCTTTTATCATGCACATTAGCCATTCGGCATCATGATGTTCCGCGCATTTAATCGTTTAAGCCAATAAGCGAAACACTGAAAATAACATTTCGTTGCATTGTTATGTGTTGCCACGGAATTTTAGAAGTTATCGCATGCGTAAGTCGATAAATCTGCTGGTACCGCATATTGCACGAAAGCTATTATGCTTATGGATATGCTTCTTGGAACGTTTTACCTCATTATGAATGGTAACGAAGGAAGAATGTTTTTTAATCTTTTCTTGTTACATAGACTTTTTTCTAAAAATGAGATTTCTGCATTTCCGCGATCCCTTTTACACACACAATGCTACACAAAATTCGAAAGAATTTTTTTACTTATTCAACAGATTAATAAGAATTTATACATGGAACCGAATCTGACGAAACGCATAAAGCACGCATAGCTTTGTTTTTTACATGCTACATATAGGTAAAACCGCGGAAAGGAACATACAGCCAGCCTGCTCACTTTATTTCCAACTCAGTTTAAACTACCAGTGTTCAGCAGTCTTATCCACTCCGTCACCGATAGACCATATATTTTAAAAGAAATTAATTAGCATGAATAACTTTAAAGCAACTGTCAACTTACTTTAAGACATATTTATAAAATTTTGGCCTGCTTACACCGCTATTTTTACTTTTGATTAATATAGTATTCAAAATCCAATTATGATTTTGGAAGAATGTTACTCATTAATGTTACACTTTTAAAGACTATTTTAAGTCGTTTTTAAATCACGAATGCAGTGCCCGCTACAAGCCACAGCGAACAGAGTTTATTTCCCCAAAGCAGAACTGCAAGAACGTAGATTTTTTTTAAATATGTATATACACTCACGTTTGTGAAAATTGCAACACCAAGAAGGAATCGTCATAATTGAATGCAATTTAATACACAGTTGAGTGGTAGTGGTACAAATAAATGATTAAATGTTCAAAGCAAACAAACAAGAACAAGAGATCAGAATCAGTATTTTGTGTGGCCACCACGCGCCGCAATAAGTGCTGCTACACGACGTGGCATGGAGTCAAACAAAGTTTGAATGTCTGACTGAGGAAGAGCATTCCATATCGTTTGTACGCGTACCCAAAGTTCGTCTGCAGACGCAACAGGACGAGGATCACGAGCAAGACGCCGACCAATGACATCCCACACATGTTCAATTGGCGACATATCCGGGGAACACGCAGGCCAAGGAAGAAGCTGTACCTGCTGCGCTGCAAAGAAGGATTTAACAATCCGAGCAGTATGAGGGCGGGCATTGTCCTGTTGAAATACAGCGCCTGGCAAGCTTTGAAGGAAGGGAACAGCTTCGGGCTGTAGAACTTCACGGATATACCGGTTGCTGTTCAGATTGCCCACAATTCGTAGCAATTGAGATCGTCTATGATATGCTATGGCGCCCCAGACCATAACTCCGGGTGTTCGTCCACTGTGGCGTTCGATAATGCACTCCGGAAGGTGGCGTTCACCGGCATAGCGTCTGACACGAATGCGGCCATCATGGTACCACAAATTAAAGCGGGATTCGTCAGAAAACACGACATGCTGCCAATCAGCACGCCAGTCTCTATGCTGATTGGCCCATTGTAGCCGCAGGCGGCGATGGTCGTGCGTTAGGGGGATCCTGTATAAAGGAGTCCGTGCGCGCAGTCCACACTGCAGCAGACGTCTACGAATTGATGAAGCACACAATGAAACACCTGTAGCTATTGACCACAGTGCTGCCAATTGTCTAGAGGAAGCTGTACGGTCCGTCCGCGCCATGCGGACCAGGTGTCTATCATCGCGAGCTGACGTCACATTTCGGGGTCCACTCCCGGATTTCCGAGTTGTCCGACACTCGTCCGTCCACTGCTTCCAAACGCGCATCACTGTGCTGCTGTTACGCTGCACACGAGAGGCTACTGCACGATACGACAATCCAGCTTCACGAAGGCCGATGATTCTCCCTCGTTCAAACTCTGTAAGTTGTTCAAATCTCGCTCTCTTTCGTCGACGAGGCATAAGTACAGATTGAGTTAACGTTTACCACTAGCAGATAACCACCGATAACCATACACGCCTCGCTACAGCCGTCTATTTATTCGGATCCATCAGCCGTTCAGAGGGCGCTGCTCAGCATACGCATGCGCTACGGATTTGCAATTCTAATCATTTGCATATCATGCGCTACTTTGCATTTCCTGAAAATTTCAGCTCACTCGCGTAAGTCCTTCATGGTGTTGCAATTTTCACAAACGTGAGTGTATATATATATATATATAAGTAAGAAGTATAGTATATATATACTATACTTCTTTGATCTAATTCTTTGTCCTTTCTTCTTATTATTATTATTGGCACGCTGATACTTATTTGACTCTCTTTTCAATGGAATCAAGGACGAAATGTGATAAAAGGCATAAAACGGAACTATAAAAGCTCATTTTAATCATTTCTTTATTTTTCCCTCCCTCCATTCTATTTTTCTCAATTACGCATCTCTTAATATGTTCGATTTGCAAAATCCGCTGCTTCACTAGAAAAAGAAATAACTATGTTCCCCAAAAGAGGCACCGTTTTACTAACAAACTTTAATATGCGTTCTTCTTCATCACTTTAAAGTTCAGGGTGTTAAAAAATTTTAGCCCTTTGAAAAAAGTGAATTATAAACTTTGAAAACACAGAAGATTGAAAACCAAAGGCTAGAACAACAGTGTAATCTGGAGGTTAATAATAGACATTTGACGCTTGATATATAGTTTTATGCCATCACAATTTCATGATGCAGATTTGTTCGGTATATTTAAAAGAAAACAAGAAAAGCTAAAAACTAAGAGAAAAGAAAAATGCCTCACTCGGGAAAAGTTTCAGCGCAAATTTTAGAATTTAGGGAGGGAGTTCCAAAATATGAAAAATCAAACATATTAACGAAGAACGAAAATAAAAATGTATAGAAGAGCATCTGAGCTTTTTTATCTGCTGCAGCGATGCATATATACAAGACTGTTCCACGCAAATTTTATTTTTCCACGCTAAAGGTACACCGGTTCAAAATAATGCAGAATGTTTGGAAGAGTAACTTTAAACATACAGTTCTAACATGATACAACAAAGTAACATTTTAACAATAATTTAGGAAGAACTTCCAGACTGCAGAAATGAAATCTGAACAATCAGTAAAAGGTACCCTCTTTTTGCTAAAACTGTGTCAGCAAATGCCTTTGAAATGCCTTTCAAAGTGAACCTTGATGTCTGAATGCGCACATCCCCAACTCTGCTAGACAGTGAATAATGGGGTCGCATTATAATGAAACTAGTTTTCTCCGCCATCGTCCCTCATAATTTCGCGAGCTCTAAACACATTAAAAGCGATCGAAGTGGCAGTTTAGAATAATTTGTCACTAGTAGTAGCTACCTTTAGTTACTGTTCGAGTTGCTGTACATTTCCTAATCTCGAAAAGTCCATTAGGCAACAGAAACGATACGACGGTGTCAAAAATGTTTCCAATTTCTCACGATTTCTCAATTTTTTTATTTCTTAATGAGTAATTAATATTGAAATCCGGCAATTAACTATTTTTGAACCCTTACCTAAACAATTTTATTTATTATGTGGTACGAAATTTTTATTGAGTTACATAGGTGTTAAAAATGAGGGGGAATTTCAGTATTTATTATTATTAAATCAGACTTCATTTCTACGTTTTTCTTAACTCTGCAAGCTTCCTTGCGATCCTTTACTTTTATTTCTGAGTTAATAAGCATATAAGCAGCTGTCTCCGTTCGTTTAGTTGTTAGCAGAGTAAATCAAATGCGGTAAAATGTTCGAGTCCTATACCGAGCATGGCAATTTGCGATGCATCACCTCTCCTACAGCGCAGGTGCAGTACTGATCTAAATCATGTACAGCATCCTGGGCACGTTCTATCGGCAAATCTGCTTGAGTCAACATTCTTTTCCGATAAAGATGGTGTTACAACTCCGCGGCATTTTCGAAGGGGGGGGGGTTGCGAGGCGCTTATTACACTGTACTAATGTACTTTCACTAATTATCACATAGACCTAATATTTTTCATTATTAATCATAATAATCATTCACATTCAGCACAGAGAGTTAAGTCAAAAAGAAGGTCCCTGTTCAGGCGCAAATTTATCCATGAACATTAAATTAAACATAGACTATTTAAGTTTCCTGCCATACATTACAGATGCTCCATGGTAGATCTTTTGAATCCAGCCCAGTAATTCTTATCCAGACCAAATGAGCGAATAACAACGTACTCCTCAGTTAAACTCCAAAATTCGCAAGAACGCACTACCTGCGATCTTTTACAGTTTTTCTTTGTGAAGACATGTTACAGGTTTTGTTTTTGCGCCGCTATTACTTTCCGATACTAATGAATTCAATATACGTATTATTCACGTCGGGTATGCTTCAACTTGCGTGGTCTCAAATGGACTAAAATAATGCCTTGAAGTTACGCGAAAAGTGGAGACAAAAAGCGCGTTAATACAGGGAAATAATTTTGAATGCATACATATGAATTTTAGTTAAATAGGATTAAGGACTTTAAAAAAAACCACTAAATTAAAAGAAAATTATCTGATATAGTTTTCATACTGATCAATACAAAACTTTGGTATAAATAAATTTTGATAAAATAAGTCATAGAAGTTTGAATAGTTTATGGCTTAAGCAATAAAAAACATCAAACCATCTTTCTAATTCTGGTTCTCAAAGTACGTATTGTCAACAAAATGTTTTTAAGGTGCGTCGTTCTATTTCTTTCTTTATTTATTGAATTAACTAACTTAAGAGATATTATTTACCTTTAAAATATTTTACTACAATCCAAATGAGCAGATGAAAAACTTTCTCGCTCGAACGTGTGTTGTCCTATAACAGTAAAGACCCAATACCCATCGGTAATTCGCAAAATAAACCCTATGGTTTTATAAAGGCAGAAAATCTATTTACAATAAAATTCCTTTCCAGCATAATTTATAAGTGAATGATTATTCAATCATCATAAAAACTAATATTGTTGTGTAATATAAACTATCAATGATTTTCCCGGTAATTTTTTAAAAGTTACACGTTAATTTATTTAATGATTACACATTCAGTACTTATTATTGTTTATATAAAATCACACCACGCACTTTAACTCTATATTTAAAAAATATAAGTTTTCATATTTTAAGAGCTATAACCTAAAAAATAAGAAACTCAGTCTCTCTCTCTGAACTGTGAACAAAAAAAAAAAAAAAAAAAAAGAAAAAAAAAAAAAAGGCATTCTTGAACCTACGAAAAGGTACCAATAATTCCGTTCACAAAGCGAAAGAAACATCTCGGATGGAACATTCCCTGATTGACAAAACAGAAATTCAGGTTTCAGAAAGTTCCAGAGTAAAAGAAAGAATCGAATCTTTTTGTGCGCGGTGTAATCTCAAAGCCAGGCGGTTGACAAATAGAAAAGGCAGATGCCAACAAAGCTTCCATCAGCATTCTGGCCGAAAATCCCTTATCAATTCCAAATTCAAAAACAAGGCGGTCCTTCAATATGCCGAAAGATAAAGTATCATCTCACATACAAAATTCTACCTTCTTTTCAAGCGGATCAAAGTACGCATCGTGTAGAGAAAGAGAGTGCTCAGAACAAGGGGGTTAGAGAAATTCATTCTATTTTTTTTTTTTTTTTCCATTTCAACAGCTCAGTAAGTAACAAGCTTATAAGCATTACGAAAAAACTGAACAATGCTCAAAACAAAGCGGTATCGTGTCTTTATTCGTCATGCAGTCAACAGATGATGAATGGAAAATAAAAAGCATTAACGCAAAACTGATAAATAAATAACAATCTATTTTTGACAGACGCCCAGAACTTTCGGGAGAATTATTCAGTTGGGGAACTAACAATCGCGTTTAGCTCCTGTGTTGAGCTCTTATCGAGTACCTCTTGCTGGGGATATAGGAGAGTTGACTAAGGACTGTCATCGTGACTTGTGGTGCAAGATTTATGAAAGGCCATAAGAACTAAGTCTCCTATATAAAGAAAAGGAAAAAAAAAATATTTTTCACGGGATTGACCTGGATGCGGCAGAGAAGGGGAAGTAAAATCAGTGCTCTAAATGCTGCGAGAAAAGATTGAAAGATTGATGGGTAAGACCTGCTTTTGACATAACATTCAGGCATATAACACGGTTCTGTAGAGTATGAATCGATGCCTATTTTGTTCAACGACGGAAAAAAATTACACAGATTTCCTGTCACTTTCGATATTTTCTACTGAAGTATAATAAATCCCTCGCTTAACCCGACTCAAAATATCCGGAATTCTAATTTACTGCATCGCTTGTTGTTGATTTGTATTACTACATTTAATTTTTTGTGATTTAAAGAACAAGAAATTATAATAAAATGCAGTACATATTTTTATAAAGATATTAAATTAATTTAGATATGCACTGCTCGAAGACAAGTCTATAATGTGCGACAAAATATAGTATAACCTATAATCATTAATAGAAAAGCAAGTACTGGCCGCCAGTGGCCGAGCGGTAAAACCGCTGAATACTGGTAGTTTGACTCAAGTTCAAATCTAAACACATGCGCTAGCTGCATAGGAGTTTTCATGTTTTTCTCATATGTAACATGAATACGAGCCATTCCTCTACAAAGGCATCCTTTCCCTTAAACATATAGCCTTTCACGCTTTGCCCATAATCCGACCCGGTCCAAAAGCATATTATACGCATATATATTGTTTACAGGCCATTTATAGAAAATGAATGTGTTATTAGCTGAATCAAAATAGCTTATGGACCCTCACAAAAGTAGTTTTATCAGATTATGGGAAAGCATTTTATGACTATCTAAATAAGGGGAGGGATGCCTTCGAAGAAAACGGTTTGAGGAAAACCACAAGAATGCTCAAGTTGCCTGCTCATCCGCCAGAATTTGAACCCCGGGGGGGGGCGGGGGAACTACCAATGTTCAGTAGTCTTATCCGCTCGACCGCTAGTAGGCTTTGTAATATGTTTAGTAAGTAGAATAAAAAGATTACATGTTACTTCTTACTTACTCTGGCCTTAAAATTAAATTTCAGAATTTAGCTGCAATAGGTTGTATGGTCAAGGAAATTAAATAATAATAATAAAATGTTTAACCTTATATGAAACAGTTTGTTGCTTTTGTATGTTTTTATTTCACAGTTATTGTTTGCAAGCAGGAATTTACAAGCAGGAATCTTGAAAAAATAAATAAATCTTGACACTGCAGAAAATGGAGCCAAAGAACTTGGATGTGTTTATCGCTATACCATCACGACACATGGAAGGAATGCCTTTAATTCATTAGAGTGGCTTGCTGAAACAATGTATTTAAAAAATACATGTAAAATAATTCAGCAGAGCAACAAAACTTTGTTTTTTATTTTCATAAACATATTTAAAATTTTTCATATGCTTAAAAGTTGAAATATAAATTATCACAATTCATATTTTTTAAACATTAAACTGTGAGGATTTATTTACTTTGATTAGCAGTAAACGTTTAGTTAAAGCAATTTTCTCCTCAGTCTCGTTTCGTACCCACGCTTTTCAGCCATAATGCTAATAATATAGCGCGGGAGTATTCGAACTGAGGTACAAAAAAGTGCTATTATAAGCGACGGTTTTAGAAGGTGACTTCAGAGCGTGTTATGTTTGCTTGAACGCCACGTTGTTATTTTGAATTTCTAGCGATTTCATTCTGTGGCGTTGAGTGCTTATAACCATTAGGCTTGTTTCCGCTGGCTTGTACAAGTCAGAGTCTTGCGTGCTAAATTACCCCCTGAGCCGTTAGGCTAATTTAATACATTTTAATTTCAGTATTACCTGTTTGAGTTAAGCCAGAAGTGTTGGCTTTATGTAAGCCTAAGGGGGATCATCTGTGAAACTATATTGATTGAATAAAGGGTTCTTTACACCCTTCTTCTGATTTTTCTGTTGTACTAAAAACCTGGGGATAATTCCTCATACAGTCCTCTTAAAGCTCGGTAGTTTAAACTAACCAAGAGAACGAGACTCTATAAAACTATAAACAATAAAATGGATTCCAGAGAAAAGCTGGATCAAAGTTTGTTTAGAATGCAAAGAAAACGACGTTTTAAATATCGCCAGTTCCTTCTTGTGTTTGAAAATCGCTCTCCCGAAAAGCAAAGGATTTTATAGGTTTTTAACTCAAAAAAGTAATGGATATAAACATCAACCCTATCAGACAGCATATCTGAAGCATGTTTATTTTGTATGAATCACACATATGAGATCCCACCTTCCCTCTCGACCATTATCTGTTTTGCAACACATATTTATGAGTCGTTTTAAAAAAGTAGCATTTCTAATGCTTACGCAAACACTGAAAGGCGTAGAAATAGAGTTGTACCAACATTTTACTTTAAAAAGATACTGCCCGAAACCATCTAGAACTGCCTTTCCTACCCGGCAGCTATTACAGACGCATTCCTCTTAATTCAAGAGGTGTTGCTCCGTGAAACCTTACATTTAGAGGACAGGCGAAGTCATTTACATAGCTTTTATTTCCTCTTTAGATGAGCTGGGTGGTGGATTTGCATGTTTTTCAATTCTTCTTTCGCATTTTCCTACTTTAAACTGATCAGTTCCCATCCCTTTAAAGAAATAAAGGAAAAAAATGGAAATAAAAATGAAGAGCTCGTTTTAAAGAGCCTTTAGCCGTCATGGTATAGAAGCTGAAGTTACCGATTGCAGTTTTAAGTATCACGATCAGGAAACATTACTACACGAGAATCCTTTAGTGAAATACTCATCCATCATACCTTTTGAAACTGTTGTTGAGACCTAGCACGCGCACACACCCTTTGCGCTTCAAAAAAATTAAGGTGCAGCCCTTCGACGGTTAACACTCGACAATCGCAATTGCGGCTTATTTAAGATCAGCTTAATTACTATAACAAAGTATATTTTCACTATGTAGCTGCTTCTTATACATTGATGTTTAGAAAGTTCTCAAAATCTCTTGTTCAGTTAAATTATATACAAGGTGTTCCATGTAAAATCGCCATACACCAGTGCAAGCAATATCTATTTGAAACATTTCTCTGAGGAAGATGCCCTGAAGAAACGAGTTTTAATTTCAGTTGCATGTAGAAAACATCTCAGAAGCTTTTCTAGAACCAGAAGGTGTCAACGGGAAAGGGATTATAAGATTAAATTATTAGTGTTCATTTACACAAGTGTTATCCTAACCCACTAATGTACCCACTAATGCATCTCTCCCTGATTATCCCAGGTTGGATTAATATTATAAAAAATGTCAAGTTATTCTTTAAGTGACTTAAACTCTAGACTTAGCGCAATTAGCTTGGCAGTTAGTTGGTATTTAGAAAAATAACAAAATTCATTTTCTGTCTGTTACCAATTTGAAACCAAAAGTCTTAAAAAGTCCTCAACGACAGACGAGCAGTTTACGGCTTTCAAAACTCTTTTTATTTGCAACCAACGCTGAATTATGTAAAGTTTTGCCAATCTATAAGCTCGCATGCATTTCTGCACCTATTAGCCAAACCGAACTTCGTGACATGGAAACTTGGCGACGAAAGATATGAAGATTAAGAATTGGTTACACATACCAACTTTAATCTGCATATTAGTGCATAAGATTACGTTTATTGAATAATTCCAGAGAGATAATCTAGAAAATAGAACCAACAAACCAAATGAAAGATTAAGTTTATAGGAATTTTTTAAAGAGATGGCATCGCATTATTGAATTCCATTTGCCTCCCTACGGAACCAATAATACAGAGTGCGGTGCAATACAGCGATAATTTGATACGTTGACATCTGGTACTTCGATCAATGCGATATATTCCTCAGTTTATCTTATTAAAGTAAGGCACATGTTAAGGACAGTCATATTTCATCCCTATCATTATTAATGACATCTTTTCACAATATCTCTTCAGCATCATTTGGATTCTCCACCTGCGTTAAAATGTCATAAATCTTCAACAAGGCTCCTTATCACAAATAACATTAATTTACTGCAAAGCCTATTCTGTTAAATTCATGATTAAACTACTAAAATTACATATTACTTCTATTTAATATACTTAATCTTTCGACGAAATTAATGTATAATCCTACAAGTATTGTTTCCAAGAGGAGAAAAATTTGACTGTCAGACTAGAAATTCTTCTTAAACGTATATGGTGTTATTCCTTAAGGGACTAATGAACACAACATTTTTACAAACCTGGAGCCTCCGCTCTAGTTTTCCCAGCATAATAGATGCTATCAATGTCGTGTTTCACGTAAAGTATATTTCATATACAGTAATTAATAAAATAATCTTATACTTCAGCATTTTTCTTTCAAAGTTATTCAGCCAGAAAGGTACATTGCGGCTTTTCGTGGCGTTTGCTTGTACGGTTTCAGTTTAGTATATGTTGTGTAAATTATGAACTATTAATTTTTAAACTATGATTTTGCTTCTGTGTGTTCTCAGAAGAAATTAAAAACAAGGGAAGAACCTGAAGAATTCGTATTGATTAAACACCAAACCATAATTAAACTACAGAGATATGACTAAATTAATGCATTTGAATCAGTTCTTTAATTGAATATATGAATAAATGCAGAATTAAAAATAGTCTTTTTTATCAACCATGGGAGAAATATTTTTTTGAATGGGTCATTCTGGTATGTTTATGGTCTGGCCATCTTGAAAATTAATTTTGGAATTGCTTAAAAATCATACCCTCTCGCTCATAATAAAATATAACTTAATAATTTTACTAAATTTAGAAGGAAGCGTATTTCTCTGAAATTTCAAAGGCTCAAGAAAATTAATCAAATGGTTATTAAAGAAAGGCTTAAAAAACTGAAATTAGAAATCTGACATGTTATATTCCTGATTCTAATTTTATCTTTAAAACTTAGGAAAAAAATTCATAATCTTTTACATATTTTAAATATTACAATAAGATTTGAAGCGCCTCTTGAAAGTGGAGATCCAGGATACGTGCCCCGTCTGATCATGTCGAAATCAGGTCTTGCTTTTAAAGCAAAATGTTATTTTTTTCCCTCTGGAAATTGTAATGCTACACCATTTCACTATTTGCTCTACAAACAAAACAGATTAATACAAGCGGTGCCATGCCCGACATAATCAACACAAGAATACTCAAATGATAAAAACCAAGCGCATCATATTTGAGTATTATGAATAACTATAGTTGTACCCAACTATACTGTTTTTCTACCATTTCTTTTTAAAATATGTAAAAAATATATTCTTACACTTCGAATGTTAAATGCAGTAGGAAGTATTACGTAACACCTTAAGGGATATTTCGATTTCATGTAAACGTCTAACTTTAGAAGGCATGAAAAGCAGAAATACGACTTGAGCTCAGAAAATCATAAATAGCCCTTTTAAACCGTTATAATTCTAAACCTCCTTATTCTACGTGTTTTTTATATAATTATAATGGACGTAGTCAAATACGATTTTGATAAGGGTCTAATTCCTTATAGTTTTTTTTTATTTAAAAACTATGCATTTCTCCTTATTATATTGCTTTTTCCTCAGAAGGTATGATATTTAATTGCTAGTCACATCTAATACATGTTATGTATTACATTAACCATATTAGCTTTCCATATGACAATTACAAAGTTATACATTTGTACAGTCACGTGAAAATGTGCAGTGCCCTCGCCGGGATCGAACCCTGGACCTGTCAAGTATGCTTCCAATTACACCACGAAGGCATGCGGAAAGATGGGAGAAAATAGCTTATACATTTCCCCCCCTCCCAAAAAATATGTAGACAATACATGAAAGAGTAAAGTTGTTCTTCATAATACAGCTATTATACTACTGAGTGAGGCCTAGTTTCAACCAAAAGTTTCATTCAAATTGCTCACATTATATCGCTAAATCAAGTTTTATTAAAATAAAGCTCAATCACTTTCTCTCAAATTAGTTTATAATTCGTTACTGCAAAGCAGAAGAATGTTTCGGAGGAAATTCCGATATTTACGTACTTTTTTCTCGCCTCTTACTTTCGACAGGTTTTGATTCGACTATTGTTTTAGGGAACGCATCTCATAAAATATTAAACAAGCATTCACCAGACAAGCTACTTCATTGATTTATAGCATTTCCCCTTGGCTATTGTAAGTTAAAATGCAATTTTATGGCCCATCAACTACAAAAAGTTAAAAAAAAATGTTTTCGAAAACAAACTTGAAGAATGGGCTTTGGCGCTTTAATATTTACGTAATATAAAATATTTCGAATAGAAAAAATATCGAAAAATAGCAAAAACCTGGAATTGCATAAGAAATACCAGAATTTTACGGTGCTTTTATAACAGCAATTAAAATGTTTTAGTTGCCATGTTGATAATTAAAGTTATTGCTTTTAATTCATAAGAATGTTATGGTCGACATAATATATAACATGATCTTCGGCTATAGGATAAATGTTTCCATTTCTCGCCTACAATATGATCATGTGTAACAGCCCCATGCGTTTACTTGATTTACTGATAACGGTACTGAAAGAAATACTACATTTCCTTGTAAGAAAAGTGCCATGTTTTAGTTTGCAGTATGAGAATCATAAATTATAACAGTTACCAGAAAAAAACCCCACAACAATAATAAATTCTTCTCTGAGAACAATCCCCAGTTCCACTTTTACAACACTAGAAGAGTACATAATTCAAATAGAGAAGACATTTAAGAGTCTGAAGTCGTTTTTCCTTGATCAAACTGCAAGCAAATCCTTATCATCCCTCCTACTTTGATTTATTTCAAATGCATACAATTCATTTACAGCAAAGCAAGGAACATTCTGGAGGCTAAGCCAAAAAAGAAAAACTTTCTGCTACAAATGACTTACAAAAAGCATTTTCATTGGTAACAAAACTATTAATAATAAATAAACCGGCAAGAACGTATATATGGCGAATTTGGAAAACGGGTTGGGGAAAGCATTATCGTTTCCTCCTTTGGACTACACATAGAATGTACTTTGCGTGACAAAAGGATTTTACAACGAGCGTCAGCAAAGCGCGAAAAGAAACTTGAACAATCAAAGTTTAATTATATGTATCACAGGCAAATATGTGCCGCTTACATTGTTTGCTGTTTAATAGTTTGTACAGGATGATTAATTTTAATTTATTTCGCAAAATTTCCTTCACTTGTACTTGTTCTTTTTTGAACCCGTATTAATTCTTTTGACTCATCAAAGCTGAAACAACGACGGATACCTAACGCAACATAATATTCTTGGAGGTTATGATAGGTGAAATTCGAAATATTATTCTCTTGATGTTTTGTAGCAGATAATGGTGTACTTCATGCAATATACTATAGTAATATTTAAATTTGTGGGGATTAATTGAATTTATTTAAGTTAATTTTACTTTGGAGCAACCTTTCCTATTGCTCTTGTTTTCAAACCACGCTTTCTTGCCAGAATAATATTTCAGTTTCGAACGCGATATGCAAAGTAGGGTAGAAAGCTACTGTTTAAGCTGGTGTCTGAGTTACTTCAGACACAGCATGTTCTGCCTTTCAGCACTTAAAGCTCGCTATTTCTTCTCTGCTCGCTGCCTTCTCTGCTACTTAAAGCTCGCTATTTTACGGCCGTACATATTATTTGCCGGTTAGTCTACGCTGGTGGTAAAGCGCCAACTACAAGTTCAAATATCTCTGTGCAACTTCAGCTGATTATTTTATTTAGGCTTGGTTTTAAATTTACATTTTTGTTTTGAGTTGCCACCAAAAGTATTGGCGTAGATTTGCAAGCACCAGGAGAGCCAAGGAGCACCAGAAGAGCAAGTATTTGAGTTGAATGAAAGATCCTTTTCATCCTTTCCACGTGTTGTTAACTGATACAATTGAACTGAAACTATATTACAATCGTAATGATATGCCAATACTTAAATATTTTTTGCAGGAAAACGGTAGTGAACCTAGTACCTGTACTGCAGAAACATCGTGTGTTTACGCCCCGGAGAACAAAAGCAGGGCAACTTCAACTGCAGAGCAGCATCAAAAGGAAACAAACGCAGATGCAATCGGAGAGAAAGTGCAAGAAAGGCAAAAAAAGCCAGAAGCAGCAATAAAAAATCAGCGAAAAGAGGAAACAGTTTGGAAAGTTCGGCGAGAATCCAACAAAATGGCTTCTAGGTAGAAAGGCAAAAAGTCAAGAGCCGACGCCAAGGGTTATCGACGTTCCTACCCGCAGAAGTTCAAGGCATATGCAGCCAGCTAAATTGACGCTCCATAACAGGAACGGCCATGAAAACTAAGGAAATACGTTCCGGGGAAAGGTCAAGAGGGAAGCAAGAGGGCGACAAAGATTCAGCAGGCCAGGAGGAAATGTGCGGAAAACCAGTTCCCGCAATGCCCAAGGAAGGGCGGGAGATTCGCCGATAGAAGAACGAAGATGAATCATTACCAACTAGACTCAGAAAGTCGACCATAAAGAATGCTCAGGCTCCGTTCAGATGGTGTGGTATAAATGTCATAAAGGCATAGTCATAAGGCATATAATGCAAGCGTTCTGTTCACACCTGCAAGACAGGGTTTAAGACGCAGCCAATTAGAGAAGCTAAATTCGTGCATGCATATGTCTACAGCTTTCCCACTCAATAAGTTTCGCGCGTTCTCTCTCATTGGTCGACTCTTATACCAAGTCAGCATAAGGCTGAAAACTACGATTTTTATGCGAAAACCCCTAATCGTTGCTTCTCTGCTACACAATCTCGCTAATTTAGGGCCGTGCATATTTAATTGCCAGTTAGTCTACGCCGGTGGTAGATCCAAGAGCCAACTACACATTCAAATATCTTTGTGCAGCTTCGGACTTAGTTTTAATTTTACTTTTATGTTTTGAGTTGCTGCCAAAAGATTTGTAAGCACCAGAATTGCCGACTGTAAATGCTTTTCTTGAGTTGAATCAAGGGTCTTTTCACCCTTTCCACGTGTTGTTACTGATACAATTGAACTTACTGAATAGTCGCTTTACAGTTCAAGTAAAGATGTAGCCAACAAAGTAACTTTCATTTAGCTAGAATCTTACAAATTAATTTCCATAAGCAACGTCTAACCTTAGACTAAAACATAGTAAATTCCCAATAAAATGGGGAAATACAGAAGACTGTTTTTTATTATAGTAAAGTACTCCAGGGCTACCTGTCTAAGGGGAGAGATGCCTTCGTGGATGACTTTCTGAGAAAGACTGGCTCGTATATACGTTACACATGGAAGAGGCCACAAAAACGTCCATGCAGCCAACCAGTTTTCCAGGATTCGAAACCCAGACCGAATTACCAGTGTTCAACGACTTTAACGCTCGGCCGCTAGTGGGCCAAATACAGGAGACAATATCCAACATTAAGCCAAAATCACACTTCACAAATTACAAAGAAAGGGAAATACACTGCTCGACAATGAAAATGCAACACCAAGGAGTGGTCAGAAATTTATGCAAAGTAGACGCACGTCACTGAGTTATGCGAATGATGTGAAATACGCAGCACTTCGACGCACGTGAAGTAAGATATAAGGGAAGGAACGTGCAGAATGGGCAATGTTCGTGTCGTTATTTCTGCCAGACGAATTATCGAAGAAAGTTGGTTTTTGTCCCGGAGGATACGTGTAATAGGAGAGAATGCCAGGCCGCCGTCAACGAAGGCACTTCCACCAGATATACGATTTTACGAGAGGTATGGTGATCGGACTGAGAAGGGCGGGGTGGTCCTTACGTCAAATCGCAACTGATACCCAAATGGATGCGAGCACGGTGCATCGGCTATGGTGAACATGGTTGGAACTAGGGAATGTGGGAAGAAAGAAGGGTGCAGGTGCAGCCAGAGTGACGTCAGCACGCGTGGATCGACGACGCAGCCGCGGACAAGCTGTGGCGGTCCCGCAAGTCACTTGTACCGCGATTCTGCAGCATGTGCAAGATACACTGGATGTTCCCGTGTCGACGAGAACCATTTCCCGTCTATTGGTTGAACGTGGCCTGCACTCACGGGGTCCGTTAAGAAGACTGCCATTGACCCCCACAGCATAGACGCCAACGTTTAGAATGGTGCCAGATTGGAACGATGTGGATGACAGAATGGCGAAACGTCGTGTTCTCCGATGAGTCATGCTTCGGTTTATACAGTGACAGTCGACATGGAGACAGATCTAATCCGGTAGTAACTGTGGAACGCCCCACCGCGCGACAACGTGGCATAATCTTTTGGGGCGCTATTGCCTACGATTCCAGGTCACCTCTAGTTCGTATTCAAGACACTATGACGGCCCAACGATACTTGGATAATGTACTGCGGCCAGTGACAATCCCCTACCTTCAGGTGCTGTCTAATGCAATTTTTCGGCAGTATAACGCCCGACCACACAGTACTCGCATCTACCAACATGCTCTGCGAGGTATACAGATGCCTCCCTGGCCACCGTACTCTCCTGACCTGTCACCAATCGAACATGTGTGGGATGTGAATGGACGCCGTTTGCAGACTCTGCCCCTGCCTTGTTCAGAAGACGAACTGTGCCAAATGGTTGAAAGGGAATAGAGGGCCATCCCTCAGTATACCACCCGCACTCTTATTGACTCTATGCCTAGACGTGTTTCTTCGTGCATCGCTGTCCGCGGTGGTCCTACATCCTACTGAGCCAAACTACAAGAAAAAGGGGGAGGCAGTAGGTCGCGTTGTTTGGAGCTCCGTGATTTTCGTCCGTAGTACCGGAAATAATCAACTTTTTGTCCTAAAACCAGCATCATTGGAAAGCGTACAAGCTAAGAAGCACGCTGATACCACATTTTTGGA
The DNA here is from genome assembly GCA_000611955.2 of Stegodyphus mimosarum. NCBI lineage: Eukaryota > Metazoa > Arthropoda > Arachnida > Araneae > Eresidae > Stegodyphus > Stegodyphus mimosarum. The sequence goes on from KK117735.1 coordinate 613,109, forward strand.
TGTAAGTTCAATATTTAATTAATTATGAATATTATTTAATTTATGTGCTTCGCATTGTGTGTTTACCAGCGGTTCGTGTTCTTTGGACCTATGCTGATCAACGACCGAGACTCGCCTCCATTTGAAAGTGATATCATTGGAAAGTGCTAAATTTGCGGTTTAAGAGGATACCAAATTTAGGACTGTAGGTTAATTAGTTTTTGTATAATTAATTTTTAAAATTATTTTCTTACCGACCACGAGGCAGTTTAACCTCTGACCTTTGCACGCAGTAGCCCGTTATCGTCTTCTGTGATCTTTCAGGACAACAAAGGCTCTTTGAATTCTAGAGCAACAAAGGGCTTTGGATTCTATTGTCCTCCGTTGATGGTGACTCTCCGGGCATCGGGCAAAGAGATAGGCAAGACAGAATAGCGCAAGTGATATTTTTAATTCAATATTTGCTTCATATCTGATTTTCAGTGACTCTAACTACTAATTAAGTCTTTTCATAGTTAATCAAATTTCTTAATTATTTCTCATTAATTCCTTCTATATTTCACACTCTGTGCTTGATATTGAGTGAGTTTTAGCTATTTTGGCATTATTTTATACGATTACATATTTTGGATAGTTAGCGTATACTATTACTCAGTGTCATTGCTTCCAGTTTATATGTGATTAGTAACACTTCTGACAGTTATTGCTGCATAGTTATTATTAAGATATTGCTACATAGTGTTTCTGTGACAATACACATACACCTGTATTTCATGTTTTATGTTAGCAACATTTTTGATATTTTATATAGCACACAGCCATTTATGGCCACTCACTAATTTTGTATCCACAATAGAAATATTGATTTGCATTGTATCCACATTAGATATATTGACACAGCCATTACTGGCCACAATTGTAATCTGTGTTGCAATTTTTTTTTTTTTTAATAATAGTATCCACCATATTGTTCAGTACACGGCCATATTTGGCCACACGCCTATTTTTCTGTATTTGTTGTGATTTGCATTCTTATTAGCACACAGCCATTTCTGGTCACAACCAGTGTATTGTATATGATACATATTTGATTTGTACACAGCCATATTTGGCCACGCACCTATATCTAGTATTTGATACAATTTGCATTTTGATTAACACACGGCCATTTTTGGTCACCCATCTGTTTTTTTTTGTGTATTTAACAAGTGTGTATTCTCAAGTGACACAGTAATCAGCTTACCATTTCATACAAGGCACACGTCATATAGTGAATCAAGTGCTTTCAATTAGTGCATTATTCTGTGTTTAAAGTGCACCAAATTGTGTTTTAGTGCCTCACAAGTGTTTTCAGTGTATTCTGTGCTACACAGTGCTTTCAGTTTGTTTTTCAAATAGTGTTTTGTATTGTGAATTCAGTGTCACAAATAGTGATTACAGTGAAATCTCCACGGTCTCTTGGCAGTGATCAATTAGTGTCCGTGTTTCAAGTTATAGTGTCAATAGTGGTTAAGTGAATGTGCTCAATTTTCGCGCTTCAAGAAAGTGCTTAATTGTGTTTATGATTCAAGTTTCAGTGCTAATAGTAGTTTAGTGAAAGTGCTCAAAATATCGTACTTCAAGAAGTGCTCAACTTGTGTTTGTGAAACAAAATATAGTGATAATAGTAGATTAGTGAAAGTGCTCAAATTGTGTCTGAGATCCAAGACATAGTGTAAATAATAGATTAGTGAAGTGCTTAAAACATCGTGTTTCAAGAAGCCTACATCTTTGTTCATTTGATAAAATAGTCAGTCAAAGTAAATGCAACATGCCTGACCTGGTTCAGTCTACACACGAAGGAGACTTGGTAATACACTCACTTCTAGCATCTACTGATATCTCTTATCAAGAAAAAATTACAATTTTCTACAACGAGTGTATAACAATTGCGTGTCAAGAAAGAGGCAAAAGACATCTGCTGCCTCAAGATCTCAGGAGTAGAATACTTGAAACTCTAGACGCGTTCAAACAACTAGCGCTCATCGGACCAGAGGGAGTAATCCCACCAGCCACTTCAGACGCGGCGTCAAATACTGACACTCAGCAAGTGGTCAACGCAGCAACACTAACAGATAAACAGACGGATCCGCCTCCTGTAGCTGTCTATCCTATCAGCACGCCACAGAACATTGAGATAAACCAACGAGGCAACAGAAGACCGACTTACGCTGACGCTACACGAAAGTCAGGAAAACCCAGCCTCTTAATACAGCCTGCCAGTGATACAACATCTGCATCTCTTAAAGAACAACTAAGAGAGAAGGTGCCAATCTATAAGCTTTCAGTCTCTATAAACAGAATAACCACCACCCGGAAAGGAGGATATCAGGTCTTCTGTAACACGGAGGAAGATGTTGCCAAACTCGCAACAGAACTCCAAAAGGCAGACATCCCAGCGGAAGTTAAGCGACCGGAAAAACGTCTTCCACGATGTGAGATACACAACGTCCCAGCATATACACAATCAGATGCCATCCTTGCGGAACTCAGTGCAGTTACAAATGTCCCAGCCAACCAGTTCAAACCCCTCTACCGGCTCAGAGAACGCCGACAGGATAGGATCAAATGGGTTTTCGAATGCCAGCCACAGGCATTTGCAGCCGCAATACGTGCCCGAAATGTCTACCTTGGATGGTCAGCACATACCATCACGGAACACCATGGCATTACCAGATGTTATAAATGCCAACGACTGGGACATACACAAGCACACTGCAAGAGCCCAAGACAGTTCTGTGCCTTCTGTGGAGATGAACACGGAGTGCGCGAATGTCGCGCGGAACACCCTGCCTGTATCAATTGTGGGGACGCAATACACCGATACGGCGCAAGGAGAGATCATAAGCATCCGGCATACAGCAGGGACTGCCCGGAGTATAGGCAGGCCATCCAGAGGTACCGAGACACGGTACAATATTAATGCAGATACTATAACTCGCAGACGGGAGATGGACGGAGACTCCAGAAATACACGCATGCCAAAATGCGTGATCAATGATGCCAACCTGCACAGTGTTGCACATGTTAACTGTATGCAGATCAATTTGCAGAAGGCTCGTGCGGCAACAGCTCATGCCACAGCTTACGCCATCGACAATAAGATTGACATAATATTCCTCCAAGAGCCTTATACTAGAAACGGCAAAGTGATAGGGCTACCCTTAACATGGGGACTCTACCAGAAGGAGGACACAGAAGCACCACCGAGAGCAGCAATAATTAACTGCAATCCGGCATGGTCTTTAAGTATCATACGACAAGAAAGGGATCATGTCGCGGTACTGTTAGATACGCGTGATGCAAGAGTAGTACTAGCTACGGTATACTCATCGCCAACAACAACGGCAGAACCAGCAATGATCTTCCTCTCCGCGCTGCTCAGAGATTACGGACGAGATAACATGGTTATAGCAGGGGACTTCAACGCCCACAATGTGTGCTGGGGCTATGCAGACACGGACCCCAAGGGTCGAATATTAGAAGAATTCATTTCAGCAAACAATCTAGTGATACATAACTCCGCAGACTCTCCGCCAACTTTCGACAGAGTTCACGCCCGGGGATGGCCGGATCTGACCATCACAACTGCAAAACTAGCCCCACAGGTGCAGAATTGGGAGGTTATTGAAGAAACTAGCCTGTCCGACCATAACTACGTCAAGTTTCAGCTAGCATGCTCGACGACAACTACTATCATCCGGCGATACAACCTACCAGGCGGGAAGCATAAAACCTTCACAGAGCGATGTAAAAGTCAACTTCAAGAACTGAACCCGAGAGTAGTACATGCCGCTACGCGCGCAGAATTGGAAGATATCACGGAAGAAGTGGTCACTGTAATACAAAATGCCTGCGATGCAGTCCTACCAGCGAGGACCACCAAACGATTAAACGTCCTAAGTTGGTGGACAAGTGAACTGCGAATACAGCAAAAGAAATGCCGGGCCATCCGCCGCCGTCTCAAGAGAGAACGCCAGAGAAACGATGGTGCGGACATGACGTTACTAACCACATTCAGAAGAGAAAGAGCCCAATACAAAAGAATGGTAATACAGGCGAAGCTGCACTCATGGAGGACATTCTGTACAGAGAGTACAGCGCCCTTTGGCATACAACATAAGTTAGCCACTGGGAAAAGGTTTTCCCCTACGAATTTTCACCTAATGCAGGCAAACGCGGAACACGCAGATGGCCCTACAGTAGGCACCTTAAATAATATCTTAGACACAGTCTTTCCGCAGGACGATGTTGAACGTGACAGCGTGGAGCACCAGCGGCAAAGAAATGTCGTAGAGGATACCTTTGTACAGGACGACCAAGAATTTACAGTTAAAGAAATTATGCAGGTCCTACGAAGTCTGCCGAAAAAGAAGGCCCCAGGGCCAGATGGAGTTAATTACAATATTATCAAAGCAGTCATGAGTACAAACTTAGATTTCTTCGCAAAATTTCTAAACCATCTCTATAATACCGGCACATTTCCTAGATGTTTCAAAGTTGGACAGACCATCCTCTTTCTGAAAAAGAACCGTGACCCCTCTAGCCCGGAATCGTACAGGCCAATCTGCCTACTTTCCGCGCTAGGGAAGGTCTACGAGAAACTGATCATGAATAGGTTACGCCACCATTTGCAGGTCACGGATTACCTAAGTAAGTGCCAATATGGATTTAGGACCGGTAAATCGACGCTCCACGCGTTGATGGAGGTCAAGAACGAGATATACCAAAACAAAAGCAGCGGCCACCACACGGCGCTCATAAGCCTCGACTTGAAAAGCGCGTTTGACACGTTGTGGTGGCCGGCAATCCTAAATGCACTCGCAGATGCCAAGTGTCCGTCAAATATGTACAGGACCATTAAACACTATCTCACTGAAAGGAGTGTTATCGTAGTACATAATGGAGGTATCTTGCAGAGAACACAGACACGTGGGTGCCCGCAAGGCTCATGCGCGGGCCCACACCTCTGGAATATCACTTTCAATCGAATACTAGCAGATTCATGGCCAGACCACACCAAAGTCGCTGCATATGCGGACGATGCAGAGTTCATCGTCAGAGGCCGCACAAGAGAGGAGTTGCAGAAAAATTGCAACACATGTGCACTATTTAGCGACAGATGCCGTCTCCTGAAGCTCAAGATAGCGGAGAATAAATCCCAAATACTGCTGTACCCTAAAAAGGGCCAGACAACCAAGAATTACCATTAATGGACAGCGTATCAAAATAGTCAAAGAACTTAGGTACCTAGGACTTATTTTCGATAATAAAATGAATTGGATACCGCATGTACTAGATGTCAAAAAGCGCACCATGGCAATTGCTAAAAACCTGCGTCTCATGCAGGGCTACAGCTGGGGACTCAGTCCACATATTCACAAAATTCTATATCAAACAGTGGCTGAAAAAATTGTGACATATGGGGCGGCCGTGTGGGCACAACCCATGCAGGGTCGTAAAATCAGACACCTACTCAGCATACAGCGCCAATTTGCCCTGAATATTACACGGGCTTACCGCACGACAGCTACCAGTGCGCTGAATGTCCTAGCCGGTCTTGTCCCCCTGCACATAAGCACGGAACGAGAGGCGGTTTTACAACAAGTAAAACAACTAAGAACACCAGCAACTTTGGAGGACATAGCCTACTGGCCAGAAGAATATGAAAAACCAACTAATATCCTTGAGAGACACCCTGCGTCACAGGGAGTAGGAGTTAAGGTCACACTCAGACAACAGATAGAGTGTATGCAAATGCATACAACATACTTCTACACGGACGGGTCCAAAATTGACGATAACGTAGGATGTGCGCTGGTCGTGTTCAGGAATCAGAAGGAACTAGCACACTGGAAAGGCCACCTTCATGGGAACAACAGCGTCTTTCAAGGGGAGGCCTTGGCAATTCAAAAGGCAGTGAAACAGGTCGTTGAACAAAAATTGCTTAACACCATCATAGTGTCAGACAGCATGTCTGCGCTACAAGCAATTCAAAATACAATACATACATCGGCTATCATCCATAATATCCAAAGTCTCCTGCGTGACTCAATCAATCTCAACATCCGCCTGGCATGGACAAAAGCCCATGCAGGAAATATCGGGAATGAAAAAGCCGACCTCCTTGCGAAAGACGCTGCCGTAAATAAAGAAGCTGAGGCACTTATAGTCCCATGGCCGCATTCTACACTCAAACGTAAGCTTCACCTACAAGCGCAGGCAATGTGGCAAGCGGAGTGGGACGCAGCTGACACGGGTCGACGGACACATTATCATCTGCTATACGTCAATCCCGCAAGATTGTACTCAAACCGGCATTTGGTACGTTTTATAACAGGTCACGGACCATTTCCGGAGTACTTTGCGAGGCACGGTATCGCTAGCACAGACCAGTGCAGCTGCGGCCGCCTCGGTACTCCGGAACATTACGTCACAGAGTGTCCAATGACAAGTGGACTGCATATCCCAATTCCCAATGAGAATAGGCAGGCATTCTGTAAATATATGGTGAAACAAAGACATCTCACCAGAAAAATCACCAATATTATGACAACTTTGGCAAGATATGGCACAGAACTATGTGCCGTAGAATAATACCACGTATAACAAGACAGAGGCCAAAAGCTTATTGATAATCATAAGCGACCATACGAAATTTAAATATGTATTACCGCAATCGCAATAGTACATAAATTACCAGTATAAGTTTAATGTAGCACCACTTATGTACAGAATACAATTCCAGAATACTAAATGTCAAATGTACAGCATGCAGTTCTAGTATACTGAATGTACTGTTAATATTGTAATATTTTAAGTTAATATTGTAAATGTTAATGTAATATATGCCCTGCGTAATATAACATTTATACCACATGCAAGGTCAACAATGTCTCCATGCAATATATCACTATGTTTAGTTGTAATAGTATACTAACAGATGTAATCAGGAGCCAGCCAATGCTTTCAGTATCCAATGTAATATTATATAAGCATATATGTATCTATCACTATTGTAACATCAGAATTTGTATCTATCAATATTGTAACATTGGAATCTGTATTGAAGTGCCCCTGTTTGCCAATGTATATTCCTGGTTTTGGAATTCAATAAGCGCTGGGGCCTAGGCCGTTGGATTGCGGATGCCCCGGGGGCCTTTTGTCAGTTGGACTGCTCCTGGGATGGATCCGATGCTGGGTCTGGGTGCTCGGTGCGTGGCGCGTATGTGGCTCCATCCAAGCTTGCTCTAGATAAGGGTGGACGTGGTGCTGTACTGATTAATCGTATGGCAAAGGGACAGTGCCCACGTCCACCGTCACTTATCACTTATCCTACTGAGCCGACGCCGTTCTCGCTCTGTATTCTGAATATCAATTTGAAATAAAGATCACTTATTGCTGCTTACTGTCTCTATCATTTTTTCCAGATTTCATCACTTTCTGAGCACTCCTTTTTGGTGTTGCATTTTCAATGTCGAGCAGTGTAATTCATATTATAATCAACAGAAAAAGACTCAACAATTAACAATTTACTTCTGTTTTTAAGCAATTTAATTTGGAGAGTAAGTTAATATGACTTAAATCAGCATTCCACACAAGAACACACCTCATAAATGAAAGATATTAAAAAAAACTATTACTACCAGTCTTGTATTTCGATGGGTTTCGATTTATTTGACGACAGTAAACTACTCTATGACTCTCAGCCTAATGAGCAGGGATACCTTGGTAGAAGAGTTTCTAAAGAAAAGTGCCTCTTACACATAGAGTCCGTTCGCCGAGATTCGAAAACCGGACCGAACTACCAGTGTCCAGAGACTTAACTGCTCGGCCGCTGCTGGGCCTGTATTTCGATAGGAGTTAAGTGGAAACAGAAAACTAATGGCTGTAAACTTAAACTAATGGCTGTAAACTTAATTTATTTTACAATTTAGAAATTTATTTTTAATTGGTGATTTAACAATGCTTCTATATTTCAGATTAAATACAGTTAAATCACATACTGCTGTGGATAAAAACAATTCCTAAATACTGTAACATCATTTGCCATCATTTCTATTATCCGACGCACTTTCGTCTCCTTTTCGCCTTTCCAGTAGAAATTTTGCTTTATTTTAACGATATGTGATAGTCTTCTGTCGTTCCACAATAAACAAGCCTAACGTTTTTTAGACACGGCCCGGTTAATCCTACCCGGTAAGCTGGAGCTAACTGAATCTATCCACGTCACAGGAAAAAATATATGATTCGTTGCGAAAATGACATGCGAAGTGCATGCTCGATGAGTAAAAACCTTACAAAAAGTCATTTTGCTTTAGCTCTTCTTCAGAAGTGCAAGCAATCCGCAAGACGTTCTACTCAATAAAACTTTCCTACGTTGATGGTGAAGTATAGACAGTTGCGCTTTCAGGGAGCCAATCGTTACTATAGAAAAGGCAAAATTCGGGGAACACAGAACAACGACCAGTCTTCTCTTTGATAGCGGGATGTCGTGAAAGGTTTTAGGAAGAGATTCCTCTACATCGAAAAATATGCAAGCACGAAAACAAAGGGATAAAAAGAACCTAGCCTATTTTTTCCGCTTGCAAAATATCAGTAAAGAAAAGGTCATTTCTAATCACTCAGCCTATAAAATGCTGATACACATACTCGCTGCACTTTCAACAATGACATTGGTTAACCCACAAACCACGCTGTGTACTTCAAATTTTTGCTGTTGCTCAATTTGAGCTCATTCTGACGGTCAAAGTCTCAGAAGTCTTTGAATTCATGCGATTTAAATTATCCAAGCTCATTCAATAAAAAGCTGATAATTCCGCCTCCGACAAACTTCCAAATGATCGCCAGTTTATTCCATCAAAAATAGGTACATCGTGCTGTCGACAAAGTTCCAAATGATCACTTTAATTTACTGTTAGCGAAGTTTCTAAGAAATTTTAACGATTTCAATTGTATATGGTACCCATTTTGTATATCTGATTATTACATGTTTTCAACTGCTTGTGTATAGCACATTTCAGCAATGATGCTAATTTAGAATGTTTGGCTATCTTTAAGCTTCAGGTTCTTAAAATTTCACCTAAACAGGCGTTCCTATGGCAAAATCGTTCAAAAGACAGATATAAACCGAAATATGAATTTAATGTTGTGTTTCAAACTTGAAGTATAAATGTTCTGGTTCATACATTTCAAGGTCAAAGTTTTTTTCTGTTTTTACACATCTTATAAATTGTTTGATATCTTCCAACAAGGTATATCTTGGAACAAAATTTAAGCCATAAGCGTATTATCAATTCATTACCTAAAAAACCTTTTCATTCCTAAATGAAGGAATGTTGAAACAAGTTTGTCGGCTTCACACTCATTCGATCATTTTAATTATGCAATTTACAGATTTTAGAAGTACTGTAGTATTTGAGAAGAGATACAAAACTTTTTAATAACTGCTAAGTCAGATTTTCAGCTCAACTTACATTTGCAAATATTTAGAGAAAGTTTCGAGTTGATATTTTTTCCCCATACATGAAAACCACGTAATAATAAATTTATGATTCGTATTTTAATTCAAATATTTATATTTAATAGAAAACGCATACCAATAAAATATAATAAAATATAAAAATTAAAAACTTCACAGTCGCAAGAATTTCAAAATCTACCTTAAAATTTCAGAATTTATAAATCATATCAATGTGCAACTATCAATTTAACAACTAACAATTAAACAGGTATAGGCAGGTATTTTCGTTTTTTAAAGATTTGTTTTCGTTTACCGCAGGGAAAATACATTTTACTTCGCTGTAGCTTCTGAATTAACATATTACAAATAAATTTTTAATAACATTCCTGACGTTTCAAGCGTTTCTTTAGTTTCATAACATTTCTTTCATAAAATAAGACTTTTCTTTGTTACGTATTCACATTGCTTAAAACTTGATGCAATTTGCATAGCTACGTAAATTTTATAGCTACAATTTCTGGCATTGTTAAAATTTAATATGGAAACCTGTATAAAGAAAAAAATTATGAAAATTATACTATTCCGCAACTGTTCGAAAAACAGTTTTTTTTATTAACGTCTACACAAAGCTCAAAAATTATAAATCTGCTTAATAAATATTTTGAATTTTGACTTCATATTTATCCGCACTTAATCATAACCATCATAATTAATACAATACGTAATTACATGAATATTAAAGAGTAAAAATGTTTTAATATGCTAAAAAATCCGCATTTTTTTGCATGGAATTTAGAATACAGCCGATTTTAAACTGTGTTTTATTGATGCATTAAATTTTCAAGATGTTAACATACTGGGTTTATTTTATCGCACAAGTATATTCTCACATTCCTATTACATAATTCCGTGAATATTTCAAGTCATATTTTAAGCATATTTAGAAAGAATAAAAATTACTTTTGTTTGTCTCGCTTAGAAGAAGCCGAAATCTAAAAACTATTACTATTTACATACAAATTTTAAATTATTCAACTTCTGCATGCAAATTTAAGTCAGCTTAGAATAATTTATTAGTTATTATTTTTCTTTCCTACCTGTGAAAAAATATTGAGATTTCTCCTAGTTATCAATAAGTTTATTTTAATAAATCATTACGATGGTATTCTAAAAGTATTATCAGGTTAGAATATCCTATTACGCATTTATAGCCTTATTATTGAATGGCAATTCTTACTTTAAGCTATTAAATTCCCAAGAAAACTTGGGAAGTTTCTCGCAATATTTAATGTACTGCCCTCATGGGTTTTCACTCTTATAATCAGAATAATCATAAATACGTAACGCATAAATAGCGACAGCTGATGAGACTGACGTACAACGAAGGTAATCAGTCATATCTTTCAACATATTCTGCTCATATTTCTCCTTTCCCATAAGCTGTTATTGCGTGAATTTCCATTCAGACAACAGATAATGAAGTTCGTATTTTGAAGTTTTCTATATGCTATCATTTCATCAGGACTATGAAATTTAGTCAAAAGATTCACATACAAAGAATACAGTTAAATTGAAAAGTAATGCATTATATAATATTTTCAAATAAAATGACGCACTTAAAAGATAATATAACAAAGTATAAATCAAGTATTTTTCATTGCAACCGCATAACACAAAGTAGCAGTTAAAAAATGATATTTACCGAACTCTGCTTAGTTTCATGAAGATGAATGAACGATATAGTGATTTGTTGCTTAGAGTTTTAAAGAACACGCGATACAAAAAACAGAAGACTCTTCATGACAAAAGCAATTTTTCAAAAGCTTCTGGAAAATGTCATAGTACAAACAGAATAAAAGTAACCAAAATAATTTGTTCCAGTCGATTTCAAAACAATAAACTGCATCATAAAATGTGATACCGACTAACCACGATTTATTCTAATGTTTACCGATGATTTATAAGTCGCATAGAAGCATGCATTATTCGTTTAGACGTTATAATACTTAATGCCACAGCATTAAACATATTAATATCAGTGATACATCTCATGGCGACTAGCCCTTGTAGACGACAATTAATGAAAATGACTTCAATATGATATTAATTATGCTCTTAGAACAGCTCCCTTCAAAGACGGCCACATCCAGGGTAAACCATAATTGTCTGAAACCGTGTGTGGATGTATGAAGGAGGTTTTATTGCTTTTAATTTTTAGGTGTTTACATTAAATTCAGTATACTGAATTAGAGATAGATCGCGTTATGAAAATCTTGAGCTGTGCGCAAGCCTGGAAGTGACTTGAAAATGACCTAAGCAACGGTTTGGCAAGATAAGGGGTGTTGCTCATCGTATCAATAATAATTCAAAGCACAATGGGTAAAAGTACGGATCAGCACATGACCGTGGCCAAATCGTCGGGGCTCACTCCGTTTTGGAAATAATGCACACACACGGATTTTCACGCGCCACTGTATCAAGGGTTTATCGTGAGTATTTCGATTCCAATAAAATTCGATTCGAGACTCACTTTTGTACATGTCGATGGCAGAGTCCATGTACAGCGTAAACCACATGAAGCGGTGAATCTTTCCTGCCAGCAGGGGACTCTTCGAGGTGGTGGAAGCGGTATTGTTATTTAGGGAGTGTTCATATGGACTGAAATGGGATCTCAGGTACGTGTGACATTGTCTCTCACAGGTGAACGTTACCGGGATATCTTTGACTACAATCTGCTCCCGTATGTTCGTTTTCGACAGCTTACTACAGAGATTATCTTTCAACAAGATAACGCACCGCGCTCCCGAATTGTATCGGAATGATTGGATGAACATTTCACAGACCTGCACGTACTTTCCCGGCCATCAAGGTCACCTGACCTGAATCTGATCGAGCACATCTGGAGTGAAATTTAGAAGTTCCAGGCTCCGACCACCTGATCTTCGTTGACTGTGGGAGGTTGTTCAGGAGTCGTGGATAGGTATGGCTTTCCATCGCTTCCAGCGTCTTGTCGAATCCATGTGAAGAAGAATCGCAGCCGTCATTAAGGCAAAAGTAGGCGCTAAGCGCTACGAGACAGGTATCCTTAATTCAATTGTTCTTCAGTGTATGTTCGAGAATTTTTTACCGTTGATATACTTTAGCTTTCGTTGTTATTTCTAGATACGAAATACAAGTATTTTCATGCAAATGAAATAATATATTTATTAGATTTTACTGAATTATTTAAAATATCTACAATCACACAGAAAACTTCTATCTACTCATTCCTTAAATATTTATCTTAAATTTATACTCCCAATTACCAAGTTTCTCTTATAATATGATGCAGAATTCTACGCAAACTGTCTTACCTCTGTGAGCAAGACAGCACAGTTAAAAAAAAGTAATTTAGTGATGATTTCAGCGAAATAAAGTTTTCAGTTAGTAAAATACTCGTTGCAGTACAATTAGCTAAATTTTCGTACTCCTTTATGCATACAAAATTCGTTGAAATATTCGAAAACGTAAGCCATTGACGTAAGCCATTTTTCTATGTCTTTAACATATTTAAATCTTGGAGAATAAATTTTGGAAGCAGCTACACAACAAACGCTACTAATTTCCGAGAACAATAATTTCATCTTAGACAAAACAGCCTGTTTGGTGAAAATTTCTTTTAAAAATTTCTTAGCGAATTTTTCACACAAAAGTAAACAAACTTTTATTAAAACATAAATATTTTTTTAATAATTTGAATTTCCATTTTGAAGGAATCGTATAAAATTAAGACTTCGTTTTACAGAACTCTCTACCCAACTCTTAGTGTCATAAAATTTTTTCCACAAAATTATGTATCTTATTATAAGAAATTTCATAAGTGGGCGTATATGTCTTACATCACGTGCTAAGTATAATATTATTGTTGAGTAACATTCGTTGTAAGAGTACCCTTTTGTAAGTGAAGTGTTTTGAACATAATGCGCACTAACAGGCATAAAATTATGCCAATTAAGTAATTATATGAAAGTTTTTATAAACGGATTAATATATTTGGGCTTTTCAAATTGTCTCTGAAGAGACTAAGAGGAAAACTAGAGATAAACCTGCATTTAGTACTATTTAATTTAATAAACGGTTCTCACCATTAAACTGGTAAAGAACCAGGTCAGTGTAAAATTTGTAAGTTTCCTTTATGTTAATTAACCAATTTTGGACTTTTACTGCTTCTACCAGCCGTTTTTCCGCCAGAATGCAAATTAGTTCGTGTGTATTTAAGGTCATGTTCTTAGACTGTAAGACAGAGCGAGTTCTGGTTCTCGCGGTCACGTTGCTAGGTAAGATAAGATTCGTAGCCATTACAAATGCCGATAGTTGAATATCCACGCTGGTTAAATTTTGAGCCAACTTCACGTTAATTGGTTATTTAATTTAAACTAAATTTTATATTTGATTTATTTCTATTTCAAGTTATCTCGCCACAAGTGGTTGGCTGAGTTATAAGCTCCATGTGTGCCTTTTGTTCTTATTTAGATTTAACTTTTTGAGAGGGCGGAAAAGGCAACGTTTTCAGCAAAACTCTTGTTTTATTTACTATATCAGATATTACAATGAGATTATTTGCGACAATTACACATATTTTGTCAAAGACGCATGAAAAAAAATTGACCACTTCTGGTGGTTAGTGTCAGCGACCACCGTCCACAGAATACATCCCTACAAATCAGTCTCTATGGTACTCATGGAAACAGTTTTTCTTTTCAAGCAGAGTGCAACTTCTGTGCACTCTGTGTAAAATTCATGTGCTGCATTCCCACATTGTTCTTACAGGCTTTTTCTTGGTGCTGTTGTCTTCGATGGCTGATGCTTATTTTCTTGAAGATGAATTGCTGCATCAACTACTAGCTTATGTTTCTTGATTGCTATCCAGTGAGCTACAAGAGAACTTCAGAAACGGTCAGTCTTGAAAACCACTCACACGAGTGAGTAAGACGTTCAAATAGAAAATGTGATTACCGTAGGTATCCACGTCCTTCAAAGAGTTAAATAAACGATCTTTCACAGCCTTCTCAATTTTAAGTTGTTACTTTAGACTCAGCGGTAATTCGCTTAACAACTACTAAGAGTGTGGTCACCATTAAATTAACTGCAAAATTTATAAATTTAAAATCCTCCAGAACAGCAACAATATTTTGGTGCAGATTTTATCGATTTCTATGGCGATCAGATACAAGCCGAAATGTTTAAAATTCTAAGCCAAAAGAAAGTTGCTTTGCTTAATTTTAAATATTGACAATATATTGCTATAACAGATAAGGCATATTCATCAACAGGTTGTCCTGTATGTTTGGAGCACTGACCTTTTAGTATTCTTTTACAGAGTCATGTCAGCGAATTCAAAGAGGTATGATGAAAGGATTCTGGTTCAACAGAAATGCCTTCGTTTATGTACACAGTACAACAGTAGATATTTTGAAGAGATTTCTTTAATTTAACATATGATCAGGGAATGTATTACAAAAATAAGAAAGGGTAAGTAAATAATAAATAAGAAGCAAGATAAGGCAAGAAAAGAAATGAGAGACATATGCATGCTAAGAAAGAAAGAACGATGATGAATGTAGACTAAAATTGTTTAAGTTTATTTGATTCAAATGAAATATAAATCGTATTGAAAAGACAATAGTTTTCATTTTCCTACAGGTATACAACATTGTGGAAAAATAAGAACTATATTAAGAAAAAAAAAGAAGCATTAAAATTACTTTTGCGTTTTAGCAACGTCAGTCCTTAACAGTTCAAAAACTGTAACAGGACTCTTCCTTAGTACATGAAATAGCATCGAACGTTTGGTTAATTACTACATCAATACTTTTTTTAAATCAAAAACATTAAATTTAATATTTGATGTTCATTCCAATCTACCAAATGCCAAAATGAAATGCTCTCTAGAGGGCGAAATCATATCCCATCTAGTGTGGATGATGATAGTAGGTAAGAGTGTAAGCAATTAAACTCCAGCTTGCCCTGGGTTACCCTAACAGGAAACTGCTACTGGTGTATCAGACATCACGGTTACCACTTTGCGATGCCTATATTTTATGGTCATCATAAGCAGCCGTAAACCATAACTCGAATCATATAATCCATTATAATAGAGATGGGGCCAAGTAAGCCGGCAACGTCGACGCAGAAAGGCACCAAAATTCACTTAAAATTCGGCAGAATGATTCGTAAACCAAAAGTTTATACTTTGATTTTAAAAAAGTTATGACACGAAAGAGGCGGTGTTTATGAATTTTCTAAAGAATGGGTCAGGCAAAGTACATACTTTACGCGGCGTCGTATTGTAAAATATTAATATCTCACACTATTTTTAATGGCTTCTGTGACTAGCGTCGCTGTATTTTTTTAGCTATATTATTTATCAAAAAGTGATAAATCTTCACCGTGTGTTTACCATAAAGCATATCTGCCAACTAAAACTGCGCCTTATTTTTCACTCCTTACTAATCTATCATTTCCAGATTTGAGTGCATAATAAATACGCAGCAAAAATTTGAAAAGATTTTTAAGGACATGTAAATTAATTTGAAAGTGCATTTTACAGTCTTCCCTAAAAATAATTTTTAGTGCAGTGGTTGTCAAGAAAGGTATGAGTGAAATTCTGCAGTAATTTTTTAAGAATATCACGATATGCATAGATAAGACAAATTTTAATGTCACAACGATTCCGCCAAAAGCATAAATAAAATTAAAATATTAAATATCATTTTATTACCTTTACTACATTTTAAAATTTTTTCGGGGTTTATTCCGAAGTTTTATTTCTATTTTTACTGTGTTTGTTAGAGAAACTTTTTTGATTTTTTATCTACTTTGCGATAATAATTCTAGTAGAAGACAGCTTGCTTAGCTTCCATATAAATAAGTCCTTTGCAAATAAACGGTTTATCTACCATACAATTAGGCAAAGCGAAAACTTTTTGCTTAGTGTAGATTTCAGTGAAGAGAGTCTAGTCACGACTCTGCTTTGTCTGATTTTATGTTTTACTTTGGCGCGTTTTGCTGCTTTCTTGATTTGTCTACCATTAAAACACATTTGAAAATTTTCATGATATGCAAATACGTATCACTTCGAGAGAACGAAATTGATTAAAACTAATGTATTTGAAAGATAAAATTATAGAGATCTCAGACGGAAAAAATTATTAAGTAATTATTATATTTTAATGAAAGAAATACTTTTGCACATAAAATCCAATTTACTCTTAATATATATATCTCAAACAAATGTTGCCTAACAGTCAAAAATATTATTTTGTCGTATTTAATTTAAGCATCAAATAAAGATTAAGAAATTAATTCATAAATTAATGGACGAAAATATTAAGGATTTATTTTTATTATCATGGTTTTGGAAGTTGAATGGAATCTCTTTTACTTGTACTTGGAAAAGGAGTATCAAAAGTTTCGTAATAATAACTTTTCCAGATTTTTTCAACTAGCAAGCGCAAAATCAGTTAAATGTAAATATGTAATAAAAAATTACAGAGATTATAAATTATCGTTAAATATTGCAAGTATATAGTACAGTCATACCCCGTATTCAGCATCCGCGGTTCACTGCAGCTGGAGAAGGAGGAATTACCCAAACTGTGCAAAAGAAGTGACATCAATTCTTAACCTAGCTGAAATATCAGCTGATAAAACGAGCTCAGCACCGAGCTACCACGCATCTGGATTTACACGACTGTTTGAAGCCGATTTAACAAAGTACGGAGATCAGAAATGCTCACTACGGAATCCTATGAGCATTTCGAGACTAAAGGAAACAACTCCCAACCCAACTGGATGGTCAACTTGGTGGTACGCAGCCTCGTCTGTCACTGTTCAGAAAGCATTAAAAGAATGTGCATCTAGTACAGGCACATTCTTTTGTTGATGAATTCAGTCATACAACATATTTATAAATCTAATATCTACGAAGTTAGTAAGATATCGAAATAAATCTCTAATTATTTTTCCTTTCCGTGATTTCTACCGTAAATAATTCAAATACACTCCTATAACGTTAATTTACAATAAATAATTTTAAAATTTCTGTCAAATAATATTCGTCATAAATGCATGAACATAAAACAGGTAAAATAATTCAATTTTTTTAAGTTAGAACAAAAGTTAGTTGAAAGTTTGAAAGCACAAACATAAGCAAAGCGAAATAAAACAGAGCTCAAGATCAAAGTAGGAAAAAGGCCTTCAGTTAAAAAAATTATTAGCTACTTCAAGACAAATACAACAAAAACTTGCAATTTCAATGAATCGTTATTTCAAACTGCATTCTTAAGGTTTATTTTTAAGTATTTCACGCAGCTCAAGTTACTAGGGCTTTTCATTTCAGAAACTTAAAGGTGTGAAATATGTAACATAATTAAAAATAAACAGAATTTTCTCCCCTCTGTTTATATAATAATCTAAAAATGAACATTCGCCTAGAGGAGGAAACGAAAAAGACCAAACTAATTAACTCAGTACCCTGTCAATGTAAATATCATAATTTAGACACAGCGCATTTAAATAACCGTTTTCTCTGAAAAATCTAACAGATAAAATCTCAAACGACATAATTATAAATAAATAATTCATACGAACACGAAAGCAAGTTTTTTTAAAATTTTTTTCACAGTTTTTGAAAACACAGGTCATCTCCAATAGTTTTAAAAATCTTGGAATGCATTGCAATTACAACACGTTGAGCATTTGTGGGAGCAATCAGATACATTTATAAAATGTTGTTTTAATATACACAATTTACTCAAGGATTCAAGGAATAAATTTTCAAAAAAATCGTCAGTATATAAGTGTAAAGAAGCATAAAATAAATGCCTAAAATGTTCGCTCTATGAGCAGCTTAAGCAGCATCAAAACAAAGTCAAAAGGTAAGATAACATTCCTCTTTCTTGTAATAAATTTCTAGTTTTCCCCTCAAAAAATACATTTATTAGTAAAAATTACCTTTAAAACTCTTTCAGTGGATTCATATTTATGTTTAAGTAAGTGATTCATGTTTATGTGAACATCTGATGCAATCTAATGCTCCATGTATAAAATAGGAGCGTTTTACCATATAGTTCTATTTACGTACACTATTTTTCAATGAATCTTTTAAACTAGTCCACTAAAAGCGTATCAAAATAATTTACCATGTAAATTTTTTGTAACATTTACGTGTTTAAATTTTCCCAATTTTTAAGTATTTTTTACATTCCATGAATTATATTACTGTGTTAATGAATATCGTTATTGAATTATCTATTATTATAAATAAGATCTTTTAATGTACTACTTAAAAGAAAGAAAGCTGACAATACTATTTTAATGAATGGTGGGAAGAAATCTAAGCCAATTATAATTGCAAAAATTGACTCAGGGGTAGATTTGGTTCAGTATATAATGAATATGTCGATTATCTGTAATAGTTAATGCATGAAAAACTGAAATACACTGAAAATTCAAAAATAGATAAGATGGTAATTATGCCCTGGCATCTCAATATTATATATGCAAAAAACTTTAAAATTAGTGAATTTCAAAAATTTATCCAGAAGGGCCGTAAAGTAAAACCCTGCGCAACTGCTACAAAGTTATCATTTAATTCAATATAGTAAGAGTGAAAATACAGAAAATTATTTCCTTGGAAATTCGAAGTGAAATTCAGAACTCAAAAAGTATGCTGTTGTGGTAAAAAAGGCAAAGAAAGCATTTTTGAAAGCTAATATGCACTATTGTGGAAAAATAAAACAGAAGAATCACTACTGGTTCCATAGAAAGATTCGACTTTTCGGATTTT
>KK117735.1:632549-644605 GCA_000611955.2 Stegodyphus mimosarum
CAGATTTGCGAGATGACGAAACGAGCTTTTCATGAATTGTTGATGGTTATATGGAGAGATTCCAATTCCTCTTGAAAAGTCGGGGTTCTTCTATGGAACCAGCAATGATTTTTCCCCCTTATTTTCCTACAATAGTGCATATGAGCTTACAAAAATGCTTCTTATTTCCCAATTTTTACCACAATAGCACACTTTTGCATTCTAAATTTTACTTCGAATATCTTAGGAGATAATTTTCTTTATTTTCTCTATTATTATGAGTTATATATATATATATATATTATATCTTTTGGGGTTTTAAATAAAGTATAGGCAGTGTATTGTTTAAAATATGGTTGTGAAGTTTACTTTAATGAACACATTTTTATGCTTTATTTTGCCTGCACTTCTACTGTTTCGTCTACACCAACAGAACATGTAAATTGAATGTAAATAATGAGTGAAAGTATAAATTTAGAAACAGAGCTTTTTGTAACCAAGCCAATACGCGATTATTCTGGCTCTTCCACCTAATGTGGTGATTAATGACGAGTTGCTGTTGCAGGGTAGTTGCGTGAAAAGGCATTTTAGATCACACCTTTTATATTGATTTGCATTTACTAAGTTGCTACTGTATTTCTAGGCCGCAAGCAGCGAAAGTTTAGTTTTTTATTATCTGGGGTTTTAAAAATTGAGCTGAAGAATAATTAAATAATTTTAATGTTTTTACACGTTTCTTTCACCAGTTTGTATCGTACTACTATCTATTAAAAAGGATAAAATTTTGACCGAGTTTAGTAAAGTCATTTTAGCTTAAGACAAACTAGGAGGAAACCTTGGAGTTTAATTAAAATTATAACAAAACTTGCATTAAATGGTCAAGTTCCCTTCTAGAAGAATCTGCTACATGCCTGCTTTAGCGAATCAATAATGCTGACAATTGATTAAATTGATTCGCTTTCGCAGTAACCACTGCTATCTCATCTTCATATTCATTATGCTTTTTAGGTTATTATACTAGTTCTTGTTTTGTGGAAAAAATATGGACCTGATTTTGAACTTTTTTAAGTAGTGGGAGCAGCTTAATTTATATTGCAAAATGAACGTGAAATTTTACATTTTTTAACCATATATTTCGTATATTTCAGTTTATTTGCCCTTTAGATATCAAGGCGATATCCTGTTTCCATCCGTATATGCTAAATCCTGTCTGCAGAGAAGTTATTTTGCAGTCGATAACTGTGTTTCGAAAGTTCCCTCCAAAACTGCGTCGAAGAGTTAAAAATGAAGTCTGCATACCATAACACGTTCTGTGAATTTTGTAGTGAGGTCGCCGTCTGCACGTGAATTGCACGTGCAATCCCGTCTGCACGTGATTTGGCTGCGATGTTGTCATTATTACATAAACAAAGCTTCTGGTATGTTAAGGTTACTTGAACAATTTTTAATTATTTTTGTATAAAAACAAATATACTTAATTTAAGATAAAACATAACACAGTGGCTTAAAATCAGGTGCAACTCTTTCAGTGTTTCAAGCTGCTGAAACCACGAAACTATTTCAAGGCCGTTTCATGCCATTCTCTTTATATGCAAAATCGTATTACTTTTACAATGTTACGGATTAGGTTTTCTAAGCCACGAGTAAGCATTAAGCTTTTAATTTCCTCCGAGGCCTCAGCAATGAAATTCACTACATCAAAAATCGTTCAATTCTTCTAAAAATTCACTAATCCTATCTTTAGTTACCAATTAGAGAACCTTTTGAAGGGCGTCGCATGAATAATTGGAAGTTCAGTACATTCTTTTGGGCCTTAAGGTTGGGATTGTCGCTTCCTTCTCTTTATCAGCATTAGATAGAGCAATTTTCTTTATTTTTACATTTTAGAATACCGTGTGTTTTAAATCTTTACATAATCATGTAACTAAGAATTAAACGTTGATTAACCCATTTTCTTTGTGTGGCTACTAAAACATTTCTTAACATGGTATATTAAATCTTTCCGTTTTAAAAAGGTTACGATAATAATCGTAACAAGTTTCTATACTTTTTACCTCTTTTCTATTAGGATATTTGATTGTACTAAACATTTTGCAGGTTAGATGCTTCTGTAGAGTTTGATGAGGCTTTCTTGGTAAAAGCTAATGAGTGACATTTTAAGTCGGAGAACACAAGCAATGAAAAAACAGAAATACCGAAAATTGCTAATCCCCCTTGTTAATTTGATTGGTTGTTTATTCGAATACGGAAAATCACATTTGCGCTTTCTGGATAGGATGTACAGGGACGTCCTAAAACCACTTCCCCGATATATGAACCTCTAGGGACCTATCCGCTCAGCCAATCGATATGAAATTTTAGATATTGTTATTTGAAGGTATACACTCGAGACTGTAATTATTTAAAACAATAGAGCACTCACGTTTACGATTACAGAGAAATAATTTCGGAATTTTTCGAAACGCAGCACCCACTTATTTCCTGCGAAAACTGATCAGTGCATTTAAAAGCGATAAATGACGTTGGAATGACGAAAAATGGCGGCGTAAAACATTTGCAAGAATAGCATTCTAAAGGACCAATAACAAAATAAGAGGGAAGAGAGAAAACCCTATTATTGGAATTAAAAAAGTTTTCAACAAAGCCACCTTCGCAACGCGGGAGAGTGTTCACAACAATTGACGAATTGAATTGAATCGCAGAAAGGAATCCGTATAACTTCATATTTTATGGCATTTTCAATTCGGACAAATCTCACAGTTTGCTAAGTACAGCTTAGATTTCAGATAACCCCAGAACCAGAAATCCATCGGAATGAGGTCAGGGGATCGCGGTGGCCACGAAACTGCAAAATCTCACTTGAAAAGCTGTACACGTTGAAAACTTGTAATTCCAAGAAAAGTTTTATTTCCATGTCATGTCTTAGTCCTTTACAATACTCTACCTTTGTAAACGTTAAGGCCGGCAACTTTCGTTATACGTATTTCGTTCCAGTGCCGATTATATTTTTTCAATGCGCTGATCAGTTTTCGCAGGAAAAAAAAGGGGGTGTTGTCATTGGAAAATTTCAAAAATTTTTTACTGTAACCATAACAGTGACAGCTCTATTGTTTTAAATCATCACAATCTTGAACGCATACCTTCAAATAACACGACTGGTTGAGTGGATAAGTTACCAGAGGTTGATATATCGGAGAAGGTTTTTAAATGACTACACTGCATATCTACGTGCAGGTCATTTTATGGGAAACTGGTTCGAATTAATGTTTCACAACTCATTAATAATTTGACAATTTTTGACAAGTCAGCTGTTTAAATGCTTAGCCGCAACGGTTGAATTTGTACTCAGTAAACATAACGTATCCTTTTTGAATGTAAAATATATGCAGAAAAAGTTTATCAAGGGTCCACAAGCTGTATTATTTACTTTCTAATGTACGCCATGTCCTCGAATAACATTCTTTGAGTATCCGCCTGAAAATGTTTTACACTAATCATTACTGAATACATATTTTACGTAAAATATTGATACGTTTCCGAAAAATGGAAATTTACGTTTACGCTCGATAACCACGAACACGATAATTGTGCTGGTAATAAATCTATTTAATAAAGCATTTAGTACAAGCTATGAATAAAATTCACTCCAGGCTATCAAAAACTCATTTGGAGAATCGTTTCCATAAATTAGTTTTTTCCCCCTACTAATTATTCGTATTCAAAGATAAGGATATAATGCTTCACCTTAAGTGCAAAGTGAAGAAGAGCTATTTCGCGGACATTTAATTTGGGCCCAATGAGATATCGAAATATGATGAAAAGAAATTTCAGCAGGGGGAAAAAATAATTCGCTCTTCCCCAAAAGTGCTCAATGCAGAGCATGTTCCATTCATGGCTTCCAATCAATATTTTTGCGTTCATCACACCTTCTCGTGAAGAGACGCTGCATTGATATTTTTTAAATGTATTATTAGTAACCGCAGCAATAACTGTCTTTTCATTTTTTACAACACACAGAAACATAGGCAAAAAGTAAATATGTTGCATTTTGGTTCAATGAAAAGAACGTCTAACAAAGGGCATGATTAATTTAAACATTAATCTATAATTAACGAAGTAAAGTAATACATTCATTTTGAAAAATTGCTGGAGAGGATTTTGAGAGGAAAAATATAAAATTATTAAATATTTATTTAAAATGTAACCAAATATTATACATATTCAATGAAATTCACTACTGAAATTCTATGAGAAACACTACTACAAATACGAAACATATGCATAAAATACAGCAAAGTTAAATACTACTTCTAACTGGAAGACGGGGGAAAATTCAGCCTCATGCTGAAGTAGATTCTGAATAAAGCCATCAATTGCTAAGGCGTTCAGATACAGATCTTTGGGAGAAGCGACACCTATTTTAAATACAATAAGTAAAACAAAACGAGAAAGTCATCTGTTAGAGTCATATAAGTCATATATCCAGGAATGTAGTAATGAGAGTTTTAAAAAAAAGATATTTTAATTTTGAAATCGACATGAAGAACTGAATTAAAATTAATGTCATTAACTAAAGAAGATAAATTTTTGTGAACGGAAAGGCTTCAGAAGAAATCCTATTCATCAGTTGAAGGTTTGTAGATAATTTTCGGAGAATCAAAGTCAAAACTGTGGTTAAGTTCCCATCTATGATTAGGCAGAAAAGATTTACGACAATTCTTAACAAGTTCTATCCAGTGCTTTCAAAACGTTAATAACTTAGCCTTCCCACATTTCATTACTATTTTCCTCGAAAGATGGTGCTACACTCGATTTCACTTTGTTCTATACATTGTTTTGAATATAAAATGTTTATCGCTCTTACTATCTTTGCAAAGCATTTTTACTCCTGGAGTAGCGTGATTATATCTGATAGAGAAAGAAGCCAATAGTTTTATTCAACATCTCCGCCAGCCTTTTCTTTTCCCGATTTCAAACTTTATTTTTTAAAATATAGAGTTTAAGTGATAGGTTGGTTCAGATCGCAACGCGAACAAACTGTATTTTAACGTATTATTTGTAGATATTGCTGAGAGTGAAGAATAATAAAAAATAATAACTAACTAAATAAATAAATAAATAATTGCATAAACTTACATACATACATACCAATGCACTGTAGGCAGTTCAGAAAAGCACCTATGAAATGCATTGATGATCGCGCATTTGAGTGTATGAATTTACGGTACTTACGTAAAAACCCGTCGACCATTTTTCCCCCGGTAAAGAAAAAACGGCAAACTACGCGATTTTTTGTCAAAAATGCAAAAGTCTTCTTCAAACACACTGGGTTTGGTTTAACCTTGATTACACGTGTTAGTTATTATTATTGAGTAAAGAGTCCATTTTTCCACCTCTATCACGCATTTAAAAAAAAAAATTGGTTAAAATTTGGGACTTGCCTGCTACAGAAGAGCATGCTGTTGAATATTTCCAAAGTTATAGAATCTTACCGGCCTAAAAAAAAGGGTTAATGGCCACAATATGGCGATATTATGGAAAAAATAATGGAAATTTTTAATGAAAATTTAAATATAAATAAATGATAGTAAGTACCGAATTTACAATAACAGATTTTTGGACAGGAAAACCGTGTGCACAATTAAATGTCAAGAACTACGAACTGTATTACCTTTAAAACTGGAAAAGAGAAACCTATCTACCCAAATAACCATTAATTTTACACAATGAAGAGATTAAATTTGATTTACGGAGACACGAGGTCTAGTTGCATCAGCTTGATATCATTTTGACTGAAGCTCCCTCGAAAGGATAAAATCCCAGAGTCTCATACCTATTTTCCCGTAACACTTCATTATCTTGAGGGGACTTTCTGCTCCCAAAAATCCTATGCCGCAAAGACTCTACAATAGGAAACGTCCATGCCTAACCAGAGATTCGAACCCGAATCATACGGCATGAAAATACACCAGCTTGTACTGACCATACTGTATAAGTTGGTTGGTTTGGTTTAGCTGATTATGGCAAAGCATACCAGCGGTATCTGCCTAAGGGTAGGAGTGTCTTCGTGGAGGACGTTTTACGGGAAACTGACTTGTATACACGTTACATATGAGAGAAAAACTACCCAAACGCTCATTGCAGCCAGCCCGTTCGCCTGGAATCGAACCCAGATCGGAACTATCAGTGTTCAGCGATGTTATCGCTTTGCCGCTTGTCGGCTCCATACCGTGCAGTATGGCTTACAGAAGAAAGGAATGTTTAAATATCTCTTTGTAAAAAAATAAATGTTTAATGGCAACTATTCAAAATCTGTTTAAATTAGATTAATTAGCTCATATGCTTTCGAGCGTTGAGGGAAAATGCAGGGTATGCAATCATTACTCGTAATTTTAAGCGAAAATAATGCTGAAATCATATAATACTGAATCATATCAATCAAGTCAAAACATGTTCTAATATTACCTTACCGCCACTTGAAAAAGAAATTTCAAGAATCCAGTGTTAAACCTCTCATTTCATATGAATGTTGCTTGACGCCATATATCTTTCCAAGGTCATTGTAACATGAGTGATACATTTCAGCTATTAAGTTAGCAAAAGTTAAGCAAGCTGTAGAAACTTCGCATTCCGCATTCGTATGGTAAGTATCTTGCGAGTTTTTGTTGCAGTTCGGCATGGCACGATCATGTGAAAATCTCCATGTGTATATCTCATCCTGTGTGCATTTGTGTACAATGTATCTTCAAATACCATCAATTTACGAATTTATTTTGCTTATTTTCAAAGCACTGGTGTACGCTATTGAGATAATAGTTCTTAAACATAAGAGAAGATACCTGAGACGACCGCAATGTGAAAAAAATATAAAATCGGTAAACATTTCACTTGTGCCACTTTTCCACAAGGCTTTTCGATTTTAAACGCCAACTTAACTACATAATGTTTTCATAACTAATTTTGTGCATTTGAAGTAATGCTGATTTTTATTACAGGCATTTTATAATATTTTCATCTTGCATTATTAACCACACGGGCTTTAAACTGAAAGAAATACTTGGACAAATAGGCCTATTTTCCACATTTCAGTATTAAAAAACGCGGAAGCTAGACAACTGTAGGCGTAGTATATGTCGTGACGTACAAACCTCACGACAAACCAAACCATCATCTTCAGAAGACCTATGCAACTTTATTACTCTTTCCACCTTTGTATGAAATGGAGACTTTTAATCCCTACATAAAAGAACAAAGGAACCAGCACTCAAAATCACGCCTATGAGATTTATACACATTTTAATGAGCAGAAAAGGATGCGAAAACAAAGGACCCTTGGGAAGACTACATCGACTTGCCGATTTAATTCGGCGTAAGAGTCAAGAACATAAATGTCAATTATCAAATAACTCATTTAAATGTAAGAAGAGACGAACAAAGAAGTTTAAATAAACTCAACTGAAACTGTTTAACAGCTCGAATAACTTAAAAATTTCTTCAAAACCGACAAATATTATCCAGAGATTTCATTAATGCATTTTGCGCACAGAAAAAAAAACAATTAAAAGCGTTTATACGTGTTTCGAATGAATTAAAAGCTTGTTTATTTGCACTAAAGAAACACTTAATCTGAAAAATTACATTGCTTTCGGTTTGGGGAATGTTGTGATGGCGATTAAATAAATTTTAAATGCCAAAGCAAATTGAAAAATCTAAAACTAGGAAATAATAGTCTAGTTCTATGAAGACAAAACGTAAACAAAAGCTTAAATTATCGCAAGTAATTTTGCAATAAACCTAAGCAACACAGTTTACAGAATAATGTTATTTACGTATACCAGTTAGAAGTAATACGATGGATTGCACAGAAAGAAATATAAAAATTGTAACAAAGTACCGACTTCAATGAATCGTCATTTTATTCTGGAGGGAGGAGGACTCTAAAACGAAATCTCTGTTACATATCCCTGCATAAAAGACTACACATTTTAAAAGGCCCAGGCTGATTAATCTAGTGTTCAATGGCATAAATGAGAAATACATTATATATAAAGAGAGAAGCAACTGAATTCGTTAAAAATTTGCCACGTAAACAAAATAGACGGGAGGTACTTTGTACAACCGCGAAATTTCTCTCAAATTCAAAAAACAATTTTCCTTGAGAAAGTTTACACACTTAAAAGACAGTTGAACCAGAAATACGGCTACACATTTGATATAAATGTAGTATGTTATTGCATTCTGCGGCGGAGACTGTGAAAGGTATATCAAACTTGAAGCTTTATATTTTCACTTTACATAAGGTTTACGTATCCGAGCTTATACCATTAACCAAAATAGTGCTGATAATGCATCAGCAAGTTAAAGTTGCAACATGGGCATCTGCTTTCGCAATCACCCATGTTCACTGCCGACATCATTTTCACAATTATCTGGCTAAATAACTGGATGACTGCGAAGAATGATCGTGAGGTCATGAGCCTGTAGAAACATGATTTTAATGCAATAATAGCGCTAAGAACTATGGGAAAGTGGAGAAACGGTTGCTTAGAAATATATTAAATCAGGCAAGAAAGTCGCCTAAAAGGACGCGCATTAAATCAGTGTAGCAATCTTGGATAGGACTGCAAATGTTTAAAAAATTCTGAGGCAATTAAAATGAGACTAGCTGGTCCTGTTGTGTGTGCTCTGCAGTTTGAAGACCTGACTCATTACCTCATTTCGTTTAGCCATAATGCTGCCATCACACGATGTAATCAAACGCGTTAGCTGTGTTTTTCATACATCCTATAGATTAGACTCGAGTAGATACTTTAATGCAAAATCAGGAGTAACCTTTATATTTCCGCTTGAAATAATGTTTCTTAATGTTAAAAGATAGTCAAAATCACAGTTATGATCTTTGTAGTGCATGAAGATTTGAAATAATTTTTAAACATGAAACCTTCCTACTTTATGCACGTGACAGCTAAATTAAACAGCAACTTGAAAAAAGAAGCTTATAGCGATTTTACACAGCTTAATAAGGAAATCGTTATTGCGTATAAGTTAGGAATTGTCGTTGGTGACACATATTTAACCGCACACTCTGTTGATGTTTTCCCATTCTAACACTAATGCAAATCAGGCAATGAAATGTTTTATTGTAAGACTTTGAGAATAAAAAATATCATCGTTTTCTCTAGGGAGGAAATAAAGAATACTTCCTATATAAAATGATAAAATAATTCTTAATTTGAATTTATAAGATTAAAGTTTCAACCTTTACTTTGGAATCCTACGATAACTTTTGTTTCTCATGTAAAATTTTCCAATATGAGCTCATATAGAATGTACTTTTTGTCGCTTAAGTAAATCTCAGAGAAAAGCCTAAGGAATGCAATATTGCTTGTACATTAATTCACAATAAATGCATTTTACTTTTTGCATTTTGAATGTTAACACACTAAACAGAATAACGATAAAGCTGAAGGTATATAAAGAATACAAAATTTAATCGAACAAATTTATTAATGAATTACTAATGAAGGTTTTAATAATATTTAAGAAAGCTCCTGCAATAAAACCTTTTGAGAAGAATGTTTGTATGACAGTTCTGTTCGAAATATTAAAAGTTATTATTTAATCACCTTCGAAATAACAGCCGCCGGAATATACGCACTTTCTCCTATCTCACATTCCTGGGCCCACCAGCGGCCGAGAGGTATAATCGCTGAACACTCGTAGTTCGGTCCGAGACTCGAATCTCGGCGAACGGCTGGCTGCATGAGCGTTTTCGTGGTTCTCCGCGTGTGTAACGTGTATACAAGACTTCCCTTCGAAAATCCTCCATGAAGGCATCCCTCCTCTTAGGCAGATAGCCCTCGAGTGCTTTGCCGTAATCGGATAAACCAGACCAACATACATTCCTGGGAAAACTTGTTGAATACCACTTTGGGATTTGTCATAGAATGACAATCGCGTTGCTTTCGATAGCTTGAACTGATAGGAGAGAATAAGTTCTCGATAAGGGAGAACAGCGAAATTAGAGAGAAATCTACAAGTAAGGCAATAATGGCATGATGGGGTTTGTTCCTGATCACAGATATCCAAGCTTCTTTGCTTTAATGCTTTTTGCTAAATGCGCATCAAAAAGGTGCTTTGATTCTGTATGCAGTACAACATGAACTACGTTATGCCGGACGATACCACTTTCTACATTTCTTGTATAAAATGTTTGTTAATGCTGTCTACTAGCCAAATCCAAATATTACAAGTTTCATATATGCAAAACAAATTTTTCGTGAACGTTTTCACAAGAGGAGTATTTTTAATATCTGACTGAAAACTTAAGGAAAATAACATTCAAAAATTTATATTTTAAGAAAGTTAAATTTCAGATAAAAATCTTATTCAGAATCGACACTTTAATATATGTATTAAGCAGAAAAGAATAAAGGTCGTAAGTAATACGAATTTTCAAACTGATTATAAAAATGACTATGATAACTGGAACAGATCTTTAATGACGCTATTCTTTAGAAAGGGAAGAGAGGGAAAAAAGAGCATTTTTTAAGTCTCATAACTCTCCATTCTGGCGCAGCATAACAACCTAACTCTCTACGAGGACAGAAAAAGAGGAAAATATACCGAGGGAGTAACATAAAAATGAGAAGAGATTCCGAAAGTGCAACGAAGCAAAATATTAAATTGGTTTATTATACAACGACCCTGCTGTATATAATCCGCTTTAAAGAAGCATAAAGAAAAAGAAACAAGAAGGAAATAATAGACTTAAGGGATTTTCTTAGTGTACAGGGCCATATATGGTACTTTAGCGCTAATAATAAAAACGTGCATATCCAGCTATTGCATGATATGATTTGCTCGTTAACATTTTTGTAAAGTTTCGCACAGACAGTGCTGCAGCCGCTTTTGCTAAATTCAAGCTAACGTGTTGAACATTAGTTTTCGAAAAATCCTTCACATTGTTTTCAGCTTGAATTAACGTCAAAAAGAATATCTTAGATGCGAAGAAAGGGCAGTAATGGTACACATGTAAAAGCAAGTTTTCTTTCCTCTGCTAGAAATTGGTCTCCGATCAACATATCTCAAATGTGAAAATGGAATTGAAACGCACAACAGACAGAACTGACAGGAAGACAGAATTTGTAAAAATGGATGGAGTATGTAAGATCTCGTTTAGTTTATTTACCAGTTATTTTATGTTAAACTGCTTTCCTATCCTCCTCATTTCCCATTTTCCTGCCAGAATGTAAACTTCTAACTCGCGTGATATTCAAATGACGTAGAACGGAGACACTACTTAAAACAACGTTTTAGAGACCGTGATCTGCTTACTGAAAGCGACTTCGCAAATTACATTGGTTTGAAAGTAGTATTCTTCTGTGGTGCGTTATTCTTGCCATTAGGCTTGTCATGCCGAATTTAGGACAGAGCCAACTTACGCGTTTCTCTAGTTGTGTAGCCGTTAGGCTAACTTACTTTATTTAGTCAAGTCAAATTTATTTTGACTTGACTAAATAAAGTAAATTTTGACTTTTGATTTAAGCCACAAATGCTGGCTTCTGTAAGTACGAGTGGTGAAGTCAAATGGAAGAGAAACATGCCAACGTAAAATTTAAAAAATTAGGCAAAAGGAAAAGCAGTCTTAGTTTGGCATTTACACCTGAAGAAGAGCGAGCTGTGTCTCATCGTTCTATAGAATTTTATTCAAAATCTACGCCAAGCTATAGTTGCTTTCCCCAGCTAATTTTAAAGTTCTGTGATATTTGTAAGCGTGATTATCGAAAGCAAATTTGGCCAAATACATCTTTAACCTAAAATATTATAAAATTACACATACATAACGGCAGCCAGCCCTGGATCCTCGCTTAGCACACACCCATCGTCTATACATGAGCGAACAATAACAATTGGGCATCAAACGATAAAAGTATTCTGTTAATTACACAGCTTAATATGCACAAGCACTCATACCTTTCTTGGGATGGATCGAAGAGAAATGTCATGCTCCTGGTTTATACATGCTTTTGCAAAAAAAAAAAAAAAAAAAAAAAAAAAAAAAAAAAAAAAAAAAA
>KK117735.1:644623-762221 GCA_000611955.2 Stegodyphus mimosarum
AAAAAAAAAAAAAAATCGAAGCACCAAGAAGAACTGTGATCGTGACGAAATTTGGTATGCAAAAACATCTTGATCGAACAAGCAAATGATCAAAGTTTCAAGGCAAATGAACAGGAATTGCGATCATAGCGTGCATTTCTAGTGCGCAATTTGCAAAATATAAAACCAGTAACAGAGGCCGAAAGTTTATCTTTTTTTTGTTGCTGCCATTGTAATTCCGCAAAGAAGCACGAAAGACAAAGACAACTAAAAAGAAACCACGCAAAGAAGACAATTAAACGACTTCGAACATGGTCGCATTGTACGGTTGCGTAAAGTTGAATGGTCATACCGAGCAATAGGCCGCCACTTGCAGCGTACAGACTCTGTTGTGCAAAGACCTTGGTAGCAATGGTTGCTACAAGGAGATTGCCGACGAAACGAAGGCTCTGAAAGGCCAAGGAGCACAAATGGAGGCAAGATAGGATGATTCCTCGCCAGGCCCGAACCGCCCCAACGGTATCATTGTCGACTATTCAACGCATGACAGGCACGTATATACCTCCCGTGGTACCGTCCATCATCTCACGGTGCTTGTCTGAGACGGAGTTACACTCACAGATGCCTTTAAGACATTTGCCTTTGACCCCACAACATTGGCGGAGTCGTCTGGAGTGGTGTCGCAGCCTATCATCACGGCTGCCATCAGTCTGGCATCGTATAGTGTTCAACGATGAATCCCGCTTCACTCTTGAAGCAGATGACCACAGTGTTCGCGCCTGGAGAGGACAGGGCCAGCGGTCCCAATCCGCCTTTGTTTTACAAAGGTATGTAGCCCTAACCCATGGTGTGATGGTGTGGGGCGCTATTTCTTATGACAACAGGTCATCTTTAGTCATCCTCCGTACATCTTTAGTCATCCTCCGTACATCTTTAGTCATCCTCCGTACATCTTTAACAGCTCAACGATATGTTGATACCATTCTGCGGCCATTTTCCAACAAGATAATGCCAGGCCACATACCGCTCGCATATCTCTGGACTGTCTCCGGTTGATACTCTTCCTTAGCCAGCAAGATCACCAGACCTTTCACCAATCGAGCACGTCTGAGACATGGCAGGCCGCCAGATTTAGGCACTACAAAATATCGCAGATCTGGAGCGACAACTGATGAATGCCTGGCAGAATGCGTCGTAGGATGACATTAGAAAACTCTACCACTCTTGCCTTGACGAATTCAAGCATGCATTGCCGCCAGGGGCGGTTCCACCAACTACTAATTTGAACACTCAGTGGGTGATTTTGAGCCGTGAACAGGTACTATGACCTTGATTTTTTAATCATTTTATTATCTGTGTATGATCTATACACATTTCATCAAAAACAGCCACTTCCTTCATGGTGCTTCGATTGTTTTTGCAAAAGACTGTATTTATTTGACAGTATTGAGAAACGTAATCCTTTTATAACGATCGTTTCAAAAATAAATTACTTAGTCCGTATTCCTCACAGAGTTTCATTACTTTAAAAATCCGTTTTCACTCATTCAATTGCAGTTCAGTTACTAAAAGAAATTCTGCCTGTTCAAGGAATCTGAGAATCTTAGATAATTATATCCTGACTATAAATGAACTACTGAACACGTCCGGTTAAGTTTTATTTTAGTTCAAATATTCAAAAGTTACGTTAGTCTAGGCTATTTGAATGCGGTAGAACAGACGAGGGCTATCTACTTAAGTAGAAGATTTTCTTAGGGAAAGTAACTTGCATTCACATTACACAAAGGGAAAATCACGAAAGCAAACAACGCAACTAGCCCCTTTGCGTGAATTATTAAAAGAAAAACACGAAAAATCATACTTGCTTGAGTCTTGGCGATTGCTTCGATTCTTGACAGGTATGTTCCAATTGCCTGAAAATTTGGTGATGGATTTGCCAATTCAAAAGAACTAAATTTATTTTACGCGATGCTGGTAATGTTTTTACTTACTGTAAAGATACTTTACGCGAAGCAGGATTTCCGGACTTTTTTACCTTTGAAATACATTCAAATGTTGTTTGTTTATCTTAACTAAATTGTCGAACATTTCCTTTGCTAATTGACCAAAGCTATACTAGTAATTTACATTTTACGAGAGGTTAACGTTCTTGAACTCGGTATTTCACATTTTCGCAAAACTTATTCAGGAAACTATCTCAAGTGTTCTTTACAATGCAGAAAATCCAAGGATCAGATCAAAGTAACATCATCCACACATTTCATGATAAACCACCCTCACAGAATAATTAATCCCTAGTAGTAGCTTCGTTGATCCTGTTGTTGACAGAGACAGAATACTCTTGGTCCTGTAGCCCCCGCCTCTAAAAGGACACAGAAAGCCAGCAGCAGCTTGAGAATAGATTTATACAATTCAGGCTCTAGAATTCGGAGAAGGTATTGATGAAGGTGATCCATTCAAACTCGATGAGAATACTAATATCCGATCATATTACTTTTGGAGAACGTAATTACAGTATTTAAGCTTTCCTTTACAATCTATATCACCTGAGACACAATGCCTTTAACATTGGACTTGCATCACTTTAATGAATAATACATTTAGACGCATAATATAGGAGGAAGATTTTAAAACTTTTACAGAATCTTCATTGTAAGATAAATCTAAGAAGAAAAACTTCTTAACAAATGTCATGAATCCTCCCCACATGCATGCGTAAAAAGAAAGATGCATGGATATATATATATATATATATATACTTAAATAGGCAAAAATACATACATACACAGAACCATGCAGGAAGACATTTTCACAGAAATTTTACAATAGTCCATGTTGTTTATGACGTGTTTTGCGCGGAATGCATTTATTCTATAGAAGGCTATTGTTTTTGCTTAATAGGCAAACTTCCTTTGCGTAGTAATATCGAAAACAAATCCCACTCCTCCATTTAAAAGAAAATAAACCAACATATTAATAAGATAAATTAATTAAAATATCAATAAATTGATTATAACACGCTTTTCAAATTCCAGAGTTCATCCCACTTTTATCTCTTTAAAGAAAGACCAGTTCATATTAAAAATCAGAATTCTTAATAAAAATCAAGCATCTTATAATTTGGGATTTTTCAGATATCTGTAGTGGAATGGCTTTAGTCTTATTTTGTTAATCCATTACAAATATACACCACTAAAGGTTTGCAAATATAAACTTACATATGGTTCTGTTGGCTAAAAGTGAAATTCTATGATCCGCAAACTACAACTACATGACCATTACAAATTTAAATAGAGAGATCTGTCATAGCACGATTCGATGCGCATCATGAGGTCCCATGCATCGCAGTCAAATGTTAGACGTATTAAGAATTGCCGTGTAATACGCCTATGACCAGTAATCAGGTACCTTGACATACCATTTGTCACGTACTTCAGGGGGTATGAAACGCATACCACGATAAAATGAAGAGGAAGCGTTAATTTATTTAAAATGTAAACATTTTTACTGTAGATATATTGACCTTTCCTTCAGATGATTAAGTAAAAATCTGATTTTCCTGATCATTGGAAACTAACCATTTAAGATATGACAAAATTTTAAGGACAAAGATCATTCAACAGACCAAGTTAATACATTCTTATAAAATACACTGTTATATGGTTTCAGAAGTCAGTTTATGTTTTACACCTGCTCAAATCATCTAAGTATTACTTTAATCGTTCTTCAGAGATTCATGTATACGAAGTTCACCTTAAATTTTTAATGGTTCATTAGGTCAGGGCGTATGTTCATAGCATTTTTATCATAGACTAGCCATACATGTATAAGCAAGTACAGCGTTTTATTGTAGATGTTGCTAACAGTTCTTTCTCCATTATCCAATTTTTACTACTTAGTTTATAGTTTTGTATTAACAAAAATAGATAGAGTATTTCTAATTCTCAGCACATTTGTCTGTTTTATAGTCGAAGATAGGTATAAAGTACACAAAGCTGAACAATTCCAGCACATTCTGCTCTTCGAATTTAATCGAGGATCAGGTACAGCAAAAGCGGCAAAAACAATTCATGCTTTATACAATACTAGTAACACTGGCCGAAGTACAAAGAAAATATTCTGTCGGTTTCGGAGACGCAATTGGACGTAGCTGATGATCCTCGTCGAGGAAGACCGTCTGGTTTTGATGATCCCCTTTAATTAGTTTTTCAAGAGCATACTCATCAAACAATGCAAGAGTTGTTCCAAATTATACAATATTACCACTCAACATTTGCGCGCCATTTGCATTCGATGGGTAAGGTATAACTCATAATAAAACCTTTTCTGACATATGCACAGACTACCAAGAGTAAAAATGCGTTACATTTTGCAAATGAAGAGAATTCTGTATTAGATAATTCGTTTCTGCAAATTTGTTATTTATTAAATTCTTCGAATCCAGTTGAAAACAGTGTTCTTTCCTTTAAAGTGCTATGAATTCTTACATTTAGCAATCGATCTTAGTAAGATTTTTAGGTCCCAAATTTGTTGAACTCCGATTTAAGGTCTCGCGCTTAAGGAATTGCTATTAAACTCACGTTACAAAATTTAATTTAACATAGAAGTATAGAATGCAATGTAATTAAAATAAAAATGCCATCTAATTTCAAAACTCCATACCACGGTTGAGAGCTTCGAAAAGCAGAGGCGTGCTACAAAGATTCGCAGCAATTAATATGCAAGATTAAGTTGCGTTTCACTCATCAGTTATTTCTCGCATGGGAATTCGAGTAAATGCCCAGTAACATCAGAGTTCTCATGTTCTAAACTGCAAAGACAGGAAACCCGAACTCTTCATCCAGATGTTCAGCAAATTTATTTAAAGAAAGTTACATTTAGACAAATTCCACTCAGAAGCAGTAAATAAAATAGTCATCA
Source organism: Stegodyphus mimosarum (assembly GCA_000611955.2). Classification (NCBI taxonomy): domain Eukaryota; kingdom Metazoa; phylum Arthropoda; class Arachnida; order Araneae; family Eresidae; genus Stegodyphus; species Stegodyphus mimosarum. The sequence continues at coordinate 649,523 of KK117735.1, forward strand.
AAGCTGCATTACCTGACTGGCCATGCAAAAGAGAAATTTTAGCGTTACATACTTAGCGGAACTGTATGTACGTTTCACTCGCAAGAAAAGACACCAAAATCATGTAATGCCTCATTTCACGGTATGCTTATTATCAACCGCGGAAATAATAATTATTCAGCGTATTTCAGACCACTGCACTTTTTTCTTTTAATTCTTCCCAAACTAAATGAAAATCGCGCGCCGACATTGGGAGTTCGTTGAGGAAAATCTCAAAACCCCCCAACAGGAAATTAGGGTCGGGAGCTTTTGCACAGCTTTCATCTCCCCGGTTCTAATCACGAGAAACAAAGCACTTAATTTCCGGCAGCAAACGCTAAGATCATCCTACTGGCACTTTAGAAGGGGGCTTAATAGAAAAGAGTTATGTACTTTGGGTGAAATCTGGCTCACCTAGCAGGAGAATTTTTAAAATAACATCCGCTCGTATTGATAAGAATTTTTTAAAAAATGACTTTTAAATATTTCAATTTTTATACGATGAATTATTTTTGACTGCATTTCTTTATTTTTTAACGAAAATGATGAAAATCAAGAAATTATTATTGCTTAGTATTACCATCTTTACTTGCATTTTCTTTACATAATAATAGCAACAAAGGTTTTAGAAACTTAAAAGAAAAACCTAGATACCAGATCCAAAATATTGCACTATTCTATTTGCATTCTGATGTATGCGTTTTACTTCTTTTTAGGTCTAGGCAACATCATTTACAACATGCTACCGCACTTATTATTAGAACTGCACATATATAAATACTTTTGCAGAATTTCGTATAAGAGTTTCAACACCTCTACGTATATGCGTTTATAAGCATCAGAATAAGTTATTATGAAAGTTAAATTGCGACAGTTCTATTTATGCACATTTAATATAAACATAAAAATTCGCTATTATGAATCGCAGTTTTGACAGCTCTACATGTATGGAAATGAAAAAGAAGCAACTGTGGCTTGAAGACACCAATAAGTATGTATACGTAGCCGAAATAATCCACTACGTTATCAAAAATTAATCATCAAGATGAAGGACATTAGTTTTGAATTCTTCTAGTAAGCCAATGAAATTTAATGCATCCACAAGGAAACATTTAAAAAAGGTGTTGGAAATCTGGAATATTTTGTTTCTCGCGGCGCTGAAAAATCGCGTCTTGAAGATCTGCTGTAACAATATATTCAAGACGAAAGTGCAAGTATTGCAAAAAACTACAGAAGAATGCAGGGGTTCAACTGGGGGTTCAGCCCGCATCTGCATAAAAATATTCAATACAGTAATTGAAAAAATCGCTCTTTACGGTTGTGCAATTCGGCCTTTACCTCTAAATACAAAGAAAATTAAAAAACTCAGGCGTTTCAAAGGCCATTTCTACTTACTATTTCAAGGAGTTATAGAACATCTTCCAATGCAGCCCTACATGCGTTTACAAAAATCCCTCCCCTTTTCCTTACAACAGAAAAAACTGCAACCAAAGATAGAGTTCTCCAACTAAAGAAAGACTCCACAATAGAGAACAACCAATTCGAAGCCATGAATTATGAGTAACCAGAACTACTTTACGAAATTCATCCCACTGTAGAACCAAATATTGGTCTTAGATTCAACCACAACGGCAACACCAAAGAAATATTCAGTACGGAAATATTTACAGATGGCTTTAAAAATGAAGGAGTTGGATGTAATACCATAGTAATACACAAATGCATCAATAGTCAATAATTCTAAAATATCATCTAAATAGCAATAACTAGTAAATAGCATCTAACAGCAGAAGCACTGGCTATCAAGAAAGGCAATAACCTGTAATATCAGTAATAACTTGCCTGCAGTGAAAATCAAAACAGATTCCTTATCAAGCATACACGCAATTTCAAACAAAGCACACAAATCTCCTATTATCAGACTATTAATTAACGCTTCATTAAGAAACCCAAATACAAAAATTACATTATTGAACGGCTGAAAAGACATGCAGCGACCTTAGGAAATGAGGAAGCCGACACATATGCTAAAGCAGCAGCAAGCAGTCAAAACTCTATTCCAACTACCATTCCATTCCTTATATCTCAAATTAAAAACTACTCAGAACCAAGATCACTTCTCATGTATGGCCCTACCATACCAAAGCCATAGCGTTTGCCGATGACGCGGCGTTTGTCATCAGAGGAAGAACAAGCGAAATCATGATAAAAATGTTAATGAAAGCCTCGACGTCTTAAACAAACTTTGTCAAAAGCAAAAACTTTCACTTTCCACAGAAAACTCTCACGCAGTAGTCTTCAATAAACCAGGACAATAGATTACAAAAGCTCCAGAATTCACCATCAATGGAGAAAGGGTCAAAGTAGTCAAACAGACGAAATTTCTTGGTATCATTATCGACCACAAATTAAATTGGATACCCCATCTACAAGATATTCAAGGTTAGGTTATTCAGTTATGGCAAAGCACACGAGGGCTATCTGCCTAAAGGAAGGGATGCCTTCGTGGAGGACTTTCTAAGGGAAACTGGCTCGTATACACGTTACACATGAGGAAAACCACGAACACGCCCATGCAGCCAGCCCGTTCGCGGGATTCGAACCTCGGACCGAACTACCAGTATTCAGCGTCTTTGCCGCTCGGCCACTGGTGGGCCCAAGATATTCAAGACAAAACTACAACTATAGCCAAAATCTTCAGAAGAATGTAGGGATTCAACTGGGGGTTGAGCCCTCATCTGCATAAAATTATATTCAATGCAGTAATTGCAAAAATTGCTCTTTACGATTGAGCAATTTGGACTTTCCCTCTAAATACAAGAAAAATTAAAAAACTTTCAAAGGCCATTTCTGCTTACTATTTCAAGTAGCTACAGAACAACTTGCAACGCAGCCCTGTATGCGCTTACAAAAGTCTCTCCCCTTTTCCTTACAGCGGAAAAAATCGCAACCGCAGATAGAATCCTCCAACTAAAGAAAGACTCCACAATAGAAGACATCCAATTTGAAACCAAGAACTATGAGCAACTAGAACACCCTTACGAAATTTATCCCACCATAGAACCAAATATTCCTCTTAAATTCAACCACAACGGCAACACCGAAGAAATATTCAACACGGAAATATTTACAGATGGCTCTAAAAACGAAGAAGGAGTTGGATGTGCCATAGTAATACATCAAATGCACCAACAGCCAAGAATTCTCAAATATCATCTAAATAGCAATAACACAGTTTTTGAAGTAGAAGCGCTGGCCATCCAGAAAGCAATTACCTATAGTATCAGTAATAACTTACCTGCAGTGAAAATCAAAACAGATTCTTCATCAAGCATACACGCAAATTACCTATTATCAGAGAAATAATCAACTCTTCATTAAGAAACACCAATTCAAAATTTATTATTGAATGGCTGAAAGCACATGCAGGGACCTTAGGGAATGAGGAAGCCGACACATATGCTAAAGCAGAAGCAAGCAGTCAAAACTCTATTCCAACTACCATTCCATTCCTTATATCTCAAATTAAAAAATCATTAAATAAGATAATGATTAAAAAATGGGAAAACTGGTGGCAAAACGCACAAGGCAGAAGAGCCTTTACATTTATTCAAAGCATCAAAGAGAAGAACAATAGCATTCACCCTTACATAAATTGGTATATTACTGGACATGGCCCCTTCCCCATATATTTCTATGAAAGAAGTATCTCTGAAAGTGACACATGTGTATGTGGAGATAGGGGTGATTCAGAGGAGTACATTTTTGGTTGTCCCATAACAGAAGAATTACATCTTAAAAAACCAACTCAGAACTTAGATCTGTTTTTAAGATATGCAACAGGAAATGAACACCTTCGAATAAGAATACAAAAAATAATCGAGCTCTTAGCAGCAAAAGGACAAGAATTATGTGACCCCGTGTAACTTAATCCCTCTCAGTTTCTCCATCAACTAGTTATACTATAACTAGCAAAATGTATGATATCTCAAACTGTCCACAGAACTTTGTAAATAATAATAAAGTACTTGTACAGACATAAAAAGTTAAAAATTAAAATTAATGTAACTACACTAGGCATGTATATTCATAACAGTGATATGTTAAACAGAATTTATATGGTATAATTTTTATAATATGTACTTTTGGAAACTATGTAATTACAGCAAAATGAATGCAAATACGAACTCTATGTAAAAATATGCTATATGTAAAAAGAATTTCCTGCAAGAAATGTAAGCATAACGGAACTGACTGAAAGAGCTGTAAAACTTCTGTCCAACAAAATACTGAATCATAAAAACATGTGAAAACAATCGAAATCATGTGATTTAACAATATGCAACAAATTTGTAACTACCATGTAAAGTCTGTGGCATCACTATGTAGAAGTAATATTTATGTATCGCCATGCATAATGTAACTTTTCATTGATATAAATGCACAAACGAAGCACTCCGGACAGGTAACAGAGCAAGGCACTTCCAAGTCTTCAGTTTAGATGACATATAGGCGATTCTCATGCCAAATTGGCCAAGACTTTTGGAAGGTTCAAGTATTAACTCGTTCAATACTGAAGTCTGAACTCCTGTATGAAAGATTTAAGACTAAAACAAAAGTTCCAGGATCGCTGACTAGATCAAGGGCTTATAAGGTACATATTAATTTTATAACAGTTATTTTAAAGTGCTTTCCTATCAATTCTTGTTTTCACTTACAACTCCCTACCAGAATGAGATTTTAGAATTGCGTTGAATGCAAATAAGTTAGAAGTAGTATTTAAGGAAGGTTCAACTTACTTCGTGAGAGATAGCTAGGAATCCTGAGTAGCGGGTATTTGCCTTCGGGCTAAGTCTCTCTTGAAGCTGTTACGCTCGGCCGTATTATTACGTGCCTTTCGATATTCGCCAGCTGATTTAAATTAAAAGCCAACTATGTTAGATACTCGTGTTAGCTTCGGCTAAGTCTTAGTTATAGTTCTTATTTTGAGTTCAAACCCGAATGGAGGCTTTGTTATAAGCCAGAGAAAGAGCCCAACTGTTATTCTTAAATGAGTGAAATAAAGGGTATTTTAACCCTTTTTGAGTCTACATCTCTAGCTAGTATTTGAACTCAGCGATAAGTAGCTAACAGTTCCCTAACATTATAGCTAACAGTTCTTCGACGATTACTTTAGACAAAAGAGTGAGAAACCCTACAGGCTCAAGCCAATATTACCATAGACATAAAAAGACAATGCTGAGTTATGGTCCTTTACAATCACGAACTCGATTACCATAAGAGAGATATCCCTTATTCCCTTAGGGAAATATTATGCAGTTGCAGCAGTTGAGAAACTTTACATTATCAAATTTATTACCAAAGCACTCAGTATCCTAAGTAGTAAAAACCAGTCGTCCGATTTTGAAGAACACAAGGGTGTCAGATTCGAAAGATTTCATCAAAACATTAGGGAAAGGTAATCATAAATAGAAAAATATAGGACAAAAACTTGACTTATTCATCGCTATACTATGAAGCTACTAATTAGCACATTTCAATTTTAAGTCTATGGGATGTATTACACATTATAAAAGGCAAGTATTCTTTCCTCATATAACAAATCACTTATTGATAGTTGGAAGCTTATAATGCATTGAAAATAATCAGTACCGTTTGGAATTTAAGAAGAAAAGTTAAACTCAGCAACAGCTGAGTTCCACTTACAAAGCCAGGATTAAAAAAGAAAGATAAACACTATATACTAAGAAAGGGAGTAAGCAAGATAACCTTGCAAATAATCGATTAACTTTATGGTCATAAGCATATTCCTTACTACGATATGTGAGTACTTGTGACCATGAAATGTATACAGAGTGAAAAATGCAACCGAAGGTTTACTTTTTTCGAAAAGTATTTAATGGGCAGGATTTAGTTTCTTAAGAAAAAAAAGCATACAGTGAAACCGCGTTTAGTATATCAATAAAAACGCGAGACTGCCCATTTCAGCAGTTTATGGAGAAGCGCATAACAGTAAATGGCTTGGTTATGTAAATGTAGTGAGAGTGGAAATTTAGAAGCGAATTTCCTGAATATGATACATTACCATTATATGAAAGCAACCAATCTTTCAAATGCCAAAAGAATGAATGAAGTTTGTCCTGGCACTAAAATAAAGGCGTTTCTCAGCTAAAAATATAAAGTCATTTAGTACGAAGTCTTCTTAGTAAAAAGAAGGGGAATTTCTTCCCAATAATATTTCAGGATATAAAATACGAGTATGAAATAAGAAGTGATTCTCAGCTTTAAAGTCTAACATATAGTGACTCGTAAACTACAAAGTAACAGGCTAATGCGGCTTTGATTCCTAGAGGAGTCGATCTGAATTACGTTTGTTTAAATTATTGCAAAATACATGAAGGATATTTGGCTTAAAGGACTGTTTTCATGCATGATTTCCTAAACGAAACTACCTCATATTTATTTATATATAAAGAAAAGCCATCTAAAAATCATGAAATATGCCTAGTCAATCGGTCATAAATTGAAGGCAAATGTCCACTCCTTTTAAACATTCAGCAGTGATGGATTGAAAATATTGGATCAGGAAAGACTGAATAGTTTTATTTTGCAAGGCGAGCTAGGATTGGGTTAAATTTAGATAACAACAAAGCTATATGCCTAATGAGACGGATGTCTGGTACGTATTTTCATATAACACATGGGGGGGGTACGAAAACTGGCAAGCAATCAGTCTCCGTTCGCCGAAACTTGAATCCGGATTAAACTACCTTGTTCAGCGAATTTACCGCTCGCTCCTAGCAGCAACAAGACTATCTGCCTATGGGAAAGGATGTGTTTGTTGAGGACTTTCTAAAGACAACTGATTAGGATTAGCGTTTCATATAAAGAAAGTTGCAAAGACTTGATGAGACCAGCCCATTGAAAGCCAGGAAAAAATTTATTCGGAGTTTCGGATTGTCAAAAGGGAATTTTCATAGAAAAAAGAAAAGCGTATTTATTTATTTTTAATGCCCCAAAATACACTAATCACACATTTTCCTGTATTTTTAGTTTATGTCTTAGAACAAGTATGTACCGTCTGAATACACCTTAAATATAAGTTTGATAACAATTAAATATTTGTATGACTAACACTTTATCTGAGTAAACTGTACCAGTTACATAATATTTGAGAAGGAAAGAAAAATGACTTCTAGTTTGAACACTGACAACTCAGCCATTTTTAAGTAACAGCAGTAAATAAAAGATTCATACTGAAAGTCAAACAGAAAGATGCAGTTTTAAACAAACGATGCATAATCAGGATCTTGAGAAAGAGCGACTAAAACAGCGAACACCTCCCCCCCCCACCGAAAAAAAACCCCGCTGAAATTACCGCCATCTTACGGACTATGAATACAAGCAATGAACTAACAACGTTTGCCATTTCCTCTAGGAAAACGAACATTAGCATATAATCCTGTAACCATGCAATTAATGCGGATGAACTTTTTAGCCTTTTTAATATTACACGCTCACACAAATAAATAACAAAGACTGCACAGTTCTTTCAAGGCCATATAAAACGAACACGCAAAAAGATCACGAATCCTCATCCAAGAAATGAAGTCGCAACACTGACGATGTGGATGGAATAGCAGTGGAGAGGAAATCTTACTTGACTCCAGATATTAAGTTGCGTATTAACGCTTGCAGTGGTTTCTTTTTATTCTGTTGAACGAACATTGTCTGTCGATGCAAGCAAGTAATTTGCTTATTACCAACAGCTGCTTTCAGCAGATGTTTCTAGCAAGATTTGAGATTTTAAAATATGCCAAGGCGAGAGTTTATAGGCAAAAGTAACGCTTATAACTGCCAAATATTAATTCGACTAATTCCACTTTTATCCCACGGACGCAAGAATCACGAATAGCTTCTTTTTACCTACAATATACAGGTCACGAAAATAAAAAATTATACTGTGAGATTGACAGAAGTACATAATTTGAGCTTCCATGCATATGCTTATAGAAAAGCCATCTTATGTGTAAATCGTTTCAAGTTAACTAGTTCGGTAGCGCGCGAAAAAAAAATGCTACCCATTGACTTTACCTTAGCGTAGTACTATGAAAAGCCGCAGAAAGATTGACTTCTACAGATTCATGGGATCGACAACGCGCACATCTGACACTGACGAAAGGATATGCAGAGCGCAGTTTCGACAAACCTATAATCGACACAGGCATTCAACTAATTATCAAACCTTTGAAACGGCTATTATTTTTAACACTGTTCACCGCTCACTTATTGTCAGAAACAAACACAGGTAAGTGAGCTACATTAGTCCAAACTTCGGAATTGGTAATTACACGTCATATTAACGGTAAATGATAAAACTGGTGGTACAGGAAGAGCTATGAAACCTTCGTTTTCAGACCGCATTCCCCACGATATTCTCGATCCAAATAAGGATGAAGTCAGTGGCGTAGCTAGAAATATTGCGGCACGGACGGGAGCAGTAGGCGAAAGTGACGTCACAGAATAGGGGCGTGGTCTCCGCCACCTTTTATCACGGGTCAACCGGAAGTGACGTCATGCATAGTTTCGTTTTTATTCTGTGGCAACGACACTTTTTTATGTTATGGCAACGATCGCTTAAACCACGTGACGTTAACTTTATTATTTTCTTATTTAATCATTTTTATTCATTATTTTTGATTATGTTTCATTATTTAATTATGAATCATCATTTTAATTATTTAATCGTCATTATTTTTAATTGATATTACATTTTAGCCGTTTTTAATGAATTTAATATCATTTTCCCTGAATTTTAAAAATAACTCCACGACCGGGATTCGAACTTGCTATCTCTGGGATGGGATACCTAATCGTAACCGCTAGGCAATCCTATCGTTTCTCCAAACTTGTTCTTTCACCTTGTCCACCCTCTTTCTCAATTTGACCTTGTACAGAGGAAACCGCCATGTCACTAGGCTGAAGGATAGCGCATGCGCAAACCTCACTTTAACTTTCTAAGCCATTACTTTATCCTTTGCTACTTTAAAATATAAGATTTCCCCACAGCTTAAATTTTTTCTTTATTATTAGGATATTTTTCATTGTTTTCCTTTTTTTTTCTCGTTCTTACTAGATTAAATTTATATGTTTTGCTTTTGCTAACATAAATTTTACTGTCGCAAATTAATGTTTCTACATTTTTATCCGTAGCAGAAATTTTATTTTACATTTCTTTTCACTTTTTTTATTTTGTAAAAGTTATTTTTTTTCCAAATTTATTCCTTTTCGTATTTTTATTTTAAAATTTTTTTACGTTTAATTTTTTTTTTTTTTTTGGTTTTTACAAAAGTAATATTTATTTTTACAAGTTTTTTTCCCTTTTCGCTTTTTATTTTAAAGAAGTTGTTAGGACATTTTTCATTTTCTTTTCAAAAAAGTAATATTTATTTTCATAATTTTTTCCACTTCTCTGTTTTCATAAATGCAGTTTTTCCCCTTATGTATTTTACTTCCGAAAGCAAATTTAAATTTTTTCTTTTCACATTTTTTTTTCTTTTTTCGTTTTATAAATGTAAAATTTTTTCTTGTTATGCTTTTATTTTACTCTTAACTTCTTTCCCTTGTTTTAAACACTTATTGATGTTACATCTTCATTTCCCTCTGGAGGTCTTTATGGATAACATTTTCTGGAACTTTAAACAGCATTCTTCTATGCAGTTTAATTGAATATTACATTTCTTACTTTTCATACTACTAAATAGGAGATACTCAACTTTTCCTTCTAATCTATTTTACTAATTACTAGTGACTGTACTAACTTTATGAAAGACTACGCAAAACATTACGAATTCTCTTTTACACGTCTTACTTTTATTCAAAGTATTCACCAAACTGTGTCTGACAAATGGAAATTTTACAATTTGCATTTCCACATTTTTCCTCAGATTAAACTTTTATCCTGCTTTTAAAATATATTCATGTTGCATTTCTGATTCCTTTTCCCTAAAAATAAATACAGACTTACACAGTTTCTTTACTGTACAGACACTGTACTGTTACAGACAGTTTCTTTACTTTAAGACCTATTGACTTTGCAGAAATCCTATAACGAGTAATAAATTTTTTATGTCAAAGTTCGCTCAAACCAATACATGAGTCATTTCTACCCAGTTTAGTTCAGTTACGTACCAAAAGCATTTAATTTCTTATTATTTTACTCTACAAACATGTACATGAATATGCTCAGAACACTCCTTTTTTATTCAGCAGAAGGATTTCTTTATATTACTAACCCACATTAAGGTTTTTAAACACTTTACAAAAATATCTTGGATTTTATTGCGCACATCCTACCTAAAACCACTAAACTTTTTTTTTTTCTAAACCTTGACTTTCTTATTGTGGAAACATCACTTGAATTCTTAACATGATGGTAATGTTGTTGAAGTTAAATCTTCTAAAGTGTAACAAAATTATTAAATGAAACAATATAAGTACTTAGTAAAAATTTGTTCCCAAGTTTTTACAAGGCGTTGTAAAAGATAAACAGGAAGTATTTGAAAATAAATGACTTGCAGTGGCAGTAATGTAAAAGTTGGTAACATTCAAAAGTGTTCAAATGGTTATAGGTAAGGTAGTTCTCAAAAACGATTTAAGAAAACTCGATAACATCACAGTCATTCGCAAATAACCTTCGTCAAAACTGAAAATTTTAGGCTCAAAATTTACTTGAGATGCAGAAAAAGAAATATTAAAGGGTTGAAAATGAAGATACTCACGTAAACTTTCCGAAATGAAATGTACAGTAGTATTTAAGGAAATATTAACTTCTAACTTGTTTGTAATTTTGTTAAATTGTATGTAATGCGCATATGTGAGACACGAAATGCATTCAGATGCGAAAAAATAACAAACATTCTGGAAATGTAATAGCATGAAAAGTAGACATATATATCTGTATGGAATATCTTGATGATAATTTCGGAGTGTGTTTGTTTCGGATATAAATAGTTAAAGGCCGCTAGGTTAGTAATGAACTGCTAAATTCGGTCAATTTTCATCAAAAACGCAGTAAGAAGTTCTGCGTACTGATAAAATGTTACTTAAATTCTCTAGCTTTATGATTTCTCTCAGACATTGGCAAGACCAACGTCTATCTGAGCAATACAAGATAACTGTGTGTTTAATAGGTTACTTCAAAGATATTAAAGAAATAACGTTTAAGAACAAATATGGACATTTTCAAGAAAAAAAAGTGTTCTCTTATATTCTTTCGGTATTATAAACAAAATGCAAAAATTTAGTAAATACGTAGATAAATCTCAGGAGAAAACTATAAATTAAGACGAAATGTTTTCTTAAAGTCTATATAAATGGGGAACAGTGATCATAATAAATTTTTTAAAAAAATTATTATGATCGCTGTTCCCCATTTACATAGACTTGGTATGAAAATTTTTTCTACCGATCTATGAATTCATAACAATCAGCGAAAAAAAGTCATTTATCACGTTCGCTTGCTTACTGTATATTCTCTTGTCTTTCTAATCTTTTTGCTTTTGAGTTGTATTATTTCGGAAGTTGTAATATTTCTGAATCTGAAGCTTCAAAGCACAAAATCACTCAGATTTATTAACTTGTGCCTAAATGTAGAACACAGCCATCAAAACGGAAGACTTTAGTATAAGTAAATGTACTACAGGCAGAATAAAATTTAAATTACTTTATTATTTTCCATGCCCTGTTCATGAAACTAGCAAAGGTTCTTGGACGTTTACATGCTTTTCTGTATTTATCACTTAAGTTCATTGGGTTCCCCTCTTTTATCTACTTTGTGAAGTACTCTTGTTTGAATACTTGTATTTGAATCTTTAATTGATTTTAAAGTGTGCATATATTTTGATCAATGCGCGGGGGAAATGAGGAACGCTAACAGCAATCTTTTCTTAATATCTTTTTTTTTCTTAAGAATACAGCTGGTTAAAAGAGAAATGTGTTTCGTACTTTGTGAAATGTATTTTATTTAATTAATATGTGTGATGCTCATGGTAAATAAAATGTTATATGTGAGCAGAAATGGTGGCTCCAATGTTTAATTAAAATAATGCTTTTCTTTTTCAAGTGTAGTCTTTCTTATGTTAAGTCATACTAAAATGCATTAAAATTTTTATAAAGTTTCTGATTGCGTTAAATCATTATATGTAGTTTCAATCAATATATAATATTTGCGCGTGATTTTATTTGCTATCTATGAGCAGTTAAATGTCAAAAAAGCTGTAAGAATTCACTATTAAACAATGTCTATTTTGAAATGGGTACCTAACTTAGAATGTGCTAAAACTTTTAAGTTGAATTATTATTTGGAATTCATATCAATATTACATGTTATGTATGATGCTTATACATAATTTTATTTGCTATCCGTGAGAAGTTAAATGTTTTCAAAGAGCTCAGTGTTAAAAAAATTAATGTCAATTTGAAATTTCTGTCTTAAAATGACTGTGTTAAACCTTTTAATTATTTTGCTGGATCAGTATTTGGAACTTTACTCTATATTTCGTTTAATGTAGCATAACTACGTAGGAGTTTATATGGCAGGTATGATAAACTAAATTTCGTTCTCAAAAGGCTGTAAGAGTTCAGTGCTAAATAAATTATTTTCAATGATCATATTTACTGGTTGAAAAAATATTCCAAGTTAAGAAATTTTTATATTCCAAGTTGGGGAGAAAAGGCGACAAAGTTTGATTTCCATGGCTGAATATTAATTCTATGTGTAATTATAGTTAAAAATAATACTATCTCGTGTATCTTGTTAAGAAAGTCAAGGCTGCGGTAAGTTTGAATATACATAGTAGCGTTTATGAGGTTCTGTGGTAGATGGGTGACATCATGTTAAGAATCCAAGTGATGTTTTCACGATAAGAAAATCAAGGTTTAGAAAAAGTTTAGTGGTTTTAGGTAGGAGTGTAACAAAATCCAAGATATTTTTGTAAAGTGTTTAATAACCTTAATATGGGTTAGTAATATAAAAAAATCCTTCTGCTGAATAAAAAAGCAGTGTTCTGAGCATATCCATGTACATGTCTGTAGAGTAAAATAATAAGAAATGAAATACTTTTGGTACGTAACTGAACTAAACTGGGTAGAAATGACTCATGTATTGGTTTGAGCGAACTTTGACATGAAAAATTTATTACTCGCTATAGGATTCCTGCAAAGTCAATAGGTCTTAAAGTAAAGAAACTGTCTGTAACAGTATAGTGTCTGTACAGTAAAGAAACTGTGTAAGTCTGTATTTATTTTTAGGGAAAAGGAATCAGAAATGCAACATGAATATATTTTAAAAGCAGGATAAAAGTTTAATCTGAGGAAAAATGTGGAAATGCAAAGTGTAAAATTTCCGTTTGTCAAACACAGTTTGGTGAATACTTTGAATAAAAGTAAGACGTGTAAAAGTAATACGTGCCCAATATTAAGTAAAAAGTTACAATCCATAACCATTCGTGAAGTCTTTTTGGTAGCAATTATGTTCTGACGCAAGCACATGTAATAGAAACACTATAAGCGCTATACAAATATCGCACTCCAATAAAATAAAAAGCATATTGTATTAAACGCCAAACTTTATCTAATTTCTCATCACATCACTGAGCAGTGAAGGCGGCCGCTTATGTGAACATTTGTTGAAAAAATCGATGCAGGAAGCCTGAAAAATGTGCAATGCCATCGCCGGGATTCCAAAACTGGACCTCTCGATAGCTAGCCGAACGTACTATTCAGTCACACCAAGAAGGACCGCAGAGAGGATGAAGCTACTACTTTACACACCCTCTTTTTAAAGGGCGATCCAATCGCCAAATGCTTATGGCGACGAACTACCGTTCAGTACCTTTTAGTTCGAGCATACTGTAGATTCATTAGGTTTTTATCCATGCAGGAAACATGAGAAATGTGCAATGCTCTACGGACGTCCCGATAGCTAGTCGGACGTGCTACGGGGTAACGCCACGAAGGCGCAAGGAAAGCCAGGAGAAAATACCTTATACAATATCTAACACCAAAAATTTTAATTTTTTTGAATACGCAGTTATTAGGTACTTACAAAGCTACCAATTTTGCCAATTTAGAAACGTGTTCCAACAAGGTACTTACGTATTAATGCAACCACTTTAGCAGAGGTCGCAAAGTTTCAGAATGCGCCAAACTCCGGCAACCATGCTCATAACAATCGTTTCAGTCAAGTGACGCCGCATTTTCATATGTGTTCTTTTCCGTTGTATTCCAAATTCAAATTGTTTTTATAACCAAATCGTGATATTTTTTGCCTTAAACAAACCTAGTTAAATTTTTACATTTTTTTCTAATGCGTGGAATTTTCCAGCAACAGAAGAAACTGCGGTAAAATTTGTGCAGGAATACAAAATTTTGCTGAAATTTATCTAAAGGGAACAACGAGGAAATGCATTTACTAGATAGCCGCTCTTGTCGAGGGTTGCACGAAGCCCAGCCTCTGCAATTCTCTGATTTTTTTAAAGCGAAAACAGATCGCTGTGTACTTCGAAAAGAAGAATAACAGAAAAAAATACAGGAAGCTATAAAGAAGAATGTAATGTATATGTATTATTTTTTAATGTGTCACGTAAATCTTTATTTAATAATTCAAATTTGTACTTTAAATTGTCGAAGTATGTTTTCTTTTCATACCTTGATGTTTACCGACTTACGATAAACATTGATTGTTACAAGTTTGGAAATCTATCAAAAAAATTATATGAAAACCACGAACTTGCACCCATTAAGTAGCTTCTACTTTTTCATCTGTAAAAAATTGCCAGATTGAGCCAAGGTGGTTGAGTTAATACGTAAATACCTCCAATAAAAATGTAAATTTAAAAACAACGCGTATCACATAAATTTAAGTATTTCATATTAAAACTTTTCTGTATTATTACTGGCTACTAGAGGTTATGAAAAGTTTTTGAACAAACTTATATCATACATAAAAACAGAAAGCTAAATTTCTTCAAAGGTGAAAATTAGGAGCAGAGACTAAAAAGAAACTCACTACTTACCTCGAAAGTTTCTGCCTTCCTTACATATGCTAGAATTTTTCAAGAATAATATCAAACTACTAGTATTAAAGCAGAAGATGGCAAATCAAGCTGTTATAGATTGTCTTCTTAGAGAACTAAGTGAATGTTAACTCCGGAGTCTTCCAGATTTGCACGGATCAAGTGGATTTGAAACCCTTCACCTCATTAGGCTAGGTAAAGATTTCCATTTCAGTCCGCCCAAATTTCACTATAAATGTGATACATCAGCGATTGTGCACGTCTCCAACAGATTTCAGTTATTCATGGAACAATGCTCTTTAAAATATGCATTAAGGACTAGTGATAGATGAGTAGCTTTCAGCGAAATAGCATCAGGGATCAAAGAAACACTTATTAAATATATTTTCAGCTAAAATAACAGTTTAGAAGCTCTATTAGAAAACTTTTCCACATAATGATAATTTTAAAACAGACCCGGTTTGAAAATGTCAGTGAAGAATAACAAAGTTTTGAAAGACAGATGCTACAAAAAATATGTACAAGGGTTTTGTAAAAGATGACTACTGGCTTTATACCCTTTAATACCAACATCAGACATCACAAAACGTTTAATATAAGGCACACAATTTTATTAAAACATTCTGAATGTTATTGGTGAGAAGGATTCTGAAAAAAAAAAAAAAAAAAAAAAAAATCTGTCACTACCATTCGCCCTAAAGTAAAACTCTCCTTAAAATACTCATTACGTTTTAATTGAAAACGAAAAGTTATATAGCTTTTCCATGTCTATAACCGACCGATTTAGTATTTCTTTCAGTTGTGTAACAGACTAAAATGCAATACATATGAAATCAAGACTTAGGTTTCTTCAGATTTTTAATAAGCAATTATATATTATTTCTTACTACCACTGGGTGCATAATTAATTACATAAGTAAATATCAGTACAAGTTTAAAGAGCAGTTACATAGCAGTCTAAGAAGAGCAAAGAGCAGTTATATAGCAGTCTAAGAAGAGCAAAGAGCAGTCTTTTTCCTTAAGCATTGTTATAACTGTGAAAACGTTCTTAACGGGATTTAACGAAATATTTAAAGCGAAATTATAGCAAAACATTTTAGGTTAGGGCAATTAAATATAACAAAGCACACGAGGACTGTCTGTCTAAGAGAATAGATGCCTTCATGAAGATCTTTCTAAGAAAAACGGGTTCGTACTCAAGTCACACATGGAAAAAACTACGAAAGCCAAACACGCAACCCTTTCCGTTCGCCTGGGACCAAACCAGAGTCGAACTGCCAGTGTCAGAAACCAACATACATATTTACAACTCCACAGATGATAATTAAATTTTTATGTTTCAGGTAATGGCTTATTTAGTTTTTAGTGGCAACATGTTTGTAATTAGAAGAAAACGATTTTTGTTTTAAAAACGCTTATCGCTGTTCTTGTCGAAAAGATGAACTGTAAATGCTTGGAGATATTCAGATGTTTAAACAGAATTAAAGACTATTACAATTGGGTAGATTTTACTGAGCTCTAGACAGCCAACATTCAATAGTTTTAACCACTCGGTCGCTAATACGGCTAATAAAATAAAAAATTTTATAAGCTAACTTTTCAAAATGTACCAAGCCTAATTTCTAGAAGCAAGAAATAAAATGATTTAAAAACTCTGGAGTGGAAAAACTTCAGTTATATATAAATAACTGAAGTTTTTAGAATATATCGAATAGAAGACTATATCACAAAGTCAGAAGAATATATCAAAAGGTAGATTTGACATGGCAGTCCATTTTAGGAGGTGTATATACAGCGCTGTCTCTTCGTAAGAACATAAAAATCATAAGTAGCTTCTATTTTTTCACGTTTTCGCGACTTTTTGGACAGCCTCCGTATTAGAATATCAAATGTAATCGTTAACAGCATGTTAGTTAAGTTTAAAAGCATGTTAATTAAGTTAAACTGGAAGTATAAAACGTAGCAAGAAGAGTTAACCGATCCTATAAAAGCGCAGAAAAAAAATGTCATTAAAAATTTGGCTAAGTAAATGCATTTCTTAAAATTTGTACATCATAAACATGGGATTCTATTTTTATCATAAACCAGAACCTTTTTTGAAAAGAAAAATTATTAAAGAAACTGACAAACTACAGCAATTTGTGGCAAATGCTTTTGAAAAGGCTGCTTTGAAATATTTGGAACTTTTTTTAAATGCCGGTGGAAGTGGGAGGTTAAATCAACCTCCCCATCGCTATTTTCTGAATTCTCCAGAATCTTGCAGAAAAATCCTCTTCTTGACATTTATGACACAGACATTTATGGCACAACAATATTTTCCTCAAGAGTACTTTCTACCTGACATTTTGGCCAAAATGAATCACAAAATGTAAACGATCATCTCATATATATATATATATTCTGACTTCGAAACATTTTTCAATCGATACTGAAACATGTAGCAGCGACTGCGAAACAATTTCCAATAAAGCTCGCACCATATATTATATGGGCAATTAATTTACTTTGAATATTAAATATGATATTCAGGCGTAATGAAGCATATATCATAAACGATAAGTCTAAATATCGTTACGATATTCACATTTATTTCGGCTCACAATAGTTAGAACAAGGTATCTTACCCTCTGGCAAAGGAAAATTATTGCACGGATGCACATATTCAAAATATGCCATTAATCGTATGCAACGAATCATTAGAAAAGCATTGAATAGTGAAACAGTTACAGGATATTGTAAAGTTCAAATTCCAACTTACAGGAAAAAAGCACGTTTTCCGGAAACATGGTACTATACCGATTATCATAATGTGCTGTCTGCGAACCGGAAGTATAGATAACTAAGATTACTTCTTAACATTTATGATATTTAAATCTTCATAGAAATTATATTTAACATGCTCCATGGCGTGCTCTGTTAAACCAACTATCAATCACGTGGTGCGTATAAAACACTTTAATCAGTGAAAACGGCTAAATGCGTTAAAAATTAGGCCTAAATGATAATAACCATAAAGATGCCAACGATCATTAACGAGCAAATCCAATTTATTATGGCATTAAGGAAAGCAGTGAGGGTATCGCACAGTAAAGGATACCAGCCCCCCCCAAAAAAAGTGATAAACACAAAACAAATACTCGTTCTGAATATTTTTCGTCGCAATTGCAAATGACTATGTTTTTTGTTGAAATAACCTATTCTTACATAAAATTTGCGTATCGTAATTTTCAAAAGACGTAGTTACTTGTTTGAATCTAATTCTTATAAACGAGCAACGCAAAATTTTAATATTACATTCTCTTTTTTTAACATAAGAAGTGCAAAGATTTTTTTTCCTCTCTTAAATTTCTTGATGCTTCCTCTGATTGGTTGATTATTTCATAGTTATCAAAAGAATTATTTATTTCTTCATTACTTACTCTATACTCAGCATATGCGATCCAAGGATTTAGTATTTATTTGTTTATTACGAAGCACATTACAGCTATCTACCAAAGGGAAGGAATGTCTTCGTCTCGGGCTTTCTGAGGGCAACTGGCTTATAGCCATATCACACATAATAGAAAACTAAAGAAGAAGTCTGGGAACTGTGCATGATGAAACACACAGTTTCTTTAAAGAAGCAGTGAGGCATAATTTAACAGTTTTAGTCAATTATTTAAGAAACAAAATGGACACAGCACCCATCTACTTGTGTGAACAGCTTTTCTTAAATTCTAATTGAAAACAGTATATACTTACAGAAACTGAATGCTTTTCTTTTAATATGTGCTGAATGCAACACAACTTCAAATTTGTTTTTAGTTTGCGTGCTTCATAAGAAACATGCAAATTCGGGAAATGATAAATGCCAATGAAAATAAAACTCAGATAAAATTCAAACTAAATTGAGCATTAAATTGGGATACATACGTCAGCTTGTAACGTCAAATCTGGTGTCATTGTGGCAGGTTTTTGATTATTATTGTAGGCAATTACATTTACTTCATAGAAAAACAAGAAAACTGTTTATAGTGGCAGAACAAGAAAACGGTTTTTTTAGCCATTACCTAAAGAATAAATCAAAATAATTAGAGGCAGAAAAAGGCACGATTTCAAAATTCTCGAAACTTTTTGGCATCTTTAAATCATTTTGCTTTTCCTGAAACGATTAATTTCATAATGAACTTCAATTACAGATTTAAAAACTAAAGATAAAAGAATTAACAGTGAGGTAATAGTATATGCAAAATAGAATATAAAATGCGCAAACAGCTCAGTATTTTTTTTAAACATCCAAAAGTTTGTAAAACCGTGTTGCCACCAGGCATCTATCACATTTTTAAAATAATAAAAGCTTTATAAAACTCTACAAGACTGCTACTTACAACACAGTTGCAATTCATATAAATTTGCATATAATTGTTAAATAAAATTTCTTTGCACTAAAGAACTAAAATATTGTGTGTGTGTGTGTGTGTGTGCGTGCGCGCGTGTGCGTGTGTGTGTGCGCGTGTGTGCGTGTGTGCGCGTGCGTAAAAGTGCGAGTATTTTACTTTCCTTTTTTGTATTCTTTCATTCTTATTCTTTTACTCCCTATTTAGTCGACTCTCTAATTAAGGAAGCTTCACAGGACTATCAGGTTAATAAACTGTACGTTTTGGGGCAACCCCGAGTAATCTGATAGCACTTGAGTTCAATATAGTTGGTGATACCCACCAGAAGCGTAGTGGATAAGATAGATAAACACTAGTAGCTTAACTCGAGTTCAAATCTCAGCAAAAAAAGCTGGTTGCATGAGGAATTTTGTATTTTTTTTAATCATCTACGTAACGTGAATACAAACTTAGTGTCTATGAAAATTTCCACCACATATGCGTCTCTTCCCTTAAACAGCACCAGTGTTTGCAGTCGCTTGAATTTGGTAGCCGAAAAAGATAAACTATAATCGTGCAGTAACCTCTTTCGATACTGAAAAAATATTGCCTTCTTTCAATACCTATTTTCTTTCAATACCTTCTTCCGATACCTGTTTATGAGTCCAGGTATTTAATTTGCAACGAACTTATCAAGTTCCGCACTTTACACCATTGGCTGTTTTAGGCTAATTTCCTATTTAACGAGTTAATTATTAATTTAGGAATTAATTTCCTATTCCTAAAGCTACTGCAACATTGAAATGATTAAAATTATTAACCAATTATTTCACCAACTGAGTAATCTACCTAACATTACCGGTATTCTATCATTAGGCACCCACGCTGCTTATACTCTGAATTTTCTTTAATAATTGCCATCTGATTACTAGAAACATCTCCATCTTATGAGAACATACCGTTGTGACTTATGTGGCTTAGCAGATGTGAATGGCGATCACCTCTACGTTTGCCCTGATCTTAATGACGTCACAGGTTTTAATTCTGCAAAGCATGTTAACTTTTTAATTGTTTTTGTAATTAATTTAATTTCTTACACTATACTGGGCTGCCTGATAGAGACAAACGGCTGAAAAGCCGAGGTCCGTCATAGGATAAATAAAGGAAATAAATAAATAATATTCCTAAGACCTTATGATACTATACTGTATTGCACTGCTTTGGTATTCTTTCATACTGACTGTACAATAAATATAAAATAGTAACTTTCATGGTACTTACGTATTATCGGAACTACCTTAGTAGAAGTCGTCAAACTCTAGCAACCGTGCGCATAACAGTTGTTTAGATAATCATATCCACTGTAAGCAGCAATCCGAAAATTCACCGAATCAGCTTTATTTCTGTAAAAAATCGCCAAACTGTTTGCAAGGTGATTGCGTTAATACGTAAGTAACACTTCATATCGCAATTCATGAATACGGGAACTTAGGAACTTACCAGTTAAAAAGTATTGACATTCACGAACTGTCGCTTATTTCAATAAAATAGTTGCATTGAAATAAAAGAAAGTGCTTTTCATGATTAAACAGATATTTAAGAACTCTGTCAACGGAGGCATTAGTGAACTTAGATGTCACGCATTTTGAACGGATCAAAAAAATTTCGCGAGGAAAGTTACCGTTAAGAGTCGTTCGAAACATATTTCGCGGTTCCCACTTTATAATTTATCGAGCAAAAGTATTTTTTTTCTTTTTAGTCAATTTTTTTAAATGGAAAGTTGGGCGCAATTCAATAACTTTTATTGAATTACAGATTGGAAAACTTTAAAGCTCACCGCTAACATGATGTGTAAATTTTCTTTTATTCCTATAGAAGAATTTTTTTCCTTTTTAAAATATGCTATGAATTCAGATGCTGTGTGTAGTGCAAAACTCTAAATCTGGACTTAAAACTGCAGATAGAGTTAAAAGATGGGAAGGAAGCAAACGAAAAAGACTCAAATCGATATCACCTGAACTTAAAAAAGTATTGATTCCATTGAAGGGGAGGAGGAAAATTTCGAATGTAGAGTCGTATTTCAAGTTTAGTTACATTTCTGCTTTCGTGTCGTAAAATGTACAAGTTTTCAGTCGGAAATATACATAACTGGCAGAAAAAAATATTTTCGGCCCAATTTCTTTCAGTTGATGGTAAGCAAATAAACAAATTTATCCAAATTTTCATTTTTACAATTAAATGCAACCTAAGCGCTATCACAGTAAATATTATATGTTAAGACGATATCATAAGTTAACACGATTTCATAATGCATGCGACTGAAGCATAGAAATTTGAAATTTAGGCAAAATTTAATACTCTAAGGAAGAATTCATATCAGTTGCACAAGAAATGCGTACAGTTTTTCCATAAAATTGCATCATTCTAAGGTTGGTTTTGGTTTCTTTGATTACAGCAAAGCACTCGCGGGCTATCTGCTTAAGGAAGGATGCTTTTGTGGAATACTTTCTAAGGGAACTAGCTCTGTACACACGCGGAACACCATGAAAACTCCCGTGCAGTCAGCCCGTTCGCCGGGATTCCAGCCTCAGATTTTCAGCGACTTCTATCTTCTTGGTCAGCCCATTCTAAGGTTGAATTTTGCTTGATGTTTGATTATTGCCGCATTCTAGTGCATTTACAAATGGTAAAACTGCATTATATACAGGAAGTAATATAACAACCAGTCATGTTTTACCAAATGCAGCCGCACAGTTCAATGATTACAAATAATAGATAATGCCCAATTTACATACTGAAATGTGTTGTTAATATGGAACTAACATTATACAATAAATATTCGCACGGACGTTTCATTGGTTCTTTGAAGTCGCTCTTTCCGGGAAAAATAATAATAAATAAATAATAATAAAGGGGTAATGTTATCCATGCAATCTTATCCTAAATATGTCATGATTGACTGTACTTGCGTAATATTTATTACGTATTTTATGCACTTAATGAAATTTTAACCTTTGATATTTTGAGATGAAAATGCAATCTTTAAATATATTACAGCAATTATGAGAGAACTAAACGTTTTACAAAACTAGAATGACTTATGGACATTAACAACTAATTAATTTAAATTATGGAAATTAACAACTCAATTTTTCTGAGCTGAATTTAAATCTAAACATTTAAGCTTATAACCTGTGAAGTGTACTGAAATATTTTGAATTCTTTCTTCAGACTTCACAAAAAACTGCTTTAATATACCAAACAAATAACAGCAGACAGCATTAAAGTTTAGACGAGCTTCGAACTATAGTGCAAATTTTAGCTAAACAAATATCATTTAGTAACATTTCGGTAAAAAAGAAATCGTTATGAAAACAAGAAACATCTAAAATTAAGCCAAATGCAAAGAAATTTAAACCAGTTCTTTTTCCACCGTTATTTTATTATAAACATTTAGCACAAAACGGATTGACAAGCTCGTGAAATAAAATAACAGATTTTTTTTGCTGAGGACAGTAGTCTGTATTTAAAATCATTCTACATGTATAAAGCTATTTCGTTACAGCTTTTCATTTCTCGCTAATCTTTGAAGAAGTTATTTGATAGGAAGACAAACACATCAACGTAAAATTTTAAATGTAGCAAAAAACCAACCTCAATTTGGTCAATATCAAAGATTTGGAATAATCTATCAATTTTAAGAACTATTATTGTTCCCAACATTTCCAAAATTTTAATACCTAACATTTTTCATTACTCTTTCCTTAAAAAGATGGCGCTAGTTCGTTTTCCCTTTGCTCCGCTTATTTATTTCCATACAAAATGGTTGTCGTACCTTCCAACTTTGCAAATTTTTTCCCCCCTTTCTGTTGAAAATTGTAGAATTTCTGAAGAAAGACCTATATTTGATTGCCCTCGATATCAATACAGTTTTAGTCAAAATCTACGTCGAGTTAAGGTTGCTGTTTTCTTGGTTTTACATTTTAAACAATACATATTAGCACATGCGCAAAATCGAAACTGAAGAACTGAATTACATGTCAAAGAAAAGCCAGCTTTAAAAATTCATTCCTTCGCTATTTTTTCTTATTTGCCTCGCAATACGTACTAGAATTACGTGAAATTAGGTCATCAGTTAACAGTTACGTATTATTCTTGAAAATAAGTACTGCATTTTCAATCTGCCATTAAAGGATGCCATTAACAAAATGTGTAGTGATTAGCCGAAAGAAATGCCCAAAAAACCAATAAAAAGTACTATTTTATTCACTTCTGAGAACAGATTAGATAACTAATACTGGCAAAAAAAAAGTGCCATTTACATTCTAACTGCGTAATTAATGCTATGTATGACCGAAACACGTTCTGCATTAAAGAATCAAAACAAAGTCACTTTTATAGATCAAAGCTTTCACAATAAAGTTCCTAAGTACTGTTGTTCGGAAAAACATTTCACCAACATGTAGAGAGGGAACAAATCTTTGCTTCCGCTTGAAATAAACGCAGCCGAATAAATGTCTTTCAGACAAATGTGGCGAGCAAATTTCCGGACACCGTTAAATCCGCCATTTTCTTCACAAACGAGGAGGGAATAAATATCATTGTCCACACAAGTTTTCGACAGCTAATGCTCTTATCGAGCATCCAAGATAGAGAAGCGCTGCAGTGAAAGCTTTATGGCCAAGCAAGCAACTTGCACACTTCCGCAACGTACTTAAACCTCTAAACAATGATAGGAGAGAAGAGCTTCGATCTCCAACTTCAAAAAAGGCTATAATCAATACTTATGCCAAACTTGTAGACTTCATTTATGATGATATCTTGAGCGGCTAATCTGGACGTTATTTATTTTTCTGAGAAGAGATTGGCAACAGCTTAAGCTGTGGACATGTCTCCATTAATCATACTGCACGAGACTGAGCACAAGACGTAATTACATCAACTTTCTTTCCGGAGAACCGCCTTATGCTGCAAACAAAGACTCGAGTTGGATATCAATCTAGTTATTAGGAAGAAGCAAGAAAATTCCGAAGGTTTCTCCAGACTCAACTAGCAGTTAACTCTTAACGTTTTCCCCGAATTATAGTTGAAACGGCGTCTAGAGTGGAGAGGAAAACAATTATTTTTAATGTAATGCTCCTCTTTCTCGAAAGAAAAGACATTTAGGTAAGTTCTGAAAAGAATATATTATCAAGCACCAAAATAAGTTTTAGAACTCTTTTTCTCCGAGATACAGTATTTTCGGTCATTTATGTATTTTTAAAATTTAATTCAATAATTTCTTAAATTCACCTTCTTTCTTTCAAAGGAAATCCTTCTTAATATAAAAAGAAGATATCTGTTTTCTGAAATGATGAACAGCGCTAGTTTACACCTTACAAACTAAATATAAAATCGCCTTTGAATCCTAAATAAGGCTTTAAATTTTTGATAAATAGTTAGTCTTTGCCTTGCCTGAAAACAAAGAGCTCTTTTGATAGATTATTCAATTTATAAAGCAAGATAATAGGCATACTTTTACACGGGGGAAAGTTTCACCTTTCATATCCGATATAAAATGTCTTCTTAACCTGAAATAAACCTTTAAATCTTTAATAAATAATAGATACTTGGCTATATGTCAAAAACAACAACTTCTTTGAGAGCAGTATTCGATTTATATAGCTACCAGTAGGCATGTTTTTATACAGGGCATATATTACATACTTGGGAAACCACGAAAGCACATATGCAGCCAGCCCGGTAATAGACACTGAAGGACTTTCCTCACAAAACCTTGAATTTCAACCCCGCGAATATTAACAACAAAAGTGACAAAATTAATTATGAAATGTTTTAGAGTAATTTTTTTTAATTAAAATCTTCATTAAGTTTATTCTATATTATGCCTTTTCTTAATTGAGAAACTAGAAAAATCTTTAAAAATCATTCATAAATTTGCAGTTTCAAGGAATTCACATTCCACCGCATGTGCTATCGTGGTGTAAGTGTTAGCATATCCATTCAGTATCTCGAAAATGCGTGGTTTGAATTTCGGCGACGGCATAGTCAAAATAGGATATTTCATGTTTCTCGCTCCCAGAAAAACTTATGTTTCTACGCAGTTAAAATAAAAGGAACTCTGACAACATTTATGGCCCTTAAAGCAGTTTAGAAGTAAGCATCCATACGAGTACCTAGAATTTGGATTATGGCGAAGTACGTAAAGACAATCAGCCACAGGAAAGGGATATCTTCGTGGGGGACTTTTTAAGGGTAATTGGTTTGTATTTCATGTTAGATATACGGAAAACCAAAAACTCTTCCATGCAACCAGCCTATTTCGCCAGAATTTGAACACGGGTCGGGCTACCGGTATTCAGCTGTCTTACCACTCGGCATCTGATAAACCGAATGTCTAAGATATGAGCCGTAAATTCGCAAAGAATTCAGAGAGTCGTCTTAAAAACAGTTGTAATACGTAATCACACGAAGAATCTTCAATATATCTGTGTGTAAAAGGAATATTAATCGAATGTTGTTTTCCCAAATTGTAGAATAACAGAAAGCTATCGGCGAAGTGCCTTTCTTAAGAACATTTACCTAATTGTAGGCAGAGTTTTTCAACTGCATTAAACTTCCTGGAGAAATTTCCGCATCCAGTCTGATATTTTCCATTGCTATGGATATGGAGAAAATGTACATGTATAAATCTTAGAAATGCCATAAAGTTAGACTTAACAAATGAATTCATAAAAATAGTAATATATTCAAACTTTGTAGCAGGCAAACAACTTTAGGTGACATTAATCTTTTCTAACTATGTCGAAATAAGTTATTTGACACAGGTTTCATAACATCTAAAAATAGCAGCAGCATAATCCTTAGAGACCTTCAGACATTAATATTCACATCCTCATTTATCAGCTCCGATTCGATATTATCCCATAAATCGTACGGAATCGATAAGTGTCAGCCGACAGAGGGTTAGCTCTACCAAGTTTCATCGATTTTTTCCCCCAAGCAGTTTACAATAAATATTCTCGACAGTAAAGAATATCCAAATCTCGAATGGCTAAATTTTTCTGCCCTTTACAACTGAGAGTTCTTGGGGCAATTATTTCCTAGTCAATAATTAAAAATTATCAATATGTAGAAAAATGGGAAGCAAACGCGAGATTTGAACGAAAGAAAGTTGTATGGCTTCAAACTTTTAAAAAGCCAAAATGAAGACTTCGTACAACAGCCTGAGCCTTCGTTCAACAGTAGTTTAATACGTAATAAGTAAATTATAGGTGAATATTTTTTCCAGTTAATCAAAATGCCAAATTGTACCTATTAACTATTAAACATCACACTAACTAAAAATTATAGAAATATTGTAAGTAATTTGATTTGGCTAATAGTATGTTTGTTTTTACCTTGCAAGATTATCCGGTACTTACACATTATCCCGTCGACCATGAAATTGTCACCAAACAGCCCGATTTAGCGCCAGTTACGGATAAGCGTGACGTCGCAACTAATTCATACAATCTGCACTTTCGTTTGATGTAACGCCAATTGATTCTCGATAAGCCACCTTTTTGATTTTATGGACAAAGGTATAAAAATTAACTGTTACTGACGAATTTCTTTCTTGCATATTGAAACAAAATGAGTTCGAGGGTTGTGAGGGGCACATTTTGGCTGCACTCCGGTTCCTTTACAGCTGATCGAGAGAATTAACGTTTGCTGATGGAAAATGCATAGTTGGATATGGCCAACAAAACACCAATAGATTGAAACAATCACTTGCGGGAGATTTGCATTCATTACGTTCTAAACAGAACTCCAGGTAAAATCGGAGGGCTCAGCAAAACAGTAGCCTTTTTTGTGAAGCGCAAAATCAAAGTGAATGCTGTATTATGGATGGTGCAGACTGAAGAATGTTTCATTGAAAGAGCTGCATATAGGAGTGCGGCTCAGAATTCTGCTCCTCCTATTATTGCAAAAATCTTATAACGTCTTGTAATCTTTATAAATTCTTGTAACATACACAGCTGAAACAGCCCAAGACACCCATTGCGTTTTGCTTAATTATTAGCTGACTTTTCAGATAATCTTTGAATAATAACTGGCGATAGAGTCGGCAGATGATATATTAGCAGCACAGGCTAGGTTAGGCCTGTTTTGAGTATGGCAATGCACATTGAGGCCTAGCTAACTAAGGATGTCTTTACGGAGGAATTTCTGAAATAAATTGCCTCGTCTTTCCGCTATACACGAGGAAACCTAATCATGAAACCAGCCGGTTCACTCTGATTCGAACCCAAGACTAATTACAAAAACAACAATCTTAAATTGCTCGGTCAATGGTGGGTCCTATTAGCAGAACAAAGAAGCGAAAGAAGATCGTATGATTATGATAGTGACAGCAGATGAAGAATGGCGAAGTCCCAGTTCCGCTTTATTTATTTATCTTTTATACTGCTTTTTAATTAAAATAAAACAGCAGAAACTGGATTTTGTAAGATGACAACAGCACAAAGTTCTATCGCCTTTTCCAAAAGAGCTACGACTATGGTTGAGAATGATGCTAGATAGGAATTTGTATTCTATGCGGAAACAATGTGTTCCTGATACTGAAAAGAAAATTTGTTATAAAACAAGTAAATCAATTTTGTAGCTTCAAAAACTGACAAAGTTCATTAATTTTAGTACCTGGCTTCATTTTGGCCCCTCTCCCTTTTATTATTTCTTAGAAACAACGAACTTTGACGTTAAGTTTATGAGGCTATCATTAACTGAAATCAATAACTCTCTACTGACGGCGTTTAACTTGGACAACGTTACTTCGTAGACTTGAGATTACCACGCAAACAAAATAGGAAAACGTATACTGAGGAGACGAAATTCAAAATTAAGCAGCAATGTGTTTTATAACCTTAAAAGATCGAGAAAATTTTTTTTAATTTTACTACAAAATCAGGCAACATAAAGACGGGAGAATTTTCTTACGTTTAAACTTATTTTTTAATTAAAACTCCTAGAGTATTAAACAACTGAGTTTTTTCCTTCTAATTTCTTCTTGAGTTCTACAATATTATGATTTACATTCTATAACAAAAAAAAATTAATGTTAACTTATTTGTGATTAAAGGCAGTCAACTTTACATAACTGAAGCAGCGCCATTTGCATTTGTTTCATACAAATTTATTTCATTACTCAATAGTTCTGGAAGCCACGCACGATTAATTTTGAATATATACTAACTGAAGATTCAAACACCATGTTTCAGTCTTCGTGATGCTCTTTGCATAATGAGAGCGAACGAATGAATTTCCTAGCCAATTAACAATGCACATTCCTTCATTATTTTTATTATGCCACAGTTTTTATTGTTGTCATGATGAGCATTATATATTCCGTAGCTAAAATACTCGGTGATCTGCCAAATGGTCGTGAAAAAGAAATGTTAATGGTTTAAATGCCCCGCTTTTTTTGATTCTAAGAACTTGATTAGTATATTTGCAATCCTAAGGACTGGGTCTGTAAACCCGAAAACCAGCCTTTCCATCATGGGCAGCATAATCCTTAGAGTTGCGCTGCCCACATATCCTGCGTAACATTTTAGATCCTCTGTCATTCATTTTAAAATTAATTTAATTTTTAAGTTAAAAAACTGACATTTTCTTTTATTGAAAGTGATTATCGTCAAAAACCGTGCCTAAATATTTTACAACAAATGTTAAGATAAACATCTCAATTCACTACCCATAATCTGAAGAGATAATTTTTTAAATAAAATATTAGAATAATATTCGACAAATAAAGCTAATTATACGAAACAATCAGATAAGCTACGAAGCTATTATGAAAGCTAAGAAGGTACATAAACTACGAAGCTTATATATACTATTAAATAAGCTTTATAATACCAAGCTACTACACTCATAGATACGACGAAGTATTTTTCTCTGAATACTTACTTGGAAAGAGATTAATTTTCTACCTCTTAGACCGTATATTAGCGAACGCTGAAGTAACTGCAAATGCTGAACTAAACTTGTAGTCAGTCGAATATTGTAGTGATTATACAACCTCTATCAAACTACATATCAAAAAGCCCTAAAATGCACTAACTTTCCTACAAGCTGTGACTACATTTCGAAATTTATTAATGCTATAGTTTTCACCATCCTCAATTTGCAATGATCCTTAACCCTTTATTTCCCTACGGGACTTTAAAAGTCCCATCAATAAAATTGCTCAATTATGTCCCAATTTAAAAAAAAAAGCAGTGACAAACTTATACCATTTTTGTAAGTTTAATGTGCGACGTTTCGCACAATCAAAGCAAATCCAGAAGTTTCAAAATCTGATTGAATTAATAAAATAATTCTAAATTTTCTCAATTTCGAATCGTAATAAATAAAACAAAATTTGGAATCTGTATTTAATGAAAAACAAACTTAAGAGCATAGATTTTAAAAGGACACTTGCATTTATTAAGAAGAAATAAATAAAGTTTAGTAAATGAAAAACATAATTAAAATTCTTAAATCATAAGAGGATCATTTTCAAAACATAATTTGATAAAAAAGATTTGAATAACAGTTCCAAATTTAACAGCCACAGCTGAGTGGTTTAAATGAAGGACAAACAGGTCATTCGTGCGACGAAGTGAGTAGTGTGTGCATGAGTTGTTAGAGACATCCAGTACCTACTACGTCCAGAATCCCCAAGACAATTCGAGAATTATTTTCTAGAATTTTCGAGAAATAGCAGAGCACCGATTACTTCAAATTCTCTCTAGATGGCATATTGAAACGGGGCCTTTACAACATAATACTGATGGCTAAGATAGCACTGAAATCCAGAAGTCACGTACTTTTTGGGACGAACGCTTCTGTTGAACGTTAACAAATCTAAACTTTCCAAAGTTTTCAGTTAGAACTTTTTTTCGGAGGGTGGAGTGTTACGATTAGAAAGATTCGGATGGGGAAAAAAAAGGCGTGAAAATTCATGTTTTGAAATATCATCTATCGATCAAGTATCAGGGGATTCGAGGCTTAGAATGTGCCCTTTCCACATTAATGTGCACGATTTCATTAAGAAAATGTTGTCCTTTAACGCGAAATTCAAATTTACACCTCATATTTTATAAAATTTGGCAATCATATATATTCTAAGTCATTTTAAAACAAAAGAAAAACTGGGGAAAACGTATACATACCACCATGATGCAACGTGGCAAAATCATTCAAACTTACCTAAAAAGACAATAAACACAGTATTAAAAACCAGTTTAATTACTCACTAAGCAATTTTAAAATATGTAATCAAACCATATTTCAAATCAAGACGCAAAAGAATAAACAAGTGGGTAGAAATATGATCGACATTCGCTTTCTCGCTTTTGCAGAATTGTTTTGCTCCTGATGAAGGGGGACCCGTTTTGCTCTCGAAATCTACACCGAATACAAGGTTGTCGATTTGCCTGTCATATTTCAAATATTGACAAACTTTTGCGGATAATTAAAAGTTAACGTTTGTCAAAGTGTATTTCACTTTTTTATATGAAACTTCGCATTTACTGAAATAACATCACTGCCTGAACGAACAACAGAGATAATCTAAATTACATATAAGTCAACAGAAAACATGATAACTGACAGGAACTTAAAATAAATATTAGATAAAATGTATTTCTGCTACCCTAAAAATTTCACTACTTTGTTTACTGAGCTAAATTTACTAGCATACATTAAATTAAATAGGGCATCACATGAAGTTAAGATATAAGCATGAATATTTCATTGAAATTTCTCTAATTAAATTCAATAAAGGTAGACCTATAATAATCTAATACTTACAGCGACGTTGCATATTAAAGTTCTAAAAAATTAAAATTTTAAGTAGATGGAAAACGTAAGTTTGCAGGAACGGCAAATAAAGTTAAAAAATATTTAAAACCTTAAAAATTTAAACTTCTACTTTAAGTAGCTAAACAATGCATTCCTATTTTCAAAGATGAAGTATATTTTTCTTGCACGAGGAGTGGAAGTTCAGTTTTTTAAAACTTTATTTTTCATTAACAGATTATCGTTAAAGATTGTTGAGGAAGTACTTTAGCACAAAAGACGTA
This sequence comes from Stegodyphus mimosarum, assembly GCA_000611955.2. Classification (NCBI taxonomy): domain Eukaryota; kingdom Metazoa; phylum Arthropoda; class Arachnida; order Araneae; family Eresidae; genus Stegodyphus; species Stegodyphus mimosarum. The sequence goes on from KK117735.1 coordinate 681,083, forward strand.
TGCAGTGCATGCGCAGTTCACAGTGATCAGTGGAATTCAAAAACAATAACTTGGGATATATATAATACGTGTGTGCGCGTGTGTGTGCAAGATAAAAAATTAAATATAATTAAGATTATCAACAGCTCTTTGATGCTTAATTTTAATTTGATGCATCGCTTCTGTATTCTAAAAGTATTCTAAGTGATCTTTTTCTGTATTCTAAGAGATCTTTTTCTGCACTGCGCCATTTCGAGAATAATTCATATCATATGACTCTTGCAGAACTCTGATGATTTAAATGGAACTCAAACAGCCAATAATAAATTTACAGCAGTATTAATTATCCAATAAAATGCATTGAGAACCGAAACTAACTCATTCTGAACACAGAGCACTTTCTCTTTACACTTCAGCTTAGCTGGACCGTAAAATGTAAGCATTTTGAAATAGGCAGAAGTAGTGTGCCAAGTTGTTTGTGGTCACAACATGTTTACTGAAATAAAAGTGAAGATATATGAATCCAAGTTTCTGAGCCGTCAATATTTCTATGTCTCAGTATTCCTACATTAGTAATTCCAAATCTGTTTTTATTATATTTATGTAACATATTCTCAAATAATAGGTTCTGTGTATTTATAAGTTTCCTAAAATGTACTTCGAACATACACTTACGGACACATATCTCTCGGCAAACAACTCGGCAATCTACAAACAACTCGGCAATCTACAAACAACTCGGCAAAAATATTCATTGCATTCCACATCAAAATATAATAAATACTCTTTCTCTTCATAGATCAATTCCTACACTCGTATACAGAATTAAGAGAATTTGAACATTATGTTCATTTTACCAAACACTAATAGACAAATTTCGATGAAATTTGGTATGACTATATATTTATAATAGAGAAGTCATTTTTATATACGCATGATTATATGTTTCATAGTGCAGGGATGTCCAAAATCGATATTGTGACATCCGAATGATAATGAGTAACATGAAATATGGTCACTTCTCACAGACAGAGAAGTCGCGCAGCGTGACGGCATATCGGACAGAGGACAACTGAGGAGTCCCGGTGGCAATCGATTCCACTCCTGCAGCAATTTTCAACTCCGGGATGGTTCTGGGGGCGAGATGAAACTGCCTTCCCAAGAGCGTCCGAGTCATTCTCTATAGTGTTAAAGTCAGCAAAACTGGCTGGCAAATCCATGCGGCAATTATCCTCACTTTCCAGGTAATCGCCGACCAGCTGAACCCTACGTGGACGAGCTTAGTCGTCCATTAACAGGAGGAACCCAGGACTAACTGCGCCCATGAAAAGCCGAACATAGCGGCCGAAGATCTCTCTATAGCTTATAATAGTCAAGCAGTCGTTGTCAAACACATTACAGAGGTGTGCGGCCAGCCAGTATAATGCCTGCCCAAGCCAATTACACTTTCACAACCGTAACGATTTTTTCCCTGATGAGAGAGGAATGGTATCATGCTCCAGGTTCTCTCAAGACACAGGTAAGCCGAAAATCAGTTGTCCAGGCAAAATCTGGACTCATCTGTTACAAGCATGGTGCTCCACTGCGGTCTGGTCCAAAGCGCATGTTGTGTGCACAACATTAACTACGCTTTCGTGTGCTGCAGTGAGTGTGACGCAAACGGCGGTCTTCTGGCATATATCCCAATCTCATGAAGCCTTTGGTTAACGCTAAACCGTGAATCTCGGGTTACACTGGCAGCATACAGCGCACGTGAGAGCTGTGAAGCTGTAGCATTCCTGTGTCGCCGCGCTAAAAGTGCCAAATTACGACTCTCATTCTTCATTGTAAAATGTTCTCAACCTTTTCCAGGTCTTCTCGATATGGATCCAGTGTTCTGAAACTGTTTCCACAAACTGCAGTAACATTGAGCTCTGTAGCTACCTGTACTCTTCATTGCCTTGCCTCCACTCTGCCGACAATCTCATTCCGGCACCCATACATTCGTAGCTACTCATTTTATCTAGAACCTTAAAAAGTTTATCCCACTCTTTCAAGAAATGTAGAGAATTTCATGAAGGACACGCTTTTACGGAAGACGGGGACGCCCGATCTTTACCTTTTGGTTAACAGGCATAGTCCCACGCCCTCCGGTTTGTCTGTTTTTATCAGCTCCACCTCAGCCGAGGGAGCGGACAAGACAGTACCAGTACGGTCCCTGCCGAGCCTGATCCCAACCTGGGTACAATACCCGGGTTCTAGTCCTGTGAAGAATAAGGTACAATGGTACCTGATATTTTACCCCCGTGGTTGAGACTGCCTAAGTACAGATCCTAGCCAGTACTTCCCAGGAATTCTCCTGAGTCAACCCCCCGGGGGAGATTTCATGAAGGAGTACGACCACAAAATCGACCAAAACCACTAGTGCCTTTACATCCCCTGAACAATCACATCTTTGCAAACCGGAATGGCACTATTCGCCGTCGGACCGATTCGCCATCAAAACACATTTTTCTTTACATGCCTATATTACGTTTTGCCATATTATATTATCAAGTTTATTTAGTTTAATAATTTTGTTTACCTATTTTATACATCTAACTGCCTTAAAGTTTAAAAGGGAAAAGCTTTTGAAGTTAAACGCATCTTATAGAATTACTAAAATGTTATCTAGAACTGTAATTTTTTTCCAAGCAAAGAGTTTATTTGGAGGAGTTTCCTCACTGTGATAATTATGTGTCAGAGGTTTATCAAATAATTAAGAAATGTGATAATTTTCTTCTATTTGATACCGAGATAATTTTCTAACTATGTGTAATTTCTTTATATTTCATATTTCTAAACAATTATATATCTTATAAGCAACCTTTATTACGTATTTCATTTCAACTTGGTATAACTAGTACCTTTGGTTCAATACTTTTCGTAAACGTAGCCCTAATTTGCAAATTCTCCTAAAGCTTTCCTTTGCTCACACTGTGTCGCTGATAGGATGGATTAGTTGACTTGGAATATATTATTTGACAAGGAAATACGTTAAGGCTGTCTATCTACATATAGAAAGAGAGAGAGAGATTTTAGGAAAACTAAACTGTATTTACGTTACATGAGGAAAAAAAAAATTATGCAGCCATCAAGTTCAGTCACTGCTGATGGAACCGTGAAAGAACTATCAATTTCGCACCTCTGTCACTTGTGTCAAAAACCAAGTCTGCACTTTTACCACATATCAGCAAATCCTGAGTCTAGTGAGATGTTGTTTGTTCTAAATGGAAATCCTACAAGGATCTCCAGTGTTGATTGCTGATGTTTCAAACTTTGGGGCTCTAGGACATCCAATTTTTCTTGTACCTTATATTCTTCAGTAAAATCGTCAACAGGAAAATTTCTGTGGTGCCCCTTTTCCTGAGTTTGTAAGGACCTTTTAGTGATGCCACTTTTCCTAGATGCCCTAAGCATGTGCTTATTCTGCTTCATGGTTAATCCAGCTATGTTCCTATCGCATAAAGTAACAACAATTTCAACCAGAAATAAAAAGGTTACGTTGTGTTATAGCACAAACTAATTTTGATCAAAAACACCCCAGCTGGAATAATATAGTACGACTCTTTGCTTTGTGTAAACGTCTTAAGAAGGCTTCCAAACAGACAGGTTCCATGTGTGCCTACTCTATGTATAAAGAATATTCTGAGGACAATCACATTGCCCATGTCTTATGCTGGATTCCGTTCAATAGAATTAACACAATGCTTACCTTATCTAACAAAAATTTCAAAAATAAAAAATTTAAGCATGATTGGGAATGGCTCTTTTGAATTACATTACAAGTATTTCTTGCATTTACTATATGTTTGTTAAATTAAAACATTAAAATGTATAGATTACACTAAAGTAAATGCTACATTATTTAGCTGCCATATTAAAAGAGCTTGCTTCAGTGAATACGTTCTCAAACAATTGTCGCCGAGTTACCTAGGACGGTCTAGAGGTAGCTGAGGCTGGCTGGTTGGTTGGTTGGTTGGTTTATTTAATTATGGTAAAGCTCCCGAGGGCTATCTGTCTAAGGGAAGACATACCTTCGTGGAGGGCTTTCTATGGAAAACTGGTTCGTATACTCATTAAACATGGGGAAAACCACGAATACGCCCATGCAGCCAGCCGGTTCTCCTGGAATCGAACGCAGGCCGGAACTACCAGTGTTCAACGACTTTACTGCTCAGCCGCTGGTGGGCACGGTAGCTGAGGCTAAGTGGTAGCCTGAAATGATATGTAGGATGTCGGTTCGGAATCCTGCGAAAGACTTCGTTATTTGTGTCTTTTATCGCGGTTGTTACACCGGTCACTCCTTCTGGTGCAGTCTTGGCAACACTCTTAGTGAAAAGATAACTAAGTGACCGACGGGTTCGATCATTCCAGAAGAATATCTCTCAGCAAGTATCCAGGTATTTGAAGGAGAAAATTCTAATTATTTTGATTAATTAATATTGGAACTGGTATTTATTTCAAGAAGGACTTGCATCACTTAGTCCTTGCTTCATTAAACACGTATTACCGCTAATATTCATTTTCAACTGTCATGTCATGTACACATGTATACGTTAAGAGATAAATTTATGCCATTAAAGTGGTAAAAAAATTAACAGCTGACAACGAAGATAAAGGAGATATTTTTAAATCCTTGATTTATTCTCCAAGGATTCCTTTAAAATTTGCATACAAAAAAAGCGGAAATATTTTTTATTACCTTCAACAGTTTCATTACTACCGTATATTGTGAACAAGCAAAGACAAAGCACGATTCAGAAAATTCATTAACCGGTAACATAAATTACAGCTTTGGAAACTAAACCGGATACAACAGAGACTGTACAGTAGGCATTCGTGAAAATCAATCGAATTTTCTGAAAATTAGTGTTCAAATTAATGGAATAGTGATTCTGAAGAAAGATTTATTCTGACGGAGAATTCTTAAAGCTACGGAAAAAGAACTGACTGCAGTCAAGCAAACTACTTCGGAAAAGCTTTTCAAAGCAACCAATTCTTTGAACTTTATTGGAAGTTGCGTTGTCTAGGATCTTTCACCAGCGTGAAAACTGACAGCAAATAAATGCGTTATCTTTTTTGAATTTAACTGAAGTTTGCAATGAAGTATTTTTAGCCTTGTTGGCGAAGAAATTCAAATGGTCGTTGAATTCCAGAAAAATATAAATGCTTAGAAAATAACTGCTTTAGAGGTAATTGAACTTCATTTATTTACTTTACTACAAACAGATGGGAATAGCAATTAATATTCCTAATTTAATATTCCTAATACAACATTCGTATCTTATATAATAAGGGTAAATAATAAATACAGGGTCCTTCAAAAATATATAAACACTTTAATGAAAGGAAATTCTTCACTATATGTTAGTACTGAACTTAATTATAGTTAATTATAGAACTTAATTCGGTTTAAAACTATCTTCTCTCAGTTTCGATTTCTTCTCAGTTTTCTTCCGTTTTTTTCTTCTCAGTTTCAGTTCGGTTCAATACAATCTTCACAGTTACTTAAAGCGCTCAAAGTGTCAAAGGGATGGCTACTGACGGCCAAACATTGGTCAATGTATCTGCGGAAATTGTTGCGCATGCCGCTATAATTCCTTGGTGAAGAACCTCCAGTATAAACAGTTTCCTGTGTTACACGACATCTTTCAAGGTCATTATTGTAACTCATTATCACGCATCATACGTCACTCATTAGAATGATGAAAGTACTGAGTGTATTGAGTAAATGCTATATTACATACTGTAACAACAATTCAACTTCGAAACCATTGCGAGGATATCATCTGTTGAAGTTTGTACAATTTTTTTCTAAAGAACTCCATATCATATTATACAATTATACAAACTGAAAGACACTGCTGTATTCGAGCCGGTTTCGACCAGCCAGCGGCCATTTAAAGTCTCCAAACACTAGTTCGACCCGGATTCGAAGCCCAGCTGCATGGTCGTTTTCCCCATGTGTAACGTGGCTACGAGCCAGTTTCCCTTAGAAAATTCTAAACAAAAACATCCCATCTCTTATACCGATAGCCCTCGTGTACTTTGCCATAATCTTATAACTTTAATCCAAATCCAGCCGATTTCCTGTAGCCGGAGACCAGAGCCGTGCCTAGGTAATTTTTCACCTGAGGCACAGAGGCAAATGCGCCCCCCTAGATGCAGTCAATTTATCTACAATGAAGCCTTCGTGGTGACCATCACCTTCAGACGAGCTCCAGTGAAAGTGAACACTACTTTCGGCAACGTAACCAACCATCGGTTTCATCTTCCTAAAGTAACTGCCTCAAGAAATGAACGAAATCCTCTGGAACCATGAGTGATCATTGTAGAGGGGACCACAAAATATGAATATATGTTATATTATAGAAAGATAACTATTTTAAATCAGTTGTAATAATAATTTTTATTCACCGCTTTATATATTCCAAAAACTGATTAACGATTTTTAAAATAAAAAACGTTAAAAAAAACCTTTTAGATAAACTATAACGACAGACAGTAGCAATAGGAGAACCATCTGTCTAAAAAAAGGGGGGACCTTTGTTGAGAAATTTTTAAAAGAAATAAGCTCGTATTTGCGCTACACATAATAGAGAAAACCAAGAAGACATCCATGCAGCCACCCTATTCGCCGAGATTCGAACCGAGTTTCATCCCTGAATTAAGCGTACAGTTTTTGACTGAAAGACTTCATTTACCTCTTTCGTTTCTTACGTTATTAAATTCCATACGATTCCGTAAACTCTGTATGGTATTCAAATCCATGCAGATAACATAGATAAAACACTGAAAACCTATTTGCTTCAGAATGCTATTATTTTCAGCTCATTGCAGAGATTCATCATTTGATAGAATATATGTTAAATGTTAATATATAACGCACATTTTTTAAATGTCAAGCAAAAATAACGAAGTGGAAATTATACAAAATATGTGATATTGATTTACATATTATCACAGAATAGGTAGGAATGGTTTGTTTTAATTCTCTCACAACAAATTTCAGAATTTTAAATCTTTTTTATTTCTTTGATATTAGATTAGGTAACTCATTTTATTGCCGCACAGTTAACAATACAAAACGTAGAAAAGAAGAATCCCTCTTTACCTGCTCTCTATTCTCCAGTCATCACAGAAAATAAAAATGAGGCGCCGATTCGCTTAACCCGTTTAGCAATAACTACAGCTATTTCAGGAATAACCGTTAATGAAATGAACTGTGAAGCTATGGGACAAAAAAGTATGAATACAATAGGATGAAAATTCGAAAAATACGTCTAACCTCAACAGCAAACTTCTTAACGAAGAATGAATCAAGAAACTCCTAACGAGATTTATTTCATTTTCAGAAAACCTTATTTAATCACCTGATGCAGTTCTAACGAGTTTTAATACATTAGGTCTTACTGAAATGAACCCTAAGCAGGCGTCGCGCCATTCTAAGTTCAGTTTGTGGACTGAACAAAAAACATGTAACGGCAAAATCGTCCCAGTTTTAGCTTAATGGGATTTCGTATAGTGAAAACATCTGTAACAGAAGTAAATAGAAGCACCAAAATAAACGGCATTTCCGATGCTTTTGTCTGGTTTTCTAACGCAATTCAATCTGTACATTTCACTAAATGTAAATCAGTGTCGATATGTTAGTTCCATTTATAAATTTTAATATTAGAAAATAGGCATACAGCTGTATCGAACATCAAAACTTTTCAGAAAAAATTCGCTTCATTAATTCTTTTCTGAAACTGCTACAGAATTATTTAGAAGATAAAATGTTCCTTAATCCCTTGTTCTGAATTTATTGTTTCTAGGTAATTTGACCTCCTTTCTACTAATTCACTTAAGGCAAATACCTCACTTGCCTAACCCTTGTCCCGGCTCTGCCGACGATTGAATGGCTTGGTCCGCATGGTACTTTTGCAGTTTCCGTTCTAAATACGAACGTCTCTTTTTTATGTAGACAACGTATCTTCTGAGTTTCCTCCGTATTGAGTATGAACATTCTTTCTGTGTCTGCAGTTCAATTGTGATTAGCTCCGTTTCTTGTACCGAGCTCTCACAGCAGCATAAAGATTTCGTCCTTGAAAGAGTTTCCCGTATGGCTCATTCCTCGGGCAAAAGCAGTATTGGAGGTGTCCAACCTAAGCCAGCCAGCTTTTGAGTATCTTGACGCGAAAAATAACTCATAAATATATAATATATATATATATATATATTATACAGTTAATAACTTTTAGTCTATTGAAAAAGTCATGAAATTAATTTAATTGCAAAGCTGCACAAAAGCCGCGGAAAATAGGCACGAAAGCTGTTATAGCCATGCAACGTTAATTCATTGGAATATTATACATGTTATTTATTATACATATATATATACACTCACGTTTGTGAAAATTGCAACACCATGAAGGACTTACGCGAGTGAGCTGAAATTTTCAGGAAATGCAAAGTAGCGCATGATATGCAAATGATTAGAATTGCAAATCCGTAGCGCATGCGTATGCTGAGCACCGCCCTCTGAACGGCTGATGGATCCGAATAAATAGACGGCTGTAGGGAGGCGTGTATGGTTATCGGTGGTTATCTGCTAGTGGTAAACGTTAACTCAATCTGTACTTATGCCTCGTCGACGAAAGAGAGCGAGATTTGAACAACTTACAGAGTTTGAACGAGGGAGAATCATCGGCCTTCGTGAAGCTGGATTGTCGTATCGTGCAGTAGCCTCTCGTGTGCAGCGTAACAGCAGCACAGTGATGCGCGTTTGGAAGCAGTGGACGGACGAGTGTCGGACAACTCGGAAATCCGGGAGTGGACCCCGAAATGTGACGTCAGCTCGCGATGATAGACACCTGGTCCGCATGGCGCGGACGGACCGTACAGCTTCCTCTAGACAATTGGCAGCACTGTGGTCAATAGCTACAGGTGTTTCATTGTGTGCTTCATCAATTCGTAGACGTCTGCTGCAGTGTGGACTGCGCGCACGGACTCCTTTATACAGGATCCCCCTAACGCACGACCATCGCCGCCTGCGGCTACAATGGGCCAATCAGCATAGAGACTGGCGTGCTGATTGGCAGCATGTCGTGTTTTCTGACGAATCCCGCTTTAATTTGTGGTACCATGATGGCCGCATTCGTGTCAGACGCTATGCCGGTGAACGCCACCTTCCGGAGTGCATTATCGAACGCCACAGTGGACGAACACCCGGAGTTATGGTCTGGGGCGCCATAGCATATCATAGACGATCTCAATTGCTACGAATTGTGGGCAATCTGAACAGCAACCGGTATATCCGTGAAGTTCTACAGCCCGAAGCTGTTCCCTTCCTTCAAAGCTTGCCAGGCGCTGTATTTCAACAGGACAATGCCCGCCCTCATACTGCTCGGATTGTTAAATCCTTCTTTGCAGCGCAGCAGGTACAGCTTCTTCCTTGGCCTGCGTGTTCCCCGGATATGTCGCCAATTGAACATGTGTGGGATGTCATTGGTCGGCGTCTTGCTCGTGATCCTCGTCCTGTTGCGTCTGCAGACGAACTTTGGGTACGCGTACAAACGATATGGAATGCTCTTCCTCAGTCAGACATTCAAACTTTGTTTGACTCCATGCCACGTCGTGTAGCAGCACTTATTGCGGCGCGTGGTGGCCACACAAAATACTGATTCTGATCTCTTGTTCTTGTTTGTTTGCTTTGAACATTTAATCATTTATTTGTACCACTACCACTCAACTGTGTATTAAATTGCATTCAATTATGACGATTCCTTCTTGGTGTTGCAATTTTCACAAACGTGAGTGTATATTAAAGTTTTTAGCGCTGATTAGTTGCGTTAGGCGAGTGCTGCTGACCATCTAAAAACGTCAGGAAGCATTCTGAGATTTAAAAGAAAATTTTTTTTGCTAATATATTCTTTGCAGACGTAATTTACGAAAATTAATCCGCATATCTTGAACAAAATTATTTATTTCACTAAGCATTTGCTTCGTAATCGACATCAAAAGCCCACCAGTGGCCGAGCCAAGACCGTCGAAAACTGGCAATTACACTCATGTCCATAAATCAAGGATAATTCGGAGTCACGCGGAAATCGAACTCTAAAATAAATATATCGCCTGTAAAATCAATACACATCTTCAAAAATCATATGCAAATTTCAGGAAGTAACCAGATGACACCGATGGTACGTCACAATGACGAGAGTGTAAGAGAGTGATATGTAAGGAATACAGGCAAAGAAGTAACATTGTTCGCAGGCGCTTTATAAGCATTTCAGTGCAATAACCGAATAGTTATGACACAAAGGACGCATTTGAATGATTTTTTACGTGGTAGAAATATCGGCCGTCTGGAATGTGGGCGTACCCAACTGGAAGTATCAGACGAACTTGGAATTGCCCAGAGTGTCATCTCCAGGCTTTGGCAACGATGCCATGATGATGATAATGTGAGTAGACGTTACAGCACACGTCGGCCCAGAGTTACAACGCCGAATGAGGACCGGTATTTGGCAATTACTGCCAAAAGAAACAGGCGGAGCACAGCCTCAGACCTGTCTTGTCAGCTCTCTTCAGCCACTGGTACGACAATTTCAAGGCAGACCGTGTACATATGCTTAGGGCAGACTGGTCTATATGATCGTAGACCTGTCAGATGTGTTCCCACTTACTGCAACTCGCTGTCGCCTGCGGTTAGCCTAGAGTAGAGAGCATGCATTGTGGACACCGCAACAGTGGACTTGTGTGATGTTTTCCGACGAGTCCAGGTTTAGCTTGCAGTCTGATTCTCGCCGGAATTTCATATGGAGAGCTCCAGATACCCGTTACCACCAAGAAAAGATCAATGAACGACACCGTTACGGTGGTGCAGGAGTGCTCGTTTGGGGTGGAATTATTCTGGGTTCCAGAACTGACCTGCATGTTCAAATTGGAACCATGATAAGCCAAATCTATCGGGACGTCATTCTGGAACTACATGTACGTTTGTTTCGGAGCGCCATAGGCGCACAGTTTGTGCTTACGAATGACAACGCCCGTCTTCACCGTGCAAACATCGTAAGCGAATGCCTTCAGTCGGAGGATATCACCCGTATGGACTAGCCAGCATTCTCACCGGACTTGAATCCAGTAGAGCACGTGTGAGCATGCTTGGCCGACGTGTTGCAACCCGCCAACCTCCTCCTGCATGTCTACCGGAACTTCGGAGAGCATTAGAGCATTGCTTTTGGAGTGGTGTAATATCCCCCAAGATCAGATCGATAATTTGATACTCAACATGCCTAGGCGTTGTACGGGCTGTATTGCATCGTCTGGGAGACAGATGTATTAACAATCATACCAACCATGTAATATTGGTCTTTTGTAAATAGGTTTCTTTTGTAATTTGCTCCAGGGAGTAAAAATCGCTAATTTTTTTAATAATATCAAACATATAGCATCTTTTTTTGTTCTTTACCTTTTGTTTAATAAATAAGCTTTACAAATAAGTCAAATTTGTTTTGCTTCTAACTCTTCCTTTGCCTGATTTTGCATTATCCTTAATTTATGGACATGAGTGTAGAACCCGGCGTGAAATTCCAGCGTATGGGGTAGCTCCATGGGCGTTTTCGTAGGTTCCTCGGTATCTGACATGAATATAGGCCAGGTTCCATTAGAAGTATTTCGCGAAGGCATATCTTTTCCTAGGCAGATAACCTAGTGCTTCTCCATAATGAAATAAATTCAAAATCCATCGACATTAAATCTACTCTGCCACGAATCAGCACAGAATGAGAGTCCGAAAATAAGTTAATATACGTACTGATTTATCTCAATTATTTCTGTGAAATATACCATCGAAAAAGTGTCCACATGGTTCGAGAAATATTGATCGCTACATGATTTCTCAAAACCAAGTCGATAACATTATTAAAGCAGTATCAGCGCTGACTGTGAGAAGGTTATGTAATTATAAATTAAATTTTCTGCATAATCCCCCCCTTCAACAAAACGTCCAGTCAGTAACATGTTCACTATACTATAATAAACTAACTATTAAGAAGATGTTAATAATTAGTAATATCACTGAGGCAAGTTGTTTTACATAAATACGAAACCATTGATTGTCAAAACCAGGATATAAGAAAGGTTATCAAATGAAAGGTTAATAAAGGCCCAAATCATTATAACCTTTGTTTTATACACAGTCCAGTCACATTAATGTGACCATCTGTCAAAAGCCAGAATAACCACCTTTCGCAGAGCGGACTGCTGCGAGACGTGCAGGAAGAGAGTCACATAGGTCCCTGAAGGTGTTCTCTGGGATGTTGAGCCATGCCGACTCTAATGCCGTGGCCAGCTGCGCTAGATTACGCGGTTGAGGATCCATGGCGCGAACAACTCGATCGAGATGGTCCCACAGATGCTCGATTGGGTTTAAGTCAGGTGAGTTTGCTGGCCAGGGGAGGACGGTAAACTCATCCTGGTGCTCTTCGAACCACGCACGTACACTGGCAGCTGTATGGCACCTCGCATTGTCCTGCTGGAAGATGCCATCATCCTGAGGAAAAACAATGCGCATGTAGGGGTGAACATGGTCCGCAAGGACAGATGCGTACTTGTATTGATCCATTGTGCCTTCCACAATGATCAGTGAACCTAGAGAATGCCAGGAAAACATTCCCCAGACCATAATGCTCCCGCCTCCAGCTTGGACCGTTCCGGCAATGGTTGCAGGGTGGTTCCTTTCAGAGGTTACGCCAACGTCCATCTGTAAAGCATATTTAGCATAAGTGGAGCATAAAACGCGATTCCTCCGAAAACGCAACCTGTCGCCACTCAGTGGACGTCCAGCTGCTGTACTGGCATGCAAATTCTAGCCTTCGCCGTCGATGAACAGCAGTCAGCATAGGTGCACGAACCAGGCGTCTGCTTCGGAGGCCCAGACGCAGCAATGTTCGCTGAATAGTACTTTGGGAGACACTTTTGGTAGCCCCTTGGTTCATTTTGGTGGTCAGTTGCTCAACGGTAGCCCGTCTATCTGCCCGAACGCATCTCCGCAACCGTCGTTCGCCTCTGTCATCTATGGCCCGTGGTGCACCACATTTGCCACGTCGCTGATTTTGGACAGTCCCATTTTGCCATGCACGGTACACTTTTACCACGGCGGCACGCGAACAGTTCACAAACTCAGCCGTTTCGGAAATGCTTCCACCCTTGGCCCGAAAGCCAATGATCATGCCCTTTTGGAAGTCGGATAAATCGCTTCGTTTCTGCATTACGCCAACGATTGAAATGTTTTCCGAAGCCCTCACACACACTTTATATACGCTCAACTGCACTGTGCTGCCACCTGCCTTCTGTGATTGGTTATTTAACTCTGACATGGAAAGTACGTGGTGGTCACATTAATGTGACTGGACTGTGTAGCTTCTCTCTGAATCCGATGGCATTTTATCGAAACTAAGAGGAATTGAAGAATAATCTGTTAGTGACTGCTTTGTCTAATATCTTTGCAAATTTTGTATGCAAGTATATGGAAAGTTTTTGCATTTAGCTTACTAAGGAATTATGAACCCTTTTACTAAATGGATTTTTTTTTATCTACGGGGATCATATTAAAAAAGTTAGAACTTATGTTTACAGAACAATCCCACCTCCGATATTCAAAACTGTTTTGCAGCTTACTTTTTCTTGTTTCGACAAGCTGTAGCTGGATATACAAACGTAGGCGTAATAGTTCAGGAAATAAAGCTTCTAACCACTTTTAGTCCCCATATCACGAAAGTTATTACTTAAATTAAGTATAATCACACGAGAGCTTATCTGAAGTAAATGACTTCGAGTATTAATTTAAACCCTAATTATACTTTATAGGGTTACACTTGATCTACCTTAGTCCTATAACCCTAACAGATAGGATTCGAGTTAACTTTATGTCTCGGATAAACGGCAAAGTCTCACGAAGGTTATAAAAACAACGCTTTTTATTTAACCAGGAGTTAGAACATAAAAGCACTCTCTTGTATTACAATAAGCACAGCTGGTAGTGATGAGAATAAAGGAACAGGCAATTTAAATTAAACGCTGAACAGTAATCTAAGACTACACAAAATACTACGCCAGAATCTGGCTCCATAAATTTACTGCAGAGTCAGATTTAAAATATCGGCGTCGAAAGATAGTAAAGCCCAATAAGAATCGAAAGACAGCAAAGCCCAATAATTATAACTGATAGATATGGCAGAAGCTAGCCACCTAGCGTGAAAATGCTAGAAACTCTGCCTCAAATCAAAAACCTTAGCTTAAATACCCACAGCTAATTCGCATTCTGGTGAGGACAACAAAAAGTGGAAGTTACGGTAAAAACCGAATTCATAATAACAGGTTAATTTAAAATAATACCCTTATAACTTCACACACACACGCATACACATACACATATGTATATGGGCTCATACCTTCACACACACACATATGTGTATATATATATAGGCTCATAGCTTTTAGAAACATTAGGTATTTTTTAACAGCAGGAGAGATGAAAAATGAGCAATGTTCTCGAACCACGGACCCCTCGAATACGCGCCGAGCGTGCTGACCATTGCACCACGAAAGCATGCTAAGAAGGCAGGAAAAATATCTTATAAGCTCACTGTAATATATTTTTCGCAATTGACAAGTGAATGCATAACAATTACAAATTAACATCCCTTTAATAATAACTGCTTTTCACTTATTAGCGGACTCTCCAAAGACGTTATCTTAGTGGCGCAGAGTTAAAATAAACATGGCATTTCGTTCACGTCCCTTGCCTTAGTATATACCAACTGACTTGCACAGAATATAAATAAAATAGCAAGTAACTGAATGTAATCTACCAACCGTAAATAATTATTTATTAGAAATGACACCTGAACAAGATTATATCCCGTTAGTCTTAAATATAGAACAGGGTAATACACAACATTTATTTAATATCTGCATCTATTTTTTGCTTATATATACTGCTTTTTTTTAATAAAATTTACAAGAAATTCGCTATTTTCCTTTCTCTGCGGTTAAAAATAATTCACTAAAATGTACATTTTTTATGCAAGAATGCTTTAACAAACCTAAATGTAAACATTTAGATGAATTTTGAGCTAACGTTGTATTTAAAAAAACTTTTTTTGAAGTTTTAAAAATTATAAGCAGAAGGCTAATATGCAGAAGATTTGGATTAAGCACTTAAACTGCTATGTATCAGAGGTCCTTACTAGATGAAAAACCTAATATTTAAGTTTATTTCACATTTTATACTTAAAGCATTCTTATACAAAGGTCAAAATAATATTAAGCCTTAAATTCCACATTGAGCAATGAAAAATTTTGCAATATTCAGGTCCACACGATCAGAATGCCCTAAAACAAATCACTGAAGAAAATGTACACCAAACATCAGCAGAGTAGGAGTGAGACTTAAATGAATTAACCAACAAATAACCCGGTAAAGAAAATTGAAATATAATTCCTCAATACATTTATCGAGGAAGACAAAACCTAAAGCTGCTACATTATTTTCCCTTCCTCTAATAAGCAACGAAAAAGGGTCTTTTTAATCGCATTATCATTAAAAATGAAGATTGGATTCTGCCTAACAATTTAAAAACAGAAATGCATCTGATAAAGATGAAAAGCCTAATGCACTTGGAAACAAATTCATGTTTATGCCAAAAATGGCATTATATTTATTTTAAATTTTTGACAGCGAATTTTCTGATAACTACTGAAATTGAATCGAAGAAATGATTTTGAAATGCCTTATGAAGTTATGAACAAGTAACGAAATTATTGATATTTAAAAAACAAACGTTAAGCTTGCATTTCACCTACTCGAAGCCATTTGAATCAATCACTCGAATCGAGAGTAGTGCACACCTGCATTCAAAGCCGTATGAATCACAGTGTAGTGCTCATTTGTATTAACCATTTGAAACTGAAAAAAAATAAATATCGGGTCTTAACGAAGGTTTCCCGCCACCGCAAATATCGCATGCGCAAACAGTTCGCGTTGACGTGTTTAATTACGTTTTATCAAAGGATTTTCGGCATTTGAAAGAAAGAGACTTGCTTTAGATCACTGTATTGTGCAATTTGTAAATAAATATTGTATCATTAAGTACAAGATGTCTGAAATGGAACTATCACGCTATTAGATAAGAACCATCATTTACTTTCAGTTCTGTATCATAAAATCATCTGCAAAATATCATCAAATCATGTGTACAGCTTTAGGTACTAATGTTGTATCATATAACTCAGTCAAGGTTTGGTTCCAAAAATTCAAAAACAAGGATCATGAAATTCAAGAAGCAGAGCGCTCTGGCCGACCTACTGATGTTGAAGGGGCCTGCCTGCGAGAACTAGTGGAAGAAGATCACTATGCAACCTCTCGAGAAAAAAGCTTGCTAAGGAGTTAGACGTTAGTGCCATGTCCATTAGTCGCGCTATGCATGGGATAAACTTGACAAACAAGTTCAATCGCTGGGTGCTGCATGAGCTGACCGAAGCAGATAAGGACCGACGTGTTCGGGCTTGCACTAATCTGTCCGAATATCAAAGCAAGGACAAAATTTTAGACCGGATCGTCACATGTGACGAAAAGTTGATTTACTTGAACAACACAGGCCAAAAAGGGAGTTGTTTTGCGCCCGTTGACAGCGTCGCAAAGCCCAGTTTGACTAACAAAAAGATCATGCTTTGTATCTGGAGGCATTGCCGTTGTACTATCTACAGAGATTATCTGGAAAAATGTTAAACCCTCGACAGTAATGTGTACAGCGAGATGCTAGTCCGTGGTGACGTTGCTATCAAGGAAAAACGTCGAACTGAGTTCTGGCGCAAAAAGGTAATGTTCAATCAAAATAATGCAAGTCACATGTGTCTCCATTCACTGGCTAGACTCGAATAGGATCTTTTGCCCCACCCACCATGTAGCCACGACATCGTTCCTTCGGACCTCTACCTTTTTTCACACTTGCAGATACATCTTGCTGTTCTTATCTTCCATTCTGCACAGGACGTCCGAAATGAAGCTGATCTGTTTTTGGACTTGCAACCACCAAGTTTCTGGGCCGAAGGCTTTGAAAAAATACCAAACCTTCGGCAGAAAATCATAGGTTTGGGTAGTGATTACTATCCGCAGTTATGCTATTTCATGTTTTTCTTCTAACTTTACTAAGAACCATTTTTGTCGGAAAACTTCCGTTACCACCATGTAGTTAAACCAGACACTACATTTGCTGTCCAACGTAATTTAGTGTTGTAGGGCCAAACCTGTGGAATATATGTAGACTGAGTATAAAAGCATTCCGTGATTTCAAGTAGTTTTAAAATATTACGATATTTATAAATATGATGACAGCAGATCCAATTTTTTTTTCATTTCTTTGCAGAGAAATGAAAAAAAATGTGGAACGTACATGCAATCCTTTTGCCACCAGACGGCGATAAAATCAAAGATGTTATTGACCACGCAATATCGCTATCGCTGGTGGTGCATGTTGGTTTTGTTTAGTTGATTATGGCAAAGCACACTAGGGCTATCTGGCGCAGGGAAGCGATGCCTAGTACAGTTATCCAATCTGGAAGAATGTGATAGATACAGTACCAACGGTTGAACTGCCAATGTCACTCACTTAATTTGTCATTTTTGGCGGTGTTGGCAGAAGGAGTATTAGTTGAAGTGTTAAAATTTTTATTGATATACGTATAGTATAGTACATTTTAATTATGGCAAAGAACTCCGGGGCTATCTGCCAAAGGGAAAGGATGTCTTCGTGGAGGGCTTTTTAATAGAAACTGGCTTATATACACTTTAGAAAAAGAGGAAAATAACAAAAACGCTCATGTAGCCAGCCCGTTTTCCTACAACTGAACGCCGGCTGGAACTATTAGTGTTCAGTGATTTTATTGCTTGGCCATTGGTCGGTTCGGTGCATGTTGGATTGACCAAACACGTATGTGACTGAGAAACGTGCTTTCAAACCAAAGTTTAATGAGGAAACAAGTCTATTTTTAAGTGCTTGAGCAAGTTCTTTGAAAATATACGCATCTCTTAGATGCGTATATTTAGATTATTATATTATAGATAGTGCCATTTAAAATAACCACTGGTATCGCAGCAAGGTGTTGATTGATCGTTTCAAAGAAACCTCCCGCATAGTATGGTAAGCAAGGTTTTAGAAAAAAGCTTAAGATTTTAACTGCACACGCTACGATGGGTCCAAACGTTACAACGAAAAGATGTTAGAAATGTAAACTTAATTTTGCAAAAATCTCTGGATTATTGAAAAACAATAATCTGCGCTCAAAAATAATTTTCAGTGAAGAGACGACTTACTTAAGCGGTAAGATCAAAAGGCAGAATAGGAATGGACACAGCTCTCCAAACCATTAACGGTCAAAGTTATCTGTAAGCGCTAAACAGCTAGTTGATTCTAGTAATAGCAATTGAGTGTGGTGATTCTGTCTCCCCTTTCCCACGAAGACGGCGTACCCCTTCAAACCAAAGCTATTTCCTTCATTGGCATCTCGCTGTCTACAAATTTTTCAATGAGAAATTGCCAGAGATGGACTAGCCACGCTGGGGAAGAAGACTAAAGGCCTAATGGACATAAAGGTTTGTGACTTTTTTCTTTCGGGCTACGTGAATAACAAATTATATTCGCATCCCTGGATGATCCGCAGGAGCGCATCAGTGAAGCTGTAAATTCGATCACGTCGAATGGGCATCAGATAGTATCAGTGTGATCTGGGTTAGATTATCGCATCGAAGTTTACAGACTATGGAGAAGCAGCGCACTTCGAAATGTCTGTAATAACAATCAATAATACCACTTTATAAGATGGCGATTTATGTGCAGATGCAGCTCTATCTATTGATATGTATATAATGATATTCCAATAAAGTAACATTCTACATGCTTTGGAAATCAACAGCTGTTTTACGTTATCCTGTATTTGGCATAAACATTGATAAGTAAAGCTAATAGTTTCTTGCTGCCATGCTCATCAAAGAGTAAAACGAATCCATAAGTTGTTAAGACAATTCTAGCATGTGCATAACATCGAAATTTTCCTTCTGGTTGCTCAATAATATTCTGAAATGCAGCTATTATAACGGAGAAGAGGTAAATGCGGAGCAAGTTTGATATCACAGCAATTCTTGAAGTCTGAAAATGCTTTCATGCCTATTGGTTGACTCGTTTTCTTAAGATGGCTAGTTATTAATCTAAAAATGGCCTGAGAGATGTCCTTATTAGCATGCATTTCTCAGACCTAGAATTTCCTTTTAAATGAGTTTCTTTCAAGCTGAACTTAGTTATGATACCGGCATCAGACCAAAGTTGACAGGAAATAATAAAACACCAAGCAGTACATATCAGTATTATAAGAAATTCCATTATACTCCTGAAAATTATACTTTGTAGAGATATGCTACATCTGCAGTTTGAGTCACGGTTAAGATCAAAATAACTTTTTTTTATTTATTTAGTCAAGCTTAAATTGAACAAAAAGGTACAGCTTGTGCTACAAACGAACTTCCGCTACCTTTTGGTTATTTAAATGAATATAACAGAAAATTAAATACCACGTCAAGATAACATAGTCAGAAAGTACACATAAACTAGTCTATTTAAGTTGGCTCAGACACTTAGCCGCGCGTATTTTTTAACGTCGACTAGCAAGATGCTAAAGCCGCAATACAACTTAGAGTTGGCGACAGGAAGTACAGCAGAAAGCGGCTGCCAGAAACTCTAATCTAAACATATAGAGCCCTCTCTTAACCCTTCGGTGATAGCGAGATTAAGTAATTATTTCTTCCCAGACACGCGCGATATCTGTCAGTCGTAAATCTGTAATGCGAGCTGTGTTCGTTTCCGCCTGCTGCGGTGAATAACTGGAATACGAGTTGAGCTCGTGGATGACCACCAAAAGGTTATGTATAAAAACAAGTAATTTGCTCTCTGGTGAGGACTACAGAAGGGAGAAGTTATATTAAAGGCTAAAATCATAATAATTGGTCAGTTAACATAAAACAACTTTTGAAAAATCCTGCAGCTTCTTTTCAGGAGCAATATATTGTTAAAAAAGGAGACAGAAAATTAGATCTGCATCTTAAAAATTGGGAAATTACACAGGAAAAAACATTTCCTGTTTCCTCTTTTAATAATATACTGAAAAGTTTCTGTAGGGGAACATTTTGTATGCCTGCAATACATTTCTGAGGCTTGCTTGAATGCGTTCATGGGGGTCAATCTTTTCCTCATCTGAAAAAGTACATAAACAAGTACTAAATTAATTTAAAAGATATGGAATTTCGGGAATCGGAGCTGAGCTAGAGATTGCTACAAACGAGTTATACGCAGCTCAATCTCATTAATTGTATCTAAAGCAGCATGACGTCGGAAATATACGTATATTGTTGGAGAAAAAAGTATAATATGTCTAGATACGTGAAAATATACGTATATTTTAAGAACTATGCTGGATGGAGCAAATTTTTGCGCTTTGGAAGAAGGAATTCTTCAACTCTTTATTAATTATTTTTAAATTTTGTAATGAAGCTGTTAAGGTACTCTATAAGAAATGTTTAATACCACCAGAGAATTATTTTTTTCTTTTTGCTAAAATTAAGTTAGCCTATCAAATAAAATCATTTAAAATATCATAAATTAAAAGTAAATCTAAATTAAACATGTTTATTATAAAATGTAGACTTAGAAAGAAGTGCAAAAATCCTTACTGCACAAATACTTCAATTTCTTTCACTGCTTTTAATAAACTGCATCTTTCATTGATTTTCACAAATTAAATCACATAAACATTAAAGTTAAAATCAGAAGACGGAATCGAAAACTGTGAAGAAAAGGCAGCTTTGAAACTTCAGGGCAAAAGAAGAAAATCAAGAAGCTAAAATGAATGAATCACTATTAAAGACGATAGATTAAGGAAACGTGAGGAAACTAGATGAATGAAATTGACGTTCTAACTAAAGGATTCACCACTCGCATACTTTCAGGATTGAAATAGAAACAGAGTTTAGAATTCATCCTCATTTATTCTTTCATTCCATTTTTCACCCATTCAATTAAGGGTCCGCTAAAACAACACTTGCTTTCTAAAATGGCTTACAGCGCAACAGATTGAGTCCTTTCATAATACGCCTGTCGTTCCTTATCTGAACTCCTGAGTCTTCATTTCCGGATCAAGAAAAAAAATCTTTAGATAACTTTTTGAAAGCGTCAAATAGCACACTAAATTATTTCATTCAATAACTTCATCAAAGATAGGAATTTGAAACATCATTTATATTGCTTTTGGAATATTAACAAACATTCGTTGAAATACTAACGACACCCACAAAAAGACGCCAAGCTTAGTCACAAAAGCAGCGTCCGTGTCCATTTCGATTTTCAAACTTATCACAACCTACATGTTTAAATCAGATAGCAACCTTTTAAAGGAAATAATTTTGCAGCCTCATTAAACGGTCAAAGTATAAGGTAATGAAAGCTGGTATTTTTGACCCAGGGCTAAAGCCCCCGTCTCGACCTGGATCTGTTCAGTAGGTATTTAACTAACGCAATCTGTCTCGAGATAGATGCTTTTGTGAAAGAGTTTAGTTTAGGGAAGCGAAAATGGTACCACGGGTTCAAGAAGAATTATAAATGAACGCTGTTAGAAAGTGTATGGATTCTTTGAAATTTACTACTCTGATAAATACGTGCCTTAAATTTACATTTGAAAGATCGGCTAACTTAATTGAAGTCATGTGTTACAAGTCGAAAGCGAAATGGAGTTTCGCTTCTGCCGTTTGGCAACAGAGTCGAAAAACAAACTTTGAAGTGCGCAGTCGGTTACTCGACTTCCTTTAATAGAATTTGATTCGAATGGGGAATTATCCCCCCTCTTTTGATTTAAAATTAATCTTAAACCATGTAAATAGTGTAATATAACAGATGTGTGTAAATAAATAGTCATTAAGATTTATTTTGACTTATGATTCGAGTTTGAATTGGATTTAGAAATCGAAAGCTCTCCCAAATAGAATCGTCTGAACTTTAGAATTCGTGGATTAGAAATAACATCATGCATAAAATTTTATATGTTGCCTCACACAACACAGCGATATACGTGACAGAAGCTTCCGATTTTAAAAAAAGTGTTCCACAGCATAACCATGGGATAAGCAGCAGAAATAACTTCATGATTTCGTGGTTTAGTGACAATGAATGGCAAACTCAGCCACCTAACGACCCTAGATCTCTTTGTTTGGCAGTTTATCAAGCCCAAACCATTTCATCCACAAATTTGAAAGACGCAGACATTACGAGCGAAATTTGCCATACATATATTGAAGCACTTTTTGCAAAAACAATTTAGGCAAGAGACATAACAGCTCTAATAGAAACCACCTTTCGAATATAATTCTTAAATATGTGAATACTTCAATAAATTTTAATATACCTATTCTTATTTTCTGCAGTGCTCATATATCTTTCTTCCCCATTCTCTTCTATCATTGTTATGAAAACTGAGAATTTCGTGACTTACCTTGAACACGTTATATGCAGAAATCTGGTTCAGTACGAAATTCCGCTACAGAAGAATCAATTAGTAGTCGGTTAAGAATAACCAGCAACCACGTTTGTTTGATTATGGCAAAGCACTCTAAGTCTATCTGCCTTAGGCGAGGGATATGCCTTCGTAAGAGGACTTTCAAAGACAAACTGGCTCTTATTCACGTTACACATGAGGAAAACCACGAAAACGCCCATTCGCCGGGATTCCAGGGCAAGTCGACCTACAGGTATGCAGCGATTTTATTACTCAGTCACTGGTGGGCCACCACTAATCAAGAATTGAGACAATCAATTACTCGCGGATCTTCCGTCTTGAAATCGGCTACTAGATAAAGTAAATCTTATCCTGGGCGGAATTTAGAGGCGACAAAAATTTTAGATTTAGGGAGACATAGGCGGCAGAATTTAGAAGCAACAGACATTGAACCAGCCGCAAAAAATCTAGCCCCGGCCCTAATCTTGTCTCCCAATTTCCGCAGGTAGTTGGAGAAGCTATATGATGATTCGCTGAACTAGCATGAAATCAAGACAGTTTGCCTCAAAGTATTACAAGAATATATCTCCTTTTAATGCCCTCAAATGCATTGTCATAATTAATTATCCATCTCCCAAAAATGAGATATAAGCCTATGATCGCAGAATAACACTAAGTACTAACAGCTACAAAAGACGAAAGAAAATAATTATCATCACTCAAAATCAAACCTCAGTCATCTTGAAGGAAGACTCTCGGCTAATGCGTTTCTGTGATATTTCACTGCTTGTTGTAGACACTACCCGAGTATAAATTTCGAAGATATTTCTAAGGAAAATATTTCTCACAATGAATTCAAAAATAACGCGGGCTACTACGCGTTATCATATAAAAATGTAAGAAAAATAGAATAATATTTAGAAGCGTTTTCTGCAACAAGTTTACAATGCTTAAATCTCATAAAAACGCAAATTGCGGGCAGTGAAGCACGATATCTTCCCAGGTTGTGATTTCTAATGTTTATTTTCGTTTATAAGATATAATCGTCACATCGTGCAAATGCACATAAACACTAATAGGTCTAGAATATAGCTTGTTCATGAATGTATAGGTACTGACAGAGGTTTTCAGATCAAAGCACGTTATAATATGTTAATTTCTTAGGAATCAATGTTTCTTAGGCTTCGTAAAAAACATGTTGAATAATGCAAAAGTAGAGTCAAGTCTAAAACTATGATCTCGACTTATGAGAATAATTTTAAATTTTCAGAATTGAAAAAATTCGTAAAAGATATACATTGAAATATATGAATCAATAGAAAGTCTGTCACAGGCTTTAGAAAATAACGATGACTTCATGGTAAGGAACTATACAGTTAATCGTTCAGTAATCGTCCATTGCATATGAACAATAATGATTACCTAAGAGAGCGAAGGTTTGATTTGTGTGATTAGGACCAAGCCTCGAGGGCTATCTGCCTAAGGAGAGAGATGCCTTCGTGGAAGACTTTTTAAGGGAACTGGCTCGTATACATGTTACACATGGGGAAACACACGAAAACGCCCCTGCAGCCAGCCCATTCGCGGGATTCGAACTACCAATTTTCAGCGACTACCAGTGTTCCATGAACTATCAGTTTTCAGCGACTTTACCGGTCGGCCACTGGTGAGCCTAGATTTTCATTTGTAGCTATTTTAAATTTGGTGAAAACGCCGCAACTAGCAACAACCCACGTTCTATACTTTATTTCCCGCGTATCTAAAAATTACTGCATATATTTGCAAGGATTTATTGCATTACCTCTTCCGTGCTGTCCGGTTCTTGAGGCTTTGGTTTTCTGGGGCTTCGGCTTATACTATGATAGTTATTACATCGTTGTATTTTACATAATTTTATTCTGGACACGGCCGGACCGACCGTTGTCTTCATTGTTTGTTGTTAGATGGGCTAGCTCTTAATTTGAGCCATACGACTGGAGCATTCCAGTCAGGTGGGCCGGAGGGCTGCGCCCCCATTACTACTACTACCTCTTCCGTGCTCGTGTAGTATAAATGGTTAGCATATTCAGCTAGCACACTAAAAGTTCCCTGGTCCAAATCCTTGTGAGGGCACAGCTGACTTATCCCGTTTGTTTGGCTCCAGAAACACCTAACAGTTCTCCAAAGCAATGCTCGAACTAAAATGTGGTGGATGACAACTCGTCACCACCTGACAGTTAGTCGACAGCGTCTCTGACTATCTTCGGTCGATCTTCAAATGGGCGAGAATGTCATTACCATATACCCTCGTGAGTGGTCTGGTGGTGTAAGTGGGGTGTAAATGGTTAGGCATTTCGTTTGATTCGGCTCCAGTAGGGTGATTTTTCATGTGTCCTACTCCGAAGAACTTAATCGTCTCTACATACTTACTAGCAGCTGTTTTCATTTGGACATCTGTACACGACTTCGGTCCTCGACAACCGCACTTGGAGCCAGCTCGTAAAATCAAAGACAACGTTTTATATCTAAAATGAATTCTCATATAATTTTTTTACTTTCTCAACTGAAATTTATGGATTATAATAAATAAGAATTGATCTTGAGAATCAGAAACATGTCAGAGGAAAATAGGCTATATTATTACATTCGTACGAAAGAAATATGTAACACAAATAAGAAACATTTAGAGAGATCAAACCTAAAAAAAGAAGCAAAGACAGCTAGTACGAATTTAGTGTGGCCAATAGAAACAAGTGTCAAGTAACGTAAGACGAGGACACCAGTACTTTGTCGTCATCTGTGATAATCCGATAGGTGTAGACGTACGCTTCCCACAGGGCTGAATCCCTTTCTCACAGTAGTTTGACAAAGTATGCAAAGAAGTAATCGTGTAAATGATGAAAAAAACTCCATATTGTTATGGGGGTGTACAATGCAACGGCATGAACGGAGGAATTGTATAACATCACCCAGATCCTGCGTACTCTCGGCTGGACTGTAAACATGCTGAACACTGGTAGTTCGACTGGCATTCGAATCCTGCCGAACGGTCTGATTACATGGAAGTTTTTGTGGTATTCCTATGTGTAACGTAGATACGAGGCAGTTTCCTTAAAAGTTCCTCCGCGAAGGCATCCTTCCCCACATACAGATACCCTCGAGCTACTCTGCCTTAATCAATTACCCCAACCTAACCATGTGTGTTGCGATTTCGTTCATAGTACAGATTAAAGTTACGCTTCACATGGTGTCAATATTTAACAGTATAGCACCGTCGTAGGCTTGCGCTGGTCAAGTCGTATATTAGATGTACATTCTCTACACGTTTTCCCATATAAAGGTCAGTAATCTACACTACACAACAAAAAGTAGTTCTTCACTGCGTGAAATCATACCGAAACCGCACGCATACAAACAGGTAATTTTTTACGGAAAGAACGAAGCAAGTTAACGCAGAAAACTGTACATTTCCCACGTCCCGTCATTAAGACATTACATTAAGTCGTACGCGGTATGGCTGAATGTTGTAACATTCGTTTTCTTTTAAAAGAGTAATCAATAATTTTGCCATTTTGAAACCCAAAACTATCATTTAAAATTCTTTTAACATTTGTTTATTTCTATCGTGCAGTGGGCCAGTCAGGCCACACAATCTATTAGGCATATATTTTCAAATTTTGCAAATATACCACCAGCGAATTTCGTATTTAAATGCTAAATTAACTGGGAAATTTTCTCCTTTCCATTACGACTCATTAATAACAAAGTTTCTGAAACATCAGTATCCCAGTAACAATTTGGGATTTGTTCGTCAAGCAGCATCTGGTTTGTACACAATGTATCCTATTTTTAACATTACACAGCGTACCACAAAGCGAAAAATTAAGTAACTACGTATCACAGTCTACGCTATTAAAAGCTGAGTAATGACGTTTGTGTAACTGCTCGGTTCATTATTTTCTTTGCGCTGTTACTATGTGTGGTTTTGCGCTACTGATAATGAGTCGCGAGTGAATTTTGCGAAAATTTAAACGGCATACACATGTTTGAGATTACTTTCAAACTTCGCAACAGAATTACAAATTTCATTCACCCAGACTAGTTCTCTCCTATTTGAAATAATTATTGAATATTACTCCCGAGTTTAGACTTATTCAGGATATACGCCAAACCTCCAGTACCAAAAATTTAACGTTAGATCAACACCAAACCATTATACCGTGTTGCAAACATATTATTATGGTATACTTCTAATTGGAGATCATATATAACAACGTATCCTTTTGTCTCAGTATATTTTGCCCATTGTTTTTATTAAAAAGAAAGGCTGGAAGTTTCATGAATTTTATATTTACTTCGCAAATATAACAAAGCGAATTGTACGCATACGCAAAAATCCTCCAGCACTTTTATATTATTTTTAACAGGGAAATATCTCAGCCTGTTCGCAATTCTGTAAAGCAAAGAAAAAGTCCGGTAACGATAAAAAATAAAGCACACTAAATCAATAACCAGTTGTCGAGAAGTTAGAGATGCCACCACATCCCCCTAAACGAAACTACCAAACAGCACAAAGTAATAAAAGCAAACGCGAAAGAAAGTTACAATTCCAACTTAAAAACGGAGGTGAGAAAATTTCCATTCAAAAAATAAAAACAAAATCCGGTCAAACTCGTTTATATTACTTCCGTTCACAAATATAGGAAAAATTGTAAAGGGGGTGAATAGGGGTGGATGCGAGTGAAAAAAAAATGGCAATACTCCAGCAGCGACCTCTGCAGGAATGAAAGAAAAGTGGCCGCGGGCCAAGCTTTTCAGAAACATGGCGGAAACTTGGCAGGATTCCAAATTTGAGTCCTCCGAAATGCTGCTGAGCTTCGTCGAAAGGGCCCGCTTGCGGATTGATTGGTTATAATCAGGCGGAAGCCGGCCGATGCGAAGCAAAGTCGCGGAAGCGATCGGGAGGAATGCTTGCGCTGGGGTGACAATTAAGAAAACGCGTGTCAGGACGCCAATTATTGGTGGCTACTTTTTTTCATTATTATTTTCTTATGGCGCGGAAGATTGATTCGATACAAAAACTGAGATTTTTCCCAAGGTTTAATATAGCTGTGGGCTATATTATTTTAAGTCAGCTTTTCACCGATTGAAGAGGGGTTCTTAACTAAGCAGCATAAATGTTACATTTAACGAACGTAAAAACTACAGATTAAAATCAAAAGAAACAAAAATTTACCTAAGTTTCAAAGATTCCGCCATTCCCTACCTTTTCATCTTTTCTTTTTCTTCGACTCAGGTTATAACCATAGCTGGATTAATTGTTATGTAATACATACTTAGCTATACTTCAGTTGCTGAATTAAAATATCTTAATTGTAATGATTTATCTTAATTCTGTTATCAGACTTAAAAGTTATTAATTTTTTTTTTTTATTTTTTAGTTGATCTTAAATTTTTTTTTTTTTGCCTTGTTGGAAAGTAATTGTTGTCATTTAATTTTTGGCAGTTTTGGTTAACTCTGAATTTAAGTTGCTTGAGTAATTATTTTTTCTCTTTTTCCTTAAGGTAGTTTGGTCAACCACTTATTTTTTTTTTATTTAGTTAGCACTTAATCTTAACTTTGTTGCTTAATGTTTAATTTCTGGTTGACCCTTAAGGTCATTTTTTTTTAATCTTTAGAGTTATTTGCCTTACACAAGTTGGTGTTTAAAGTTTAATTGGTTTTGTTAACGTACCCCTCTTTCTGGTAAAGCTTGAACTCTGGTGGTAAAGTCGTTTTTGGTGTTGTAGAAAACATAAATTTTTTTTCTATGTAATTATTATATTTCAATTGAGGAAATTTTCTTCGGTCTTTTATTTAATTTGGTATTTAAAAACAAATCCTTAATTCTTTTCTAAACAACTTTTACGTTGCGTTTGGGAATCAAGATTTACGGCTTTGTTTTCACGTTTACTTGGAGAAGAATTCTCCGAATGTTATCTCTGCCAGACAGTGGTCTAAAAAATATCTTACACCAAGTGCGAATCCGCACTCTGCCGAATTAGCTTGTTTTGTATGCAGCTACGCCACGCCAAGGTTGAGAATTCTGGGTGATTCGCATTCTGGCAGGCGTTCACCATGTTAAAATGAGACCCTGAGCGAGGCTAGCTCCTGCTATGTCAGGTTGATGACCCTGGTGGGTCGCTTGTAACTTATGAAAACAGCAATTATCGGCCAACTTCCGTCTTACCAACCCCCTTGCCTTCAGCTTTCTGCTTAGATTCCGCTTCTAGGGCTGCCGTGCACCTGGCGGGATTTGGACCGTCTCGGATCGCAAAACGAGGGGCTGGCGAGGAGAAGAAAAAGGGCCTGCAGCGATCTACGAGATGCGGATTTTCCTGAAGTTTTTCGCCAGATGAAGAAGAGTAGCTCGGTCTCGAGTACTCTGTCTGCGGTATTTGGAACGATGGCTAAAATTACTGAGAGAGAACCACCGATGGTCGTCGTCGCAGGAAGGAGGGAGCCGAGATAGAAAAGGGGCGGATGGCTCTAAAATACTCGATTACTAACTTGTTTTTTTTTCTTTATCTCTCAGATTCTTTCAAGGCTGAAATAATGTATACGCCCGCCCTCGGTGAGGGTTTCTATGTAATGGCCGTTTACCAGACAATGGAAAGGAAATTGTGATATTCAGAAAGGGTAAAAATGTTAAAAATGTTTTCTCACTTCAACTCTTGTACCACCACCATCATATATTGTTATATTGTTGTCAGTTTTGTTAACCTCTAATAAATTAAATTTAATTTGTATGTTTTCACTTATACTTTAGAACACTGGACCCAAAAAATTAATTTAAAACATGAAAGGGTTTATGCTTGCAACAATGCTTGATGTACTATACTGTTGGAGTATTATCTTGTGGTATCTACTGTTATATTAGAACACACTGGTTTAACTGACTAAATGTTGTTTTACCTTGTCTGTCACCGAATTTTACACCCTTGCAGTATTTATTATAGTGATATGATTTAAAGTTGGTTTTTCTTATTCTTGACCTTCATGTGTAATGAACATTGAAAATTAAATGTAGAAAAATACTCCAAATCATTAAGCAATATCAGCACATGCTTAGGCCATCAAGGACAGGGGTCACCACGAAAAGGTGATTACTCAGGAAAGCGGACACCAAAAGATTTCTCATTCCCGGTTTTACCGTGGAATGCATCATGCAACTAAACCAAAAGTGAGAAAGTTTGGTTTTTGTTTATGTGATTGCAGCAAAGCATAGAGGGCTATCTGCCTAAGGGGAGGGATGCCTTCGTGGAGGACTTTGTAAGGGAAACTGTCTTGTATACACTTTACACATGGTGAAAACCACGAGAACACCCACGTAGCCAGCCCGTTCGCGGGATTGAAACCTCGGACCGAACTACCAGTGCTCAGCGACTTAACCGCTCGGCCACTGATGGCTTAAAACTGAGGAGAAGCAATGAAGAAAAAACTGACGTAAACATATATGAAAAAACCGGAATTTTTTAAGTTTGGAAAATGAAAACTGTTTAAAGGAAGCTCTCAAGGTAACTGCACAAATATTAAAGCAAATGCTGATAAATATGTAGGCTTTTCGCATAGCATATTACTCCTAACTCAGAATTGTCTACTGCGGAGTACAATGCTCAGTCTCACATAGCGTTTCATCTGTAACGCGCATATTTCTTCGCGTTGCATATATTCTGTAAAAAGTTCCTATAATATGTGGCATAGTATGTGATTCTATGAAACTGATGGAAATAATCCTATACTTTATGCAGAGCAATTCCAAATTTATGATATACTGATCACTTGTAGCAACATGGCATTCGAATGTATTTCCTTCAAGGGACTTTTATGCCCATTTAACTCGAAAATTGTTTAAATTATGTAGCTTATCCTTCCGGGGTTTAGCCGAGGCGCACACACAGTAGATTTTCTCCTCCAGAGGACACTCAATAGCAAGCTTGTTGTTCTCATGCGAGTGCAGAATGTTTAGGACATCTGAAGGTCTTAATCCGTTCCTCGTTCTGACCCATTTTAAACCTCCACCTGACCCTTGAATTAGGCAGGGATAAGAGGTGGCAGCATTCCGCGCCATCGCAAATAAGTGTATAACTGTTGCCGGTTCAAATTGCTTTGCTAATAATAATTTTCTACTAATCAGAAGACTGTCTTGAGAACTTAAATAATACATTGGCACACAGGTAGTCCTTGACTTGCAATGAATGCCGTTCTAGCAGTTCTGTCTCAAGTCGATTCTGTTGTAAGTCGGGAACTTGTTATACTCTTAATCTTTGCTAATAGTTTTATAAATTAGTTTATATTTACCAACAAATGACTTTAAGAATGTATAAACTTATATAACATTTCTGAACTACTTAATTACATACCTATGCATATGCACTCCATACATATTTCATACATTTAACACATACCCTTCCTTTAAAATAGCTAATATGAAAAAAATCATACAAATGGTGTCCTTAATTAAAAATAACAGGTGGGTAATTGTTTCTCATTTGGACGATTCATTATAACTGGGAGCAGTTTCTTTAACCAGAAAATTTATTAGTGTTGCCCGTTTCGGCGTCCTCTCCCTTTAGTTCTGGAGTTTAAGGTTAATTCTAGCCGACATAAAAGTAAACCTTCGTAAGTCGGATCTTCATAACTTAATAATTACCTATATTTTGTTATACTGTATGAATCAGGGCCTTCTAAATGCACCGGCCAGCTGGCCACTTGCAAGGGTGCCTTGCGTTCTGTGAGTGGTTGTTTTAAGGACTCATAATGCCTTTAACACGGCGCTGAGCTTAACACGGCACTGTATTTTTACAGTAAAGTAAGCAACAGGGGGGGGGAACTTGAGAATATGAAATACATTTGTAAATTTTGTTTTAAGTAACAGGTTTTTACTTTCTTTAAAATCTGTCCTATACTCGTCCTGTTTCGTCTACTCTACCAGAACATGCAGATGAGAGAAGATTAAAATAGAGCAAGAAAGAAGACAGACAGGGAATTCCTCTGATTGTTTCCTACAAGAAGGTATTTTCTGTCAGTTTGTGAGATTTAACTTTGCTTGAATATTCAATAGTAAGATCGTGAAATTAAATAAGAGAGAGACTAGGATAATTGAAACCTCAAATTGTGAATTCTCTAAACTGAAGCCAACAATAAATTTTAGTTGTATTTCTTTGTGTTGTGTTCATTTAGCTTTTTGATGCTATAGTAAAATCCGAGATGAAAATTCGTCTTTCGGGCTAGAAGGTTAGACTAGTTTTAATAAAAACCAATTGAAGTTCATGCATTTATACTACCGTAGTATATTAATAACGATACTGTTATGCTTTAATCCATATTGTTTACTTACTAGTTAAATGACGTATTTTGTCAGTATATATATCAACACAACATTTTTTTTTCATTTTCCTTATTGTTAATAATGATAAAAATGCTTATATAGGATTAAAAACCTTATGCTAGTAAACAGATTTTATTTCAGTACACAAAATGCAAGACGTGATAAAAAAATTAACCCACTTTTAAAATCATTTCCAAGAAACAGTAGCGATAAATACTGTTTACAAGTTGATGAATCATCTAAGAAATCAAATGATTCTACTCAAAGTGCACTCGAAGGAGGGATTTATGAACGTGTATTCCATTAAGACGACAGAACACGTTCTTCACAAATTAAGACGAAAGAAGTCGTTCTTCACATATCTTTATTCTAAATCAGTTTGAAAAAGGAAGATTTTAGAAAGAAGAATTTTCGTCAGTTTTTCTTAATCAAATTATAAATTTGGATTGAAATTCTATTTAAATTCTAGATTTTAAATGTTGTCAATACCATCACAAGCATATTTTACTATTAATTATTTATTGTTTTTGCTTACTTGTGAAGCGTGGGGTCTGATCCTTCATGAAATATATTTCAGATATATATACGTGTATCTTTAAATCGAAAAAAGTCAGATGAATGTGATTCCTAAAATAACTTTTCTAACAATTAAAAGGTTACACTTATCAGGTAAAAGTTTAGTGCATCCTGATAAGATTCCATGTGGTTCTATGCTCAGAATTAGTCTTGCCTAAGCTGTGGACATGCACGCACGGAGAGGCCCTGGTCTGGTTTGGCTTGGTTTACTTGATAAGAGCAAAGCACGCGAGGGGTGCCTGCATAAGAGGAGGAATGCCTTCGTGGAGGGCTAGCTAAGGGACACTGGGTTGTATACATGTTACACACAGTAAAAACTATAAAAACGCCCATGCACCAGCTCCTTCGCCTGGAATCGAATCCAAGTCGAACTACTAATGTTCAGCGACTTCATTGCTACACCGTTGATGGAGACGGTGGGGACCCTGATTTTGGTGTCATGCTATAGGTGTTTTATTGGGTCGGTGCATATAAGTCTATGCCGTGCTTCACTGAGTCACCGTTTTTATCATGCTGTGAATTTATTAATATAAAATACACTGCACAACAATACAATACAATACAATACAATACATACTAACAAGACATTGATGCGCTACGTCATTAAATCGACAATCACAAACTCATTCACTCAGTGATGTAATCATCAGTATTTGTCAATTACCACCTGCCAGCGTTCAGGTAGGAGTTCAGTGCCTCTCCAGTAAAACTGTTGTGGTTTCAAGTTGAAAAAAACTGTTAGCCAGTTGCTAAGAGAAGTTTCATAATGAAACTCTTGTCCATGAATGTTGTTGGAGAAAGAGCAGAAAAGATGGTAATCATAAAGGGCGATAAACTTGTCGAAGGAGTTCATTTTTCGCTACTTGACACGCCACACTGGTTAGCCTTGAAAATGGCCAAAATGAGCGGATAAAAGCTACTGTTCGCAACATTGAAACCCCAAACTGAAGAGAAACAATTGAATTACGAAAAGCGAAGGCTTCACTATGCAGTGTGGCCAACCCAGTGAAGAGCAAAGACCCACTAAATTCTGGAGTTCACTATCCAATGTGGGCCATCAGTCCAGATAACGTGAAACACAATCAGAAGAAAAATTGGGCAGAATATTTGTAGTAAGCGAAAATATACATAGAAGTTGTATAAAAAATCTGAAGATGTTTTTTAAAAAAATCTTAAATTCAACTAAGTGGCGTATCGGAGCGCACATTGCAGCAAAAGGCTAATCACAGAGGTGATCAAGACATACACATTAGTTTCAAAATTTCACCAATAGATAGCGCTGTCAACGTCACGAAATTCTGTAGCTTCAAATCGTTTAAAATCGGATGCTGTTCTCAAAATTCAAGATAGACTGCTACCGTTCGTAAATGTGAAGGACATTATTGTAATTTCGTCATTTTACCCTTACAATGCGAAACAATTTAAACAATTTAATCTTATACCAGAAACAAATCTCCCTTTTTGATAAATCTGTGTCCACATCACACACAGATAATTCCAACTATTGCTCTTATGATGTTTCTAAATGTGCTCAAATTTATGCGGCACCCTGTATATGAATTACTATTGTATACTAGTTGATTTCGTGTTTTAACTCGAATGAATATGTTTTCAAAAGTATAAGGAAAGAAATACAAAAATGAAAAGTTTATAAATATTTA
The DNA here is from genome assembly GCA_000611955.2 of Stegodyphus mimosarum. Classification (NCBI taxonomy): domain Eukaryota; kingdom Metazoa; phylum Arthropoda; class Arachnida; order Araneae; family Eresidae; genus Stegodyphus; species Stegodyphus mimosarum. The sequence continues at coordinate 715,251 of KK117735.1, forward strand.
ACTAATCCTAGAGTTACAGAAGTTTGCATGCTCATCATATAACTAATGCATTCCCAACTAAGTTAAAAATAAGTCAAGTTTTAACATTGCACCCTGTCTTTAAACAATGTAAATGTTTAAAAAGTCTAGTTTACGACTTCATTTTTGCGAAGATACTACACTTGTCTTTACAATATAAAGGATTAGATTCCCAGACGCAATAAATACTGTTACGAACTCCTGTTCAAGTTATATTAAACATTACAGACCCCTATTCCAGTTATGTTTGAATTACTGGAAAAATTTCTTTCAGATTTCACACAGTGTTTATTTTAAAAATCGTTATATTATTATTCAACGTTACTTTACGTTACATTTATTTAATGTAGCATCTTTAGCTCAGCTTAAAAGAACTCTTTTACATAAATATTATAACTGAAAAGACGTGCAGCAAAAAACACAATTTTGGAGACTAGACATCTTTTACAGTTGACGTGCTTAAGGCTATAAAACCAGGGAGTTTAATTAGATTGCCTATCTCATTAGAAATTCTCTTTCGAAAATAAAACAGCTTTCTGAAAACTTGTTTTGAAATTTTGCATCAAATTTGACTATCATAATAAATTTAATGCTTTTCGCAACAAAATAATTTTTTAGCTTTTCTCACTGATCCACGTGGGAGTATATTTTTTTGTATTTTATTTACTTCCTAATTTGATTTCCGAGAAGAAAAGACTAGTTCTTACTTAACAGAGAGCAGTTCACATAGCTTCACACTATACTTAACCTCAAAGTTCAAAATATAATCTTTGTAACGAAACGACACTTTATTTTTTTAAACTCGAGTTCGAATAAATTTATGCCCTCAGACTGAGAATGAATTTCTTTCCTATCTTTCCTTAACAGTTCACTTACATTGTTATGAAATTTATTTAGATTTAACTTTCATTTCATCAAAGGACGAAATTTTCAGCCACGCATAAAAGCATAATTTAAAAAAAAAGGAAATTAAATTGCCAGGTGAATTTCACATTAAAAAGACTGAAAAGCATAACAGAACAATAATGACTTCAAAAACTTTTTTAAAGCATTACCGAAAAATGGCGAACGCAGGACCCAAATGAAGAAACGAAAACAATACCGCGGTCCTTTCAAACACTTTTCATGACCTTATTTCAACCATTATCAATTAAAAAAACGGCATATGCCTAATAGAAAATTTGACAAACTATACAAGTTTCTCAGATTAATTAGAACTCCAGGTTACCAAATGTCCGCCTACATTTAATGCATGTAAAACAATCGATTGCAAAGAAGGCGGCAAGCTTTGACCGCTATCCACTCCATAAGCGAGCAACTAAGTTCATTAAACGACTCGATTTAATGATGAAAACGTGGCTATTTAAGTTTTTCAAAATTCCACATTTAACTAAAGAAAAAGGCTAAGCGTTTCATAGATACTAAAATTTGTATTTTGTAACCCAAAAAAGAATCGCCGACCTACATAATCAAATTAAAATGCAGAATCAAAACAAATTTTAAAATTTCCTTGAGGTTAAGGGCCTTATAAAAAATGAAAATTTATTCAAAAAATGATAAATCTAACAAATAAATGAAGTATATTGTTTAAAAAACAAGAAGTCAGTAATGAACTTTTTACGTAATGCAAATGAATAAAATATAATTACTCTAATGTACAAGTAAAGTTCAAACTCCTTGATTAACTTTTTTCAAGAGCTAACTTTTTGCAGTTCTATTCATTTTTGCTCCGCAACTTCTCAATATTCGTTTTGTGTTCAATAAGAGTTTGGTTTTTTAAACAAGCATCCATATCATAGTTACTGCCATTAGACTCACATATTGCCTATTTATGAGTCTAAATATTTAACCTCTTCATATGCAAGATGGAAGAAAAAAAATTAGTCAAGCTGTGCAATTATCTAATTAACAGAATAGCGTTTCTCAATTTTTCCCACCCTAAAGAAACTAGAAAAAGAATTTTTCAAATTACATGAGACGCTTATATACTAGTCTGCATCGGACAAAACACTATTCCGCTTTACGAAGGCATCCCTCTCCTTCGGAAGACAGTCCTCGTATACTCTGTCATTATCCAAATAATCTAATCTGGCGACACCAGGGATGGAGTGGTTAAGACCGCTGAATAATTATAACACTACCTGATTTCGAATCTAGGCTAACGGACTGGCTGCGCGGATGTTTCTCGTGGTTTTTCAAATGTGTAACATGGACACGAGCCAGTTTTCTTAGAAGGCCCTCTCCTTTTGACAAATGGTCTTCTTGTGTTTTGCCTATGTCTAAATAACCTAACCAATTAGGAAATTAGACCAATCTCAAACTCGCATTCACTTGAATACAGAATATTTACATAAGTATATTTTGCTCATATATATATAGGCAGATGTTTTCTGTTTGCAAATAATCAGGGTAGCACATTTTCCCTTTAATTATGAGAAAGATGAGTATTTGATAGAACTCGAACTTGATTCGCAAAGACTGCGTCAAATCTCCATTTCTGCAGTATAGATGTTGAAAAATGATTATACGATATTAAAATTTTTTATTAGCCATGTTAAAATTCCGCAGTAAAATTTTATTTTATTACTATCTTATTCGTGCAATATTCGAAACATAGTGCATATAAAGGTCATGGACTGCTTGAAACAAACTTGCGCTCAAACTATTTGAAACAAAGTGCAGGTAAATTCATGGCCATCGAAATGGACTGAAAACTGTCATAAATTTTGTACTAAGCATCCTATGATTTCAATGGCTTTAGTTTATTTAGAGACTTTACGCGATTTCCAGCATTTTGGCGCTAAATTAGAAATCGTGTTCAACACGTTTTCGCTCTTGACACTTTGAAAGATAATAATCACTTACATAGTAATATTTACCGCTAGAACAGGAAGTCCATTTCATTGTTTTGTAATGAATTTAAAGGTTATATACAAAACCCGAATCTTACGTAATAATAATTGAACTTCCTTCCCCAAGGAACAATAAATTTATTGCTAGGAATTAAAAAAAAACTTATCGTGATATTGTGGCAGATAAATTACTTAAAACCAAGATTCCAAGGTCCAAAATCAAAGTTCTCAAAATCCTAATGTGCTCAGAAGTAACATCAATGAATCAGACTAAACGTTGGATATCAAACTCAACACATAATTACGAATTAACCCCTTGGAAACGACCAATCTCACTCTCTCACACGCACATTACATACACTCACACGACACCAAATAGATCTTATACTGAAATATTTCCAATTACAATAAAGGTTTATATAAATTTTTCTTTAAAGAATAAAACGAAATGGGTGAATTTCAGAAATCCGTACATTACATTTTTTCATGTACATGTCTTTCAGATAATGGAGTGACGTAATTATATAAGTAAATTAATAAAACGCATATGGATATTATACGCAAAACATCTTAATCTACTAACTACTTATTATAACTTTTGTATTTTTAAAATTTGAATATAACCTAATATCTATTATTTTCATAGAATTGTAATTTAATTATTTTTACAGAATTGTAAAACTCTTAAAACTCCTTTTCCAGTTCTTGTTTAGGTTTTAAATTAATAATTTAAAATTTTTTTCATTTCATAAATTCTAAAAACTTTTTCTCATTTTTAAACTGAGCTAACTTTTGTGATGTTAAATTTCTTTATAATCTACAACTTGATAAACGATACCAACTTACCTCTTGCTTTCAGAGGCTGGATATAAATTGAGCTCAAATCTTGATGAAATTCGCTGCAGAGAAACTAATAAAATTTCTGTGAAAATTCTTGCCTCATTTCGACTGTTATAATGCATTTTAAAGAAGTTTCGAACAATAAAGAAAAAACACGAACACACTAACACAGCAGTCGTTTACCTTACTTTTGGAAAGGAGCAATAAAGTGGACACGCATTTATATTGACTGTTTTTCAAAGAGAAGACAGTAAAAGCCGCTGAACGCAGAGGAAAGAGCTAACAGAAAAACACACTATATTATTTCTTTACGCCCTCAAAGTTCTTTTGAAAATGCAATATCCCCTTTAACTTCTAAAAGTATCCTGTGGAGTATAAATAATCTCTAAAATCATCATCTCTTTATATAAACTCTGAAATGTCAGATTCAAATGCGATAGCGCCATATTTTATAATAAATATTACAAAATGGAGAATTTATGCAATGCCAAACCAGGCAGCATAACTGCAGCATCCTTACGTTAAGCAATTATAAAGAAAAAGCAGATGCCTTAAATACTGTGTATTTAATATTGGATACAGAATATTTAAAGTTTTGCTCGGAAGCACGTAGAATTTTCCAATTCTCAGGAAAATCCTTTAACAAAAATTACCTCTACAAGAAAAGAAGCCAGGGATAAGCACCTCTACAAAATGTGATTTATTTTAACTTAACTTGTTGGGTAATAGTTTTGAATTTATAAATTATGAGATTTTATGTGAAATTAAGCGAAATAGATTAGCACCTAAAATTTATTTAAAGATTAGAACACGAAAGTTTACAGATTTGAATTATATTACCTCAATTCTACAATATTAAAAAAGTAATATCCACATGCATTAATTAATGCTAGTAATAAAATAATCTAGGGAAAAAGATTATGACACGAAGGTTTACAGATTTGAATCATATTAACTCAATTCTACATTAAAAAATTATAGCCAAATGCATGAATTAATTTTAGTAATAAAATAATCTAAGGACAAACGAATGCGATATCAGATTTAGGGGGTGTCTACGTGTTTGTAGGATGAAGTTTCTATGATTGTTTATCTGTTACTTATGACCTCAAAATCCGTTTCTTTACTCAATGACATGAAATCCAAATTCTCGTCTACTTCACTATCAATAGTTTCAAAAGCAGATTCACGCTGTTTTAAAATTTAGACAGCTCTATTTTTTTAATCTGTTTCTGCTTCTTTACAATCAATCAGTTTCCTTCCTTTAAAGCTGAAATCCCGGTAAAGCACCTATAACTCTTAACAAACACATTAGCATGTGCATCGGCATTTTTCAACTATAAACCTTTCTCTCTCGAAAAAAAAAATAAGATACAAAATGATAGCAAGTTCTTAATTTATTTCATTTGCATACAAATGGATAACATAAAAACATATATCATAAATGAATATCTAACCCACTGAATTTAATTTCAAGCTTTCGATAGTGTAGAAAATACGTAACAAAATGTTAAACTTAAATGCAAAAATTTACGAGTTTATATGATGTATCTGTCAGAGAAATAGATTTATTCTCATGATGTTGTATTGACGCCTCAAGTATTAGTTAAGTGAATTTCTTGGTATACGCGACGAATAGTTTCATTTCGCTTTGGGAATATTAATTTTTGTTATTTTTACAGCCTCCTTTTCAGAAGTTCTTATTTATTTATTTAATTAGTTAGTTAGCATTGCATAATTTGATATAGATTTTGCATGCTATATTTTTGTGATTCGAAATTTTCGCTTAACATTTCCCAGTTACGTTTTTAAGGATAGAATTAAAAAGGCAGGTAGCTACAGTATTTAAATGCTCATAGGCTGTCAAATGGTTTAGCTGAGCAAAAAGTTATCCTCGGATCCTTTGCGCTCATTAATATTTAGTTGTTAAGTAAGTACAAAGGCTTATTTTAATATATTCGTCACACATGGAGGAAAATTTCAAAATATCTTACGCAGTTAGCCTATTCAACAGCGAAAACTGAATCCAAAATTTCGGGGTTTTAGCCGCTCGAACAACTGAACTTCGAATATCTATAATAACTGACCCCACTGAAGTAACACAAATACTCTTATAGTACTCAGTTTTCATCGACAGTATTTTGAGTGGCCCATACAATTAAAAGTCAAGGAGACTGTCAACTGCATATGCATAACACTCATAATAAATCTGCTTTAGCCCTTCAGACCCCCTCCCAAAAATTCCATAAACGGTGTATAAATTCCCTCGGATATCTATAGTAACTTAGCATTGATGTAATAGAAAATACTCCTCTAAGTTCAGTTCCCTACGACAAGATTTTGAGGGACCCATACAATAAAAAAAATCAAGTAGATTGTCAACTGCAAATACATAACACTCAGAATAAATCTACTTTTAACCCTTCCCTCCCGAAAAAACTGCATAAATGGTGTATAAATTCCCTATCTTCATTACAAAAGATGATTTACAGTTATGTGGGAGAACTGTAATGTAGGAAATGAAGGACGCTCAAACGTTACATTGAATTCATGAACTTAAAAAAGTACTTACTGTCACAGTGTTTGGAACATCTGATTAAAAGAACTGATAACATAAGCAAATCTCAGACTCATCCAAGGAAAACAAAACTTTGTGGAACGAATGACCTTTTTTTCATTGTCTCGATAAAGAATGAAGTATTGAAACGCTAAAGCTAAATCTCATTCCTAGAAATATTTAGGAAGGAAGGACGGACACAAGCAACTTTAAAGAGAAGCTTTAAATTTTCTTGAGAACAAAAGATCGTCCTCCTTCTAAAGCACAAAGACTTATGCTGCTTATGCGTCATTTCCGGGCTGGGTGTCAGACAGAGTTGCTTGTATAAGAAGTATAAAACTTCAGAATCTGGGCTAAGTAAAAATATGTCGCGAGGCAAAGAGTAGGTCGTTGAAGCTACGGTATGAAGTGAAAGATTATTTTTCGTAACAGTTCATTTTTTTAAAAATTTTATTCGCAGCCCAGAAAGGATTTCAAGTATTTTTCTGAAATTGATTGTACATTCTGTAAATTAAGATTAGTTAAAATTATAACTCATTATTTGCATGAAATCTTCAAATTTAAAGAATTATTTTCAGTTTTTTTCTTACCTGCAGTAATAATATTCTAAAGTTAAATACCCCCTCCCCAAATAAAAAGGACAAATACTCTAAAAATAATTCCACGAAAAGGGAAACAATTGAATTTTAAAAACTTTTTAATGTTTGCCTGTCCATCTTCCCAACTGGAAAGATACCTAATTAAACAATTTTTTAGATTTTGTGCAATTAATTCCTTAATTTCAATTATTACATAAGTTAAATTGACAAATAATTTTCAGAGAAAATGCAATATTATTCATTGCAAACGGATGTCTCCCAATATTTGCATTTTCTGTAATTTTCTGGCTATTAGAAATGGATTAAAAATATTTGAAATCCAAATTCAATAACTACATTGCAATTTCTTACATTCATTCGCACAGTCACACTCTATTCATACTCTACCCCATAAGTACATTTCTTATTCTCTAGTAGAATATTCTTCTGCATTCCTCTTCACATTCTCCATCCTTTCCTATAAGTAGGCAAAGACCGAATAGAAAATATATGAAAATTATTAAAATTTTAAATATAAATGGATTCAGGAAGCAAGGTTAATTATAACGTTAACATTGGAATGCTTCTGTAGGAAATGAAATCAGTAAATATTTCATGAACATAAACTTTTAGCTAAGCCACAAGACTTATTTTGAGATCACAGAAATATATTAAGCAAGGCCAACCACTTTAGTTCAAATGATGAATGAATCTGGAAATAATTAAATGTATGAAACACAATTGTTACTTTTACTCTTATAAAAACATTTTCTAACAAATAAAATAAAATGTTTATAGAATTTTATTTATTTTAAATTTACCGCATTTTCTTTTTTGATTTTTTTAGAGCAGAAAATTAAGTGTTTACTAATTTTAATGAAAAGCACACAGGAACATTCGATTGCAAAACAAGTAAACGACAGAACAAAGTAAAAAACTTTCTAGTTTGGCATTCGCACAAAAAAAGGGGCGAAAGAAAAGAAAAAAATACCTGTTGCGTCTAATTCCTCTTATACCAGGCGATTAAAAAATATCTGGCAAAATGTAGAGGCAGGTAGGTAGAGTAAACCGATATAAGTAGATTTCATAAAGGCATGTGCTTGCGGAAATGGCGCGTTGAGGTTGTACAGGTCGCTACTGAGCGGTAGGTAAAAGCGTTCTGCTGGCGTAAATTGTTCTTCAGCGTGCGAATTTCAAACGATATGTATTGCTACACGTTCGCCGATATGCATTTTTATCTATGAAACTGTGGGGAGCTGCTCAAACGAGGTACTCAGGAATACTTCCCTATAGTTCCTATGAGTAGCTGCTTTGTTTAGCCACAACTTCATAGATAAAATGCATCAAACGTATAGAGATGCGCTCGAAATTTGTCCGGAGTACAAGCCATCAGAATGCTTTTACCTATTGCTTAGTTGCGCTCTGTGCCACCTCAGTACACCATTTCCATTACAAAACCTGCTTATTTCAGTCCCTACGCTTGCCATTAACACATCTGATGGATATTTTTAAATCACCTCGCATTTTTCTTTGGCATATTTCCGGATTTGGTTCAATGCAAACTGTACCACATTGTCTCAAACCTTTCTCATTGAGCTTCCATTGTTTTCAAAATATTGTGAATGTACTAAGTTTTCATACTATAGAAATTTTAAAAAAATGTTAAGAAACTAAAATCTGAATAAACAGGAAAAGATAAATATATAAAAGAAGCTTTTAAAGTAACTCCATTTTTACTAAATGAAAGCCTGAATGTATCGCATATTCACAGTCACACTCTAATACAAAGCAAAAAGAAAGGAAGTTTTTCCACTTGAGATGTTAAAACACTATAAATATTACCGTATAACAAAATTTTAAGGGATTACCGTTCACTCCTGTGTGCGCTTTCGTGACATAAATGATTAGTATGTCCAACTAGTAGATGAAAGACCCGATGTTCGAGTCCCGGCAAGAACACAGTTTCTTAGTTTTCCTGTTCTAAAAATTTTAGTTTTAACCAATTATTATCGCTACAGCACGGAAAGAAATTTTAAGTGCTTTAAAATAAATGTACAAGGATTACTGGAGAAGTATTGCATGGCAGAGAAGCTCAAAACAAACAAATAATATAAAATGTTCAAACAAACAAGCGCACAAAAATATCCTTTCTTTTTAAATTCACGTTTCTAGATGATACATTGTTTCATTCCTTAAGTCGATAACTTGCTTTTGGGAAAACGTTTCTAAATATAAGAAGAAAACTGAAAGCACTAATTCCTTAAAAACTTACTATTTTACGGCATTGAGTGTATTCAGTTTTTATAAAAAAATACAGTCAAAATTAGGTCGACCAGAAAATACAGTAAATACTGAAAAATATTAGAATAATCCTGGATTGCTTTAAGTTCTGGACTGACAGAAATCTGGGAATGTTTGAACTGATTTTGCCAACGGAAAATAATGTTATTCCTTTCACGTTTTCAGCAATTTGCTCTCCTCTGTAGTACAGAAGTCATTTCATGCATTTCTTTATGTATGTATGTTCTTATTCACAATATATCTCAGGCACATCATATACTACCCTGAATTAAGAAAGAAAATCGCTGCCCAACCGGTATAGTGGTTAGCGTCGCTGACTGCCGTGCCGAAGGGCTCAGGTTCGAATCCCAGAGAAGGCATGGATGTATAGTGTCGGTGCGGCACGGCGGCACTTTAAATATGCGGCGAGCCAAAAGTCCTCTTGGGTGGTTTGGTGGAAAGGGAGAGGGGTGGGGAAACCCTCGAACCGGTACCCCCCTCACGGGGTGCTCTCCATTAAAATTGGGGGCGGAACTGAGCCAAATTGCACTGTCACCTATTAGGTGCTCAAGGCTGTTGCCAACGACAGACGTAATCTTACGCTCCTTGACACGAGAATTCTCGTGGGCTTGGGCTGACTTTGTGAGACAAGTGAGAATGAGTAACAACAACAAGAAAGAAAATCAGTTGAAGACCAAGAGAATATATTTCGGTGCATAAGCATCTTCCTGTGACAAGCGCCTTGGCGGAGCAGTAAAATATATCAAACAGCAATACATAACTTTATTTGCAGCATTTCGGTCTAATAATTTTAATTCTAGACCAAAATATTCTACAGATACTTTCTTTTCAGATCTTTTTGAAGGTTATTCAAAATAAACATACAATCATGCCCCAAATCCACCGATTATTAAATTAGTCATGTTTCAACTGCCCACAATATACTGTGGTCTAAAGTTTTTTTAAAGTTAAAAAACTAAAAGGTTCGTTAAGTTATAAAGTACGTTCTTTACGAGAATAGATGGAACCGCGATAAAATACAGGCAACCCCTATCCTCCTTTTGCTGCCTTTCCATGGCAATCCCCCTCATGAAAACAAATACGTAAGTGCCATTCGAATCGATGTTTCACTGCTTACGCAGTGCCTTTTGATCAAAATATGATCTATAAATCATCCTGCGGTACTTTCCGTTTAACACAGCATTAATGACAATTGAGCGCTAAAGCGCTCAAATGTCATTAATGCTGTTATTTCAAACCACAAGTGTTTATTTCAAATCACAAGTGGCCGAGCAATGACTTCATTGCAAATACGAGAAAAGAATGAACATCCATCCAGTAATTTTCCCTTCGACATTTTGCTACTCTTTTTTTTCTTTTTAAATAAAAAAAATCGGTGGATATTACATAATTCGTCTATTGTCAAATCGCAAATAGCCTCGATTAATTCTTCTAATAGAAAGTTATCATCCATACTGAATGATTTTGTTCCCAAAACCATGAAATAAAATTGTATGTTCCCACCACCGAAACGGCACTAGAACGAAAGATCTCGTCTCGAAAGGAAGAATTTGAAAATTTGTGCATTTTTTTTGGGGGGGGGGGAATAATATTTCGGTTAACTTACTTCTAGAGTCAAGAGCTCACTTTCGTAAAATTTTGTCGACTGCAATTAGAAATGTATAACTGTATAATTACATAGTTTCAATTTCTGTATTTTTTTATTTATCATTGTTTTTTATTATTTACTTTGGATTAAATAAAATAGGCGTTAATATTGTCATTCATATGCCTAGTTATATTCTTCGCAAAACTTTACATTTGGTAAGAATCGGGGCCCTGTTATCAGAAAAGTACTTATTTTTTTCAGAATTTTGATGGAAAGCACGATTTTCATTGTTCCATCACTTCCCAAAGGTGCAATCATTCCACTTAGGCCAGGTACAGTATGCATAATTTATACTATGCTTCACAGCTGGCATTTTTTCATTGCTATAGTGATTCTTTCTAGCTTTCTATTTCCAGGTGGCTGAACAGCTCAGTTTCCCTTTAAAATAACTCTCTTTACCCAGTATATTGAAACTATTTTTATAAAATTATGCCCATTATTTTAATATTTGTATGACTGGAAGTATATATATAGTGTAACATAACTGATGATCACAACTTAAAGAGGCGATAAAACATGACAAAAGCAGCAATTTTCGTACTACGATATGTGGTGGAAAATGAAGTGTGAATGCGAATATACAGTTAAATAACGAAGAAGGTGGAAAATGAAAAGGTTTAATCGTGAATATTTACAAGAAGTGATGTGTAGTAGATATGTTTAAATGAGCGACTAGCAAGCTGAGATTCATGCATCACAGCGAAGAAGGCTCTAGTTTACGAGACGCAGAGTGACTCTCCTGAAGACCTCCTCTGTCAGGATTAGCGTCACTGCTGCAGAAGTATGTCACATATCGAGCAGCTTCCAAAAGTAAACCATCGTTGTGATGCATGTACTGCAGTTGAACAGTTCTTGTAAATATTAAACATTATTTCTTGTAAATATCCGAGACAGAACAGCTTTATGTTTTCCATGTTTTTATATAGTGTTTCTGCATTCACATTCGGCACACATTGTATTACAAAAATTGTTACTTCTGCCATGCACTAGTACCTCTTCATGTTGCAACTATCAGTTTTGTTATGCTCTATATACATTAGGATCAAGCACGTATACTTGAAAAGTCAGTTGAATGCTGGTGCACCAAAGTTGTAATCATTCTGTCCATTAGCCAAATTTCGCACTTTTGCTTGTAAAAACTTGATTAGTGTTTTAAAAGTTATTTTAGATTACTAAGGATGTTTAACAAGTTTTTAAGTATTTTGGAGTTTATTACAGTATAATATTGTATTTTAGATATTGTTCTGAAGAGCATCGTATGGATTTTTATCATTGTGTGATCTTAAGGGTTATTTTATGTGCGAATACTTATTTAATTTGTATCTGTGTTAGTATGTGTTAAAAAGTTTGGATTTGTCTCCGGTTCGTGCTGCAATATGTCACAAACACAGAGGATTGTGTTGTAGAGAGCTCTATTCAAATGGGTTCCAGAGACTATATATTCTCCACTATTAATCAAACAAATAAAATGGTAGATGCTCTGAGGGAGAAAAGAGTTACAAGAAGTTTAGTAGAGGCCCTGAGCGTAGGCTTGGGACAAATTGTTGATTGAGCAATAAAGATTAATTTTAAAGTCATGGAGACAGATCTGAGTAGTTAAAAAGATGAGAAACTGGATACTAATCTTCTTGAAAGTGGTGATATTAGACGATTAGAAGATTCATGGGAATTTCCCGTTGAGTCAAAAATGGAAACAAATGAAGATTTAAATCATAGGATTGAGAAGGATAAAGCTACGAATATGAAGAAAAATAACGAAATTGTAATAAGACCTTGTAGTGATAATTTGGATGTTTATGATGAGATTAAAAATAATTTAAACCCTCTAGACTTAGGGATTAACGTTGTTAACGCTTACTCTCGTAAAAATGCCGATCTTGAGGCGATTCTGAAAAATAAGAAACAGTGTAGGACCCTGGAGACGGCAGTTTTGGAAAATGAGAAATTGAATAGCTTTGTGAAGCCCAAAATAATGTGTTTTACAAAGCCCAAAATAACGTGTTTTACAAAGCCCAGGGTTATCACATAAACGTCATGTATTTTGTGTAAGAGAAGCTGATAATTGATAAACTTAAATTAGCTTAGTCTTGCAAAGGTGAATGCGTTCGTCCGTTATTGAAAATGTGTACGGATGAGAAAGAAGTATCTCCCAGAGTCTATCGGTTTTCTGGGCCTTGTCAAAATTATATTCTTGAAGTTCAAAAGCTAATGATAGGGTGGAAGTACTTTTCCGTTAAGTTATGTTTGCGTCCCAAAAGATGTATTAAATGCTTGGGTGTGGCTATACCAAGAGATGGGCTTTTGCGGTATTTTTCTAAGGCTTGGAAATTGACTTATGTAAAATAAAATAGAAAGCAGGAAATTATATTTATCAAACCGAAATTTGCGTAATCAATATGGCACTACTGTGGATTAAGAAAAACTTGACTATAGGACACAATATAAATACATATATATCAGGTACAGATGCATATTAAGATATAAAACTTCTATATATGGGATTTGCATTAAAAACACAGTATTCTTTTTTCATTGGATGAACGAAACATGAGGAACATCATGGAAATGAGAGGGCGGATGCGCCGGCTAAGAAAAGCCGCCCCCGGGGCATGGAATCGAACATTATAGAATTCAAGATTCTAAAAAGAAATCTACCACTATTACGGAAAACGATATTATGAACGTTGAAAAGCATCTGGGAACAATCACAGTATTTAAAAGCTTTAAAAATTAATAAAAGGATGTGTATCTTAAATGACATGGATTTAAATGAAATTCCCTACGTATTTGAGTAGATTCCACCTCGAGGGAAATGATCTATGTAAAGAGTGCAACGCTGACGGCCACTCAAAACACTTCATCGAGGACTGTATTTTGACAGGGAGTATGAGGGCTTGTTCCTAATATTGATATAGAAGATGAATCATAATTATGAGAAAATCAGGAAATTTTCTAGGGAAATAATGCAGGTGGTGAACAAAACTAAGAAGATTATTGGAATTAATGGCACATGATCTGTTAATTTATCGAACAGTTATCTTGTATGAAGGGATATGAAGAAATATAGAAGAAAAACGGAATTTGGAAATTTTAAATTTACTCGAGAATGTTGTGTAGATGTTTTATGTGTTGTTTTGTTTATTTTACTCTATTTAACATGGCTTATTTTTATTTTTTTACTTTTGTTCTGAGTGTATGAAAAGACTAAGACTTTCAGCTTTGTACTAACCGGCCGTTTTTTATGATTTTGTTACGCTTTGTTTTACTAACTGTTTTATTACTCGGGGCCGGGGCCTGGACCTGGCTTTCCTGGAGCTTTAATGATTATTTAATTGTATTCTTTTTTTATATTGTTATTTTTTTTTTGGTGAGACGCTGCGGGGTATTGGCGACAGCGTTTGTTGTTTCATTGGGCGTCCTACTATCATCCATAAGTCAGCTTTTCCGGGTAGGTGGGCTGGAGAGCTGTGCCTAATTATGACCTAGGATTAATATTTAAGGAAAAGGTCGGCGGCCAACGTTTTTGAGTTCCGTGTACAAAAACATTGACGATATAATTAAAAAGAACTACTTAACCAATATATATTATCAGGTAAGGCCAAATAAAATTTTTCACACTTTTGTTGTACTTTCGGCCGGGCTCTGGCTCAATGGAAAGGGATCAAGTACCGTAACCCAAAATATAAAGGTTTTATTCTTTCTTATCCATAATACTAGAGTATCGTGTCTAAAAACGGAATCAACCACGATAGACTAGCACTCTTATAGCAAACAATTCAATCCAATGCGTTGGTACACAAAAGCTTAGCTATTGTCAGAAATGCACTTTTCAGAAGAAGATTTAAAATTCTTTTTTCTACCGATAAGATGACTTTAAAGCCTTTCTCAGCCATTGAACACATAAATATCACATCAAAAGAGAGCTTTTCAATCAAAATACGCTTGTAACGTAATGGAAATAAGTTAAAAATACCTTTATTCATAAAAACGTTACAAATGGGAACTTAACAAAAATAAAAACTGTTAATTCTGTCAAAGAAAATTTCATAGCTGCACATCATAACTGTTCTGCGAAAGCTATTTTTTTAAATTATTCAAAACGAATCTTTGATACGTTTCCTAAACCTTGCCACAGATGCATATTGAATAATTTAGGCTTATGGACTCAGCATGTTAGTTAGTGGTACTGACTACCATATCGTTAAACTCGGGTTCGAATCCCAGAAAAGGCATGGATGGTATAAATGTAAAACGTAGCCAATCATTTTGACAAGAGGGCGCACAAAAAATTTCGAACTATAAGTCCTCTCGAAGAGTTAACGGTATGGGAAGAGGGGGAGAGACTTTTGAACCCATTCCCCCAGCCTGCTCTCTATCAAAATTGGGAAGGAGCTGGGGAAATTTAAAGTTACCCATTAGGTGTCAAAGGGCTTAGCAAATGAGAAGCAAAGCCTTTTTCTTTTGACCGTGGTAAATTCGTGGACTTCATCTGTACTGTCAGATCATGAGCATTGTTCACGACAACAATACGCTTATGGCATTGAAACTGCTGTTCAGTTATTGTGCATAAAATGCAGCGATTTTTTGATAAAAGGTCATATTCAATTTACGCATATGCAAACAAAACTTATTAACTTCCTTCAGTGTTTATGACATAATATCGACCTTCATCCGGAAATTGCTGTCAGTTGCAATACCGTAATGTTATCAGTGAATTAAATTTCAGCTTTCGCTCACACTGAATCAAAAGCAGTTAAAGTAGACATAAATTTGAATTTACCTTCAAACAACTGAGAATAGTTATATTATTTGGAATACAATCATGTTGTGCAGTCCCATCTCCCTTCGAGTTACTTGAGAAATAAAATTATTAACATTGCACTATCTTCTTTAGAGACACACACAAAAAAAACCTATCTAACAAATAACGATATATTGGATATAAAATACAGGATGGCTATAATTCAAGAGCCCTATTTCAAAGCTGCCCACAAGTGAAACCATTGATAAGAAAATTGCGAAATTCTGCGGAGGATTTAATAAAAGAACGAGAATTTCTGTCATCGTGAAAAAAATAGTTACAACTAGTGTTACCAGAAGGCATTAATATTAATAAATTATACATTTACGCACATTTTTACAATAGTTTTACAACTTCATAAATTTTATTACAAAAACACACATGATAGCCATCATTGTCAGCTTCCATCTGAAATCGCAAGATGGCCATGTTCCACAGTTGAACGAAAAGTGTACTGGAAAATGTTCAGCATGTGGCGCGAAATAATGGATTGTCACGATTTACGAGATGTTTCAAATGCTCCAAATTGCAAAATCGCATGGATTGAGGTCTGGAGATCGGGGAAGCCACACATTACGAAAGTGCCAACTAATGGCATGTTCTTCTGTAAAATAGCGTTTAAGAACATTCGCAACACACCGTGCAATATATGCAAGTGCTCTAACTTGCATAAAGATCGTGCGTGCAAGGCATTGACGTGCTCGACGTTCTCTAACAGCGATGCATATCGCTGTACGGTAATCGAACATGCCACTGAACTTGCGGAACTTAACTCCCCGAAAAAGTATGGGCCAAGGATAAAAGACGCAGAAAATCCACACCATACCATCACTTTTGGTGAATGCAAATGGGACCTCTAAGTCAAGGCGCGGATTTTCTGATTCTCAAACTCGGCAGTTGTGAATATTCACTGCACCGTCTAAATGAAAATGCGTTCCGTCTTTCCAGAAGATATTCTAGGGCCCTTCTGAATCGACCTCAACGAGCAAAAACTGAAGTGAGAACCAGAGTCGAGCGTCAAAATCATGCGGAAGCAACCGCTGGACCGGTGGAAGTTTGTAAGGGTAATATCGGAAGATATTTCGCGAGATCTTATGGACATTTGAACGTGGTCTGTCCAACGGCTCTGCTATACGCCGGACACTGGTGCTAGCCTGAAAGTTTGAAGCTGTGTTCTCTACCATCTAAAGCGCAACCAACTGTACTGCTTCTGCAGAAACAAGTTTTCTTCCTCTTCCAGGATGAACAGAAAACGATCATGTTTCATTAAATTTCGCTATAATTTTGAGAAGGTTTTTAACATTCATTGGACCTATTAGAAACCCCTTCAAAGTCCGAAATTTCCGTTTAGCAACTACTGCGGAATAACTGTTTTGGTAGAACAATTTTACAAACCAATCGCGATCTTGTTTCTTATCGTCCTTGTGAACAAAATGCACATTGAAACCGCTAAAATTTCTAGGTTTCATAATAGCTGCTGCATGACGTCGCTATGAACTACTCAGTGCGTCGTTTTGGATAGTTTCAGTTGTCTAAAATAATGAGTCATCTTAATGAAAGAGAACAGAGGGTAATCAATCTGGTTAATAAATTAGCTGTGCCATCACAAGCAACTATTTCTGTTTAAGTTTCTAGACTCAAGTTCCTTTTGTTCAAAAAGCGAGATCACATCGAAAGGTGCTTTAATCCCGTTTATATTACAACAGGAAATTACGCTGCCCCGGATCACGTTGCTTCAAATATTTTTCAAATACTGTAGAGAACCACTGAGGTTTTGATCAAAATGTTGAAAGAAACGATTTTACAAATTTTGGGTCGGATACTCTTTACAAGGGTGCTATAAACTGGACACATTTTAAAAACTCATAAAATCAATTAATCGGCGTATTAGACTGCAGTTTGTTCCCAAAAACTTAGTATAGAGGCAAACAGCTTGGGCATGAGATATATTTTAATTCAAATTTCCAAAACAGATAGTCCTATTAGAGCCACTCGAACAGGAGATGGAAACTTAACATCATCTTGTAAATCTTGTTATACATCATCTTGTATAACATTTACATTTTCAGATTTAATATTGATGGAACAGAAATATCTATCTGTGAAAATATGAACTAAAATTTATCTTTCGCCCCTAAAAAAATTCGCCTCTGTCATAAGTCTTCAGGTGTAAACCGTACTCTAGCACGTGAGTTTGATTTTATACCATTTTTTAGAAAGTGTTCAAATTTATGGGACACTTTTTGCATTCAGAGCTCCGAGTTATAATATTAACGAATGCAGCTTAAAAACCCAACTATCTCAAGATACAAGATAAAATCTAGAACGAAAGACACAGAGTTTGAGAAAGTATTAACATAAAATAATATTGGCGCAGTAAATTCTTAGATTACTAAGAAGCTAGAAAAATATGATGTAAATCGACAAATATTGACATTTCCAAGTATATAGCTGCGGTATTTTTAGTTTAAGTTTTATACTACCGAATACGATTCAGAGAATCCTCAACACATAGAAAGGATCGAACTGCATTGCCTAAGCTGCTCTGACATCACTACTTGACTTCTTCTTGACTACGTTGGTCAAATGTGTCATCACCAATTCAGTTAGCGAAAATAGTTAAGCCTTTTCACAAAACTACTATCAAATACAGTTGAATACATCTGAAACTTTTACAGGTTCGGGCTTAAAAACTGACCATTTCGTCGATACATTGGAAACTAGCTCAGATAATACGGTTATTGGCTCATAATCGACTTGAGCGAATAATTTGGTTTTACAAAGCTTATTCCTGGCATAATTTAACAAAGATGTAAAACAGCAACTACATCAGAATTTACCAATGAGATGAGCAAAATTTCCAAAACGATAATGAATTTTGTACCTTTAACGAGTGAAACGATATTTAATAAGAGATTTTAATATTCTTGACGCATAATGTGTAATCTCATAAATTTAAAAATAATTTTTAAAAACAACGTTTCCAGATTTCCCCCCCCTCCTCGTCTAAATCCTTGCAAATTAATGTTTGTTGTCACACAAAAATGTTGCTTTGTCATATATATTGAATCCTTATTTGGTAAATGCGTAAACCTTTTACACTTTTTGGGGTCACCTAAGGATTCTTCAATATGCAGTATACATAAGTGAACATTTCTCCTTTGCATTTCATACTGTTTCACTATCAGCTATTAGATACTGCCACAGACATTTCTTTAATAGCATGATATATGCATAAAGAAGCTGATTTTTTCCTGTATTCGATAAAGTTGTCCCAGACGAAAGTTATTAAAAATCTGTGTCTTGTTCCTCCGACGATGACAAATTAAATGCCAAATAAAAGATTTTCTTCTATTTCACGGGCGCACAGGCGGTAGAGTGGATGAGATCGTTAAGGTAATTTCATTAATATGTATGTGCTATATGTTCGACTGCACAGAGACTCCAGAATATCACCTTTGACAATCGCACAGCAGAGCACATCCGCATGGAATGAAGATACTTACACAAAAATGCATACGTGACAGCATTAGTGTCGCACGTAACATATCAAGCAGGCTGGAGTAAGGATTCAACTGCCATTAATATCGACAGCGCAGCATTGTGTACTTGCGTGAACTGTATTTTGTTTAAGTTAAGCAAATGTTTGTTTAAGTCAAAATAACGTGTTTTTTAATTTAATATACGTTAAAAATATCTTAAATTAATTGCACCCTGTATTCTAATGTAATTTTTAATATTTGTGTTTATTTCCTTACTTAACGCACCATTTAATTTTTATATCAGTAATTGTTTGTTGTCATAATGTGACATTAATAGTTTAACTTCGTATTATTTGACTGATTATGCAATACATATCCATATAATTGTGGCACACTTTGCAACAATTGTTCGCAATGGGGAAGCCCATTCAGAGTATTTCAATTTTACTTAAAACCATTGCAAAACTCGGTAATATTCGGAAACTGTAAATGTTCTCCTCCCTACCCCATCCACACTGCACCCTTCAAAGAATCCCTAAACTATTAACTCGCCTAACACTCGCCGTACTCCCTCCGAAATTTGACTTCTGAAAAGAACTGAAACACATCAGCTAACTTGCCTTTTAGATAGCCTACAATCCAAGAAATTTTGAAGCAAAATTAGTTCTGTCAGTGGGGCCACGTGGCCGACACGCTGACTGCCCCAGTGAATCATCTGCTTAGCCGTTGGAGGAAAAAAAAGAAATTGGTAATGTCATCCGAGCTTTGAATCCAAACGAACAGGCTGGTCACTAGAGAGTTTTCGCGCTTTTCTCATGTCGTCATGTAAGTATGAGCCAACTTTCTTTAAAAAAATCCCCCCATGAAGGCATCACTCCCATTAGGCAGATAGCTCTAAATTGCTTTGCCATAATCAAATAGTCCATCTATTCCATGTGTAGCTGACTAATAATACAAAGATAAGAGTATATTACGTTACCTTTTCCCTGTTGAAAATTCAGATTTCTTATTATTTCATGAAGACTATTACGATAAGAATTAGATAAAACAGCAACCTTATTTTAGTGTGAATTTTGAACAAAATTTTATCTGTTTTAAAGGTGGTCATACACAGGTCCCTCTTCTTCAAGGAGCAAAACAATTTTGCAAAATGGGAGGAACGACCACCTCTATTTTTATCGAAAGCAATGAGAAGAGCAAAGTGAACACGAGCACAGCGCTATCTGTCAAAGAAAATAGTCATGAAACGCGAAAAATGAAGATATTAGAATTATAAATTCACCGAGTAAAAAAGCTTTACGGATTACTTTTGCGAAACCAAAGTCAAAATTGTGATTAAGTTTACAACTATGATTAACAATCGAAGTTTGATCTACGGTTTTTGTTTTGCCTGATTTTAAATTTTACATTGGAGCGCTTCTCTTCCAGTTTGAAACCCGTTACACTTTAAAATACTAATTAACTTTTTTGCTTCATTGTACACTCACGTAACCGGATGGACCTTGCAAGAAATTTGAAATTCTCGGTAAACTCATCAGCTGATATTATTTTGACATCTTCTAGAGATAAAAATATATCATCTAGGTCTTTTGCCTGTTTTTAAGGCAAATATTCATTTCTTTTATTTACTTCGCTACACGTATTAATACAGTATATTATCATGTAGATAACCTTCCTACCTCTAAGAAATATCTTGCTTAAAATATTTATTATTTTGAACTTTAGTATTGCGCAGAGAAAGATATTTACGAAATTACCTGAATTTAAAATGCAGCTGAAATATACGTTAATGAATAATCAGAAACACTATGAAAAATATACATATGAAAAATTAAAAGTCACTAGCGCATGAAATTATATGTCGTAATGCATAATTACTCAAGCCCTATAATGAGGAAAGAGCGAAGTTACATATAGCAGATTACTTAAAATGTAAGAATTCAACATTTTAATTCTCACATTACGAAATTTATCGTCCTAATAATTGCGTTTAGTGCAGTTTATGAAATGACAACAATCAGGCTAAACATTTTAAACAGCAGCTGTTACTCATTTAAGTGTCACCTTCAACTTCCACACATTGTAAAGACATACGGTATTTATTCCTCATTCACAACGCAGAACACGGTATATTTTAACAGCTGCGCCTGAAATTATTTGGAAGTAAATCAGCAACCCATATTTCAATCGACTCAACCGAAAGGAAGAAAGCATTTAGATTGTATATGTTAGATAATTTATGGAATATACGAAAATCAACAATGAACACCTATGCTAGCATATCAATTTTCGCTGCGAGATGAAAGTTAACAGACAGCACTTATTTATTACATGAATAGTTAAAACATTCCTCACACATTCTTAAAGAATCTCTTATTCACTTTTGAATCACTTTCATTTGTTAGAAAATCAGTCATAATTTCACGGCGCAATTTACACAAGTAGAGGCCTGGAACAAAATCTCTCATGAAGGCTCGTCCTTCTCCAGTTCTTTTCACTGCAATTGTTAACACAGACATTAACATTATAAAAAGTATTCTGTGAAATAACTTCATAATTTATATTAAAGTTATTTAAAAATAAAATACTTTTATCTTTTTACATGTTTTATTTTCATGGTTACAGTTTATTATGTGTTGAATTAAATATAGAGCTACAACGAATTTTTATGATTGAACATTACTTCTCAACGCATTCTTAAGGAAAAGTTGTTGAAGCGTTTAGACTGGCCGTCTAAAATATTCTTGAACTTAATGAATCACTCCTTTTCCGGTTGGTAAATTTAGGTTCGTAAAACTGGAAGCTTTTACCATAAGAAATAAAGTGGCCGACTGTCTTTTCAAGTTCAGCTAACATAGAGAGGATGTTGGAACCAAAACAGTGGAATCACCAACAAAATGTGCAAGAAAATTGATAATGCAATCAAATTTATGCATTGCAAAGTAATGCTCAATCGTAAAACTCCGTTCTGCTAGAGAAAATCTCACCTCCATCTTGCAACAAACACATAATTTTTTAACTAACACCATAAAGAGAAAATGAAATTTCAAGTACTGGGTTACTTACGCCGTTATGTGTTACTATAGGCTTGTCATCCATTGAAACAATTTACCATTAATAACCATTCTGGAAATTCCATAACAGTTAAAAAAAGCTTTATGAGCGCAACTTTTGTATTACCCTGTGTGTTTTTAATATTTTTCTGTAAGGGAAAAAAAACTCCTGTACTTAGAAGAACCTTAAGCCTTCTTACTAATTTAATTATGAAGCTTCATTAAACAAGAGAAGATCAAAATAATGCCATTAAATTGTTCATCAGTTTAATAATGAAACATATAACCAAGCAATGCGATAATCAATAGGCCCTCGCCTGATGTCATAAGATGGTCATCATTCACATCATGAGATTATGTGATATGAAATGTAGTAGTCATACAGTAGCAGATTTTAACTGTTCAAATTAAAAGCAGTAGCAGTAGCAGATTTAAACTGTTTACAGATAGAGGTTTCGATAATTATCAGTCGGCGATGACAGTGCAAGGCGAAGTCCCAGTGTTCGAATTTTGAAGACATAAACTTAAATATGAAATTTAAAATTCTATTCCTGCTTTTAATTTTACATTTAAAAAATTCACATATTTTAAATATTGCAGCCCCTTCTTTGAAAATGGAGTCTGTAGGAACCATTTTCAAAGATATTTGCCTTTCCACAAATTATCAATAAGGGCTGACCAGCAGCCGAGCGGCGAAAATCTCTGAACAGTGGTAGTTCGACACGAGTTCCGATTCCAAGCGAATGGTCTGGCTAAATGGCAGCTTTCGTTGTTTTTTTAATAGGTGCGATCCATTTTCTCTTAGAAAGTCCTTCACGAAGGCATCCTTTCTCTTAGGCACATAGCCCTTGCTTGCCTTCCCACAACCAAATTACCAATAAAAGTTTATATTAAAAACATTACAAAAAATTTTAAACAAACAAAAATGTTGTCTACATGTGGAACTTTGAGTTTTCAAACTCCTCAAAACAGACAAACTTATTTGAAATAAAATCGAAAACATCAACTAGCTACATTATGCAAAATAAAATACAGAAACAAAGCATGGGCTAAAAACAGAATGAAGATTCCAAGAAGCAAACGGAAGATAGCAATAACAGATGGAAGAGAAAATATCTGAAGCGCAGGGAAAAAGCTACAATGTCGAATAAAGAAGAATTTATTCGAGAAAAGAAAGCTGAAGAATTAGAGAAATAATACCAGTTGTGAGAGAAACACAAGCAGACATAAAAGGCAAAAAATAAAACACAAGCCAGAGAAAGCACATACGATTAGTAAGAGGACGATGCATATTCACTAGTTAAAAAAATAGTAAGAGAAAGAAATGTAAAAGAATTCAGAGGCAAAAAAAGAAAGTGAGAAGCTAGAAATTACATAGTTAGAGGATGTAAGAAAGATACGAAACACACAGCATTAGGAAGAAAATACAATCAGGAAAAAGCAAAGGCGTCCACTGAATATACCGTTGAAGTTTATTAGCAATGGCTTGAAATGCTTTAGCATAGGATATTTAATGGGCGCATGGAAAATAGCTTTCGAAAGGAAAAGTATTTCTTCTAAGCAAAAGGTCGAAAATAAAGATCAGAACAAAACATTTTTAGATTTAAAAACTAATCCCCATTGGAAAATATAACTCAAGGGAAGGTAATACATTTGCTAACAATGATTACAGTCAAAAACACTCGGTATTTCCTGTTGTTTATTGCGAAGTTAAAAAGAAAAATGTGCCCTTGAAGCATAACTGCTTCGTTTTCCACTATTCTTAAGTAAATGCCGACTACAAATGCCTATCGTCCTTCTGGCTTTTCAAACAATTTCTTTTATACAGTTCCTACGTTTTTCAGTTATTATTTTTAATAATTATTTAGAATCATTTTTATTATTCATTTTGTTACAGCAAACGCGATAAAGGAAAATTCATTAACTGGATATAGGTTACGGAGGACGGGGATGCCTGGTGTTTAACATAAGTAAACAGGCGTATGTCCCACGCCCTCCCCTATCTAGGGGCAACAACTCCGTGAAGGACCAAGAGGCTGCGTCGGGAGTTTATTGAAAATAAATAAATAAAATAAAAATAAAAAATAAAATCATTAACAACTAGCATTTAACATGCAATTGCCAAAATCAGCAGTTATCTTTCAGTTAACAGATCAATATGTTTCATCAAAGAATTTCCGGACGCGCTTTTTCGCCGATGCATTCTTTGCCTACAGATAAATGGAAGAACGAGAAGTGCGAGCATAACAACTACACGTTCAAAACTGGAAGCATCCCCCATTTTATTCGACAGGTTAGGGTTCAGAACGATGCCAAAAATGAGAAAAAGCCGAAACGTAGACAGGAATGCATACGCAGCAATTTTTAAGATTTTCACTTGAAATGTATAAACACATCACGGAAATTTTGAAAGCAAATAAAAACAATCTCCTTTGCAATTAAACTTATAAGACAGTAATAAGCTGAAACAATTACATTTTTCTTTTTAGAAGACATGATTTGGAAACACCATCAGAGGTACGAAGTTAAAAAGC
The DNA here is from genome assembly GCA_000611955.2 of Stegodyphus mimosarum. Classification (NCBI taxonomy): domain Eukaryota; kingdom Metazoa; phylum Arthropoda; class Arachnida; order Araneae; family Eresidae; genus Stegodyphus; species Stegodyphus mimosarum. The sequence continues at coordinate 739,915 of KK117735.1, forward strand.
TACTTTTTGCTTATGATATTTCAGATCTAAAGCATTTAAATTCAGACCAGAACTAATGCTTAGAAGACTAAGTAAAAGGTTACAAATCAGTTTAAGTCATCAGGATCACTCTCAAGCTTAAATAAAGACAGTTCTTTCTTTAATTAGTTTTCCTTAGTTTATAATTCATTTATATCAAGTCTGTTTTTGTCAAATCATTTCGTTCGCTATTGCTGCGCAGTTTGATCATTTGCTAGTATTCTGCTCTTTTATCTTTTTTTTTAATTAAGACTGCAACTACATGCAATTTAGAAATGTTATTCGTATCATGGAATTACATATGGTGATTATGAACTGTTTCAGCGCATTTTTTCATTACCTGCATGATTAATACGATAAGCAACTCTAAATATGTATATTCATTTCTTTATATATATATTAATTTCTTTTATAAATATGCATTTTCATTTTTTCTTCTCTTTACGTATAATATAACCCATTATGCTTCGCTAAAAATTCATAAACCCTGACAGACAAAATCGCATTTCTTAAAATAAAGCTATTAAGAGAGTTTTAAAATCTTAATATAAAAAGCTAAATGGATATAAGCCGATTATAAAAGACAGCATCAGTTTTATCTGTAAAAGAATGTCGACTAAGGATTTGCACCTTTTCGAGAAACAAAAGAAAATCATAAAAAAGTGCAAAATGCCTATCAGTGACAAAATAAATTTATGATTAAAAAAAAAGCAAGCAAAATAAATACGGCTGACTGGAATTTATTGGTTAACTTATTACGGCAAAACACATACGAGCTACTTGCCTTAATCGAAACCTACGGCAAAACACATACGAGCTACTTGCCTTAATCGAAACCTTTCCAATAGAAACTGCAGCGTATGAGTGAAAACCCTATACAGCTACCCCCGTTCGTCAGGAATTGAACCCAAGTTGAACTACCAGTGATATGAGGGTCTTCGCTACTCGCCCATTCATAAGCTGATTGGAACTGAACACATGGTAGTCATCAAATTACAAGCCACTAAATTACTAATGCAGTGCGGATTAAAAAAATTTGGTGGAGAGAAGCAGAACTCAATAAATTTAGAAATTGGTTTAAAAGGATTAGAATTTTTTTTTTGAGCGAAATATTAGAAAATGTGAAAACGCCTAAACTGATTACAGAGTTAAAAAATAAAATTAAATGCAATAATACGAAACAGAAGAACTCAAAAGTTTAATAACTGTCAGGATTTGGAGGATTTTGTCAGGATTTTTATCGCACAGGGCATAAACGCGTAAGAACGGTTTAAATCGCTCAACAGAGCTTGCTAGTTTCAGGAGAGTAAAAGTCAGATTAAAATGTGCAGTATAAGAAGCCAGCTAAGCTGTTAAAAGAATTTGAGCGGTCGAGGAAGGTTTAAAAAAATAAACAAAAAAATGCAGGATCGAAATAGCACACCCAACTCCGTTCTTAAACGGCAGCAAGGTTTTGAGGTTTTTGAAAAATCAACGTAAAAGATTTATTGTACTAAAATGCTGTTTTCAAACAAATCTTAACAAAATTTTAAAATGCATCTTTTATAGAAGAAGCAGACAGTTAAGAAATTTCTTTTTGTCAGTTTATGCAGCTACTTCAATGTGCACAAATAAAGTTCGTAAATTATCCCTTTTTAAGAAAGTATGACTTAATAGAAAAAACATAAATGCAAAAGAAATAACATAGAAATACGGCTTGTTATTAACATTTTATTCGTTGTACATTTGAAAGTAATCGTACTGGCGTAAGACTAGAATAAAAGCTCTTAATGAGGAATTTTCTCCCTCCTTCCAGCATGCCTTCGTGGTGTAACTGGAAGCATACACGACACGTATTCAAGAGGTGCAAGGTTCGACTCCCAACGAATGCACTGCACACTTTTAACGTCTCCAGCATCAAAAATCCTAATGACTCTACACACTTTTTATTTTTGCTGTCGTTTTATACTTCAATGAAGAAATGCTATTTGTGCCATGCTGAGCGAAGTTTTTATTTTTGTGACTGATGTGCACAAAATGCGAAGCTATATATTAAGTCTTCAAAATGAAAATTACATAGTGATGAAAAAAAAATGCAACTTTGTTATAAATATAATTTTTTGGAAATGTCGGATTTTTAAAAAGACACCGGTTGAATAGAGTTAGATCAAAATAAATCATGCAACGAGAAAACTTAATTTCTCCACCCCAATGTTATAATAAAATCGTGTTTAGAAGAATTACTGCTTTGAGAAGAGACATCTGAGTATCGAAAAACAGCCAAACTTACCAATTTTACAAAATCTGCATCTGCTAGCAAACCTTGAAACAAGCATCCTAATTCACCATTCTCTAGTGAACATTAAAACACCGAAACAAAAAAATTCTGCTCTCAAAGTAACGTTGGAGCATTATAGTTCCAGATCAATAGCAAGTAAAAACTACACATGATAACTAACGGTGCAGAGATGGTGTCTTCGGTACTAACACCTGTAACCGTCAGAAAAAAATTCATGTAAAAACAGAACTACATACAGTTTAATTTACGAATATTAAAGTGTTTAAACAGGTGCTCAGACAAATAGTCATCGAAAAGAATAAACCAGCAATTTCTGATATGAAGGCACTAAAAATACAAAAACAAAGAAAAGAATCGAAGTAGAAGAATTGAAACCACTCAAATTTGAGTAGAGAAAACACAAGAAAAAGAGAGCAGAAAACGAATCAGGTGAGAAAAAGCAACGGATAAAAAACTTTCTAATTAAAATGAGATTTAAAAAAATATATTACTTTGTCAGCGTACAGCAGTTTCAGAATAAAGCGAAAACACGAAACTTTTTCCTTTCTCGAATGTGTTTAAAAATTTTTCTTTGAAATGGTCGTACAAAATACACATGCGAAAATTACGAATAAATGAAGTAAAAAATTCATGTACAACGATCTGAAATCAGCGTAATCGAGCAATTAAGATGTAATAACAAAAAGGAGCCAAGAAAGTTTTGACATAGGGAGCTAATAACTTTTACTTTTCTTGAACAATTTTTGATTAGTTTCTCTTTCAGTTTGGTGTATCGGCCGTCTTAGTTTGCTGTATCGGTGGTAGGGAAGCCGGCTGCCATAGCTTTGGGCTGGCTTCGTATCCGTGAAAAAGCATCGATGCTTGGGTCTTTGTGGCATGAGAGCACTTGCAATACTGTCCAGTTGCTCTCGAGAGGTTGTGGCAGGTGAATAGATACAGGAAACCCTCGGATTCGTGTCCGTGAAGGTTCTCCGTCACATATGGGGCATTTTCTTGCATGTGTAATTCGGCTACTCCTTTTGGTGCACCTTGGACAACGTTATACGCCATATAAACTGTTACTTGCACATTTAGGTGCAAGGTATGTTACCATTTGGAACAACTTTACTGTGTTCAGCTTTGGCTGATCTGGGAAAACCATAATGTTCATGAAGTAATTTTTGCTATTTTGTGCTATATATATAAGACTGAAAGTTGAGGTAGGATGAAGAAATAACCCCGATTCATCATGACATAATTTCTGATGCGAGGCTTTGCAATCTCTTATTTACTGTTTCACTTCTGTGTACTTAAATTCACCATTGTTACTTTACTGTCGACCCTACCATTAGTATGCTACCAACAATACAAAATCTCAAGTATTTTTACTTCTCCAGTTCGTCATACATCATTTTGATCTAAATTATATACACAAACAACAGTTAATAAATAATAATGTGTGTGTGTGTGTGTGTGTGTGTACATTACATCACAAATTATATATTATATATATTATCAAGATATAATTAATACAAAATAAGGTGTTAACAATCTAACAGGATCCTATTTTGCTTTAATCATTACTTCTCGATTATTTAATTAATTTCGCGGCATACTGCGTGACTTAAAAAATTATAATCTTAATTTGAAATTTTTAAACTTTTGCCTATACAATGTGGTCATAAAAATACTTCCCCGATATATGAATCCCTAATGGCCTATCCGCTCAACCAGTCGAAATTAAATTTCAGATATTATTTGTTGTTATAGATATACGGTAAAATTTCAATAATTAACTGTTTATGATTTAATATTTAAATATTTAATTACGTTAATGACTACCAAATTACTGTTTAATTTTATCTACACAGTGTCACATAAGTGACCTTTAAAATTAATTCAGAAACGTCTATTTTCTTGAGAAAGAACTTGATTGAATCTGTCTCACAATCATCTTTTAAATTACTAATTTGTAGCATTAGATAATTAGTTTTTCATTTCGCTAATTGTTAAAATTACTTTTTAAGGTTTTAACATAAAGGTTTTTAGATTAAATTAATATTTTGAATTGACGAAGCTACATTGTTTCTTGGTTAGGTTTCTACATAAATGTTTTAAGAAATATCCTTTAACTACGTAGTAATACGTAGATAGCTTTAAATATACACAGTGTTTATAGAAGCCGTTACTTTCTCAACCGCTGATCGTAGACATATACTTCCAGTTACAAAAATGTTTCAACATGTTAAGTGTCTTGTCAGTCACCGGTGACTGACAATGTATCTTCTTTTTAGATGACTTCAATCACAGAAAATATTATATCCTTCCATCAAAATCTATCTTACGTCCAATTTTACAAAGATCTCTAGCTGCAAGCATATCGATGAAATCGGTTAGCGTGAGTTAAACGGAAAGGAAAACAAAACAGACTTGGTGCCTAACGTGTTATATCAGGCAAATATTCAAGTTTGCCTGATTAAAATTTAAAAATCAAATGAAATTTATAAAGACTATGAAATTAACTTATTGCACGTTTGACTAGTTCTTATATTTATGAAAATTTTACATAAAAAATAAAATACAAAAAGTGACACTTACGTACGACAAAATTTGAAGATCACATGCAGGCGCCGCACAAGAACTGAAGAGCGAAATGTGTGCATTTATGTGTAATTAAAAAGGAAATAGTAGTTTAGAAAGAAAGGTTTCAGTTGTTAATAAATTAAGTGACGGGCTATCCTATGCAGATTACAGTGAAGAGGATTGATTATTATAAACGCTTCTCAAAATCGCGATCTTACTCACAGGATCTTGTAGAATTCGTGTTCTAGTAAACACTTGCAGGCTTCAGTATTTGCATATAGTCAACTGGTAATATTTCCATCAATTCGAAAAACTTGTTTTTAGGTTAAATATTCTTTGTATGATTATTAGATTATATTCAAAAGTAATAAAATTGTATGACAATATTAATAATGTATTTTTAGCGTTTGAAAAACTCTTCAGTTACATGTACGGAAATTCTTTCGACATATCAGATTCAAAGAGACTAATAAATTACAAAATACTATCAATGAATGGCATTTCAGGGGGAAAATCATCCTCAGTTTATTATAATTTATTTATTAATGGACCCCTCAAGACGTCAAAAATCGCAGACTTTCAAAATTATATTTCTCTGTCAATTTTTGTCGTATGGGAGTCAAAGCGCTTTGCTTTCAGTTTTTCATAAAGAGTTATTTTCCAAAGCGTAATTATAGAAACAGGAGAAACTTATAAAAAGATTTCGTAATTTTTTCGTAATTTTTTTATTAATTTTAAAATTTTCTCTATATTTTCTTATTTAAAAAATGCCCAAACATGAATACTTGCATCATTTAAACCGTTATTGTAATTAGACGTATACGTCTAAGACCAACGATTGCGAAAATAAAAGTCGGATATGATCTCTTGGGGCGGACATGGTGTTTGTATCATCAAACATCCTGAATATACCATCTTCACCTACTAAAGGACACATGCGTATCAGTGAACTAAATTTTCCAAATTTCAGCAAGTCACAATTTCTTTCTAAATGAGATTTTTCCTGCACATACGTGTGGCTTAACTTAGTAAAAATGCAACTAACATTTGGGTAGCCTAGCACAAACAAACGAAGCGAAGAGGAGAAAAAACCCTTCCCGAGAAACTCCTTTTTGTTCTAGAACTGGCCGAGACGTCATTTTGGAAGTTAATTAAAGTTGGTAATGGCATTACAGAATAAAATCTTTTGCTTACTGAACGGTTGAACCATTGAACTAGAAAAAGCAGATTTTTCCCAATGCTTTTATTCATCCTTCGAGGCTAGAATCAGAAGAGCTTCTGAACAAACTGATAGTTGCAACAACAGGCTCGCTCCAATCGACCAATTTTTCTATTATTTCCTCGTCGATAGGCATGCGAACAATTCAGATGTGATCTAAATAGTTAATTTTTCTTTGTTCAGTTTGCAAAATATGTTTTTAATTTTAAAATTCACAGATTCCATCTGGCACAGAATAGTTGTACCGTTCATAAAAACAAATATATAACAATAAAATTATGCTTGGTTGAATTCTATCATTCTGTGTCTTCTAGCAGTTCCTTCTTTATCGAATCCAGGGGTCTGTACGTGGAAAGAATCCTAATGTATGTGTATTTGCACTTTCCAAAATATAGAAGTGTGTCGTGAGACTATCTAAAGAATTCGACACCAATAAATTTGAACAAATATTTAAAAAAAGGAAGATAGAAATTTTCAAAACACGATTTATTAAGTTTTTAGCATTCCGAAGTGGCATAAATTAAAGGTACTGAAACAACACGTAAATTCATTGTAAAGTGACTTATAATGCAGTAAAACAGTATGAACTCCAGTGTTATTACTCCTGATCTCAGGTTATACATCTAATAATCTACTTACGCATCTAATAATGTAATACATGCTTGGAAGGTTAGTTGTTAATTACTTCAAAGCATTCAGGATATGCATTCGCTTATTGAATTGTGAGTTCAAAAATGATTTGAAGCGGTACAAAGGGCATCTATGTCTGGAGACCACATCTGCACAATAAATGGGCCAAACTGTAAAATCATTCATTTAGTCAACCTATTCCACCGGCTAATGAGCCCCAGCTTTCGTGGCTACGTGGCTTTAGACATTCTATACATAGGTTGTTTCAAAAGCATATAATACTTTGAACGACAATTAAGGTAAACTGCAAGAGATGCACAGTTTTTTATTACCTACAAAGGTACAAAAACTTGTGATTTCAAAATAAAAAGTTATGTTCAATAATCGCCATGCAGTACATATGCACATGTACCATCAGAAATTTTACTGCCATACTTGGCAGACCATTATCTAGTGAAACTTCATTAATAGCGACAGTAAGGCAATAATTGAGCAACTCAGCTTCTTAAAATTGACCAGGAGTTGTAATACTTAATACCTTTGGCAAGGTTTCTCCTTAAAAAGAATCGTGCAAGAATAGACACATCTTAACAACCACGGACATTCTCCTTCCATAATATGGAAATTAAATATTTTTTCTCTATGTTACAAAAATCTTGATATATTTCATTACATTTCTGTTACTTACTCAGCCTTTGAACACTTTCCGAACTACTCGCATCCCCCATACAAAGCTGTAGATATCACATTCCCTCATTAAAAACCGCGTGCGCATTGAAAAGATACGCAAAAGCTAGCTAAAGAACAGCACGCAGGATTGTATTTATACAAAGATGTAGCATTACGGAAAAAAAAACTGAAGGCATCATAGCAACATGTCGGCAACTGAAGGACCACGAGTAATGTTAATTTCGAAAAATTAACTGAAATACTGAATAGCTATGCTATGATATTGAAATTAGAGAAATAATAAACGAAAATAAAAACGAAAACGCGAACCATAAAAACCGAAGTACTACGCTAAATAGCAAAACACCAGTGATCGAATTAAACACTATTTATATAATTAACGATGTCCCTACCTACTAGCAATATTAGCATAAGCAGCCCAGTGGCAGCAAGATACCTTTGATTTTTCACAATCAAATTAAACCCAGTCGAAGAATACCAAGAATCATTTCAAACATTGCTTCGATTTGATTGCTGCGGTGTAAAGGAAACGGCTTCGGTAGCTTGAAACAAGTTCAGTGGTTGAAGCCTTGATGCATGGTAACCGAATATGAAAAGCTTAGAAGAAAATGAATATGACCAACTTTGAAGTTAAAAGGATGCAGGTCGTGAACAACAGAATAGCGTGATTGCTTCAAGTCCGAATTTTGAGTCGTTGCATGCTTTCAAGCTGAGATTAGGTTATCTGAATGCTCATACTCCAGTTATACATAAAGGAAATCAACAGTAAACAGCTCGTTCTCCAGGGATAGAATCCAGAACGAGCTACCAGTATTCAGCAGTCTTTAACAGCTCGCCCACAGCTGGACACTCCTAGCTGAAAGTCACACATGTTAGTAACCACAGTTCCTCCACAGGTAGATTATTGTTTAATTTTCTAACCCGTTATTTTAAGTGCCTTTCCTTGCAATTCTCATTTCATTTCTTAGCCAGAATGCAAATTTCCAGCTTGGGCGATATTCAAATTAGGTAGAAGGAAGGTAGTATTTAAACGAAGGCTTTGAAGGCTGAAATCAAAGTGTGTTCTACCTGCTTCAAGACCATGTTGCTAATTTTCATCCTTTAGTGATCAGAATTCTGTGGCTTTGAGTTATTCTTGCCATTAGGCTTGTTTACGCCGACTTTTGAGTCAGAGCCAGATTGCGATAGTTAGCGATAGCTAACGATAGTTAACCTGTGAAGCCGTTAAAGTATATTTAACTTCATTAAGCTATTCATTACCTTTTGGGTTAAGCCAAAAGTGTTGGCTTTTGTAAGCACGAGTTGGTGATGACTGTAAACTTTACTTTGAGCAAATAAAGGGTTCTTTACAATCTTCTCCTGACTTTGTAGTACTTTAAAGGACTTGATGATAATTCCCCAAACAGTCTTCAACGTCGAGTACATTTTATGATAGCAAGGAGAAACCGACGTTATAACTATGTTAATATAATAATAGACGACGCATAGGGTTAAGCTTGCAAAGGAATAGTTAGATGAATCCAACAATATCACGGAACTCTAAATGTAAACCATGAAATGTAGCTGAATATCCAACATTTACTAGACAGCTGCGTTCTAAAAAAATATGTCACATGATGATGAAAAAATATGAAATTTTTAACCCGAAGATAAGCTGTGAAAGCTGAAGCACGTGTAGTGTAGATGAATGGAAACAATAATTAGTATTGTTGCGTGCGTACCTGTTCGTAATGGATTGAATGCACAAATCGATAAAACGTTAATAAAATTTATTCTTTTGACAAGAAATAGAAAAAAATGCTGAAATATTTCCTCAGAGATATTCGTACAATATCACAATATCTCACAGTAGTTATATTTTGAACTACTAAAAACGTTAAACAGAACTTAATTCAAAATAGAGAAAGCTAATCCAATCTCACTGCGAATTCACTACAATCAATAACAGCACTAAGTAAACAACTACAGTTCACTTAACAACAACAACTGAGCTGAGATGTTTTAACCCGGCTTTTATATGATTTTTAATCCTGCACGAGATCATTCTGGTATTTTCTCGATTTTTCTGGATAGCAAAAACAATTATGAGATATCTATTTATTAAATGCTAAATGCACACGCTCTTGTATTTTTATTTTTCCGGGGTAGCTTTCTCCTAAATTTCGTCACGCGCTGCACTGCACGGGAAAATTAAACAATTTAATTACAATTCTACCAGAAATAGCTAAATAAATACAAAATCCATAGCAGTATACTTTTAAATCGAGGGCACTCGCATTTCGAATCAGTTTCTTCTAAACTAATAATCTATATGATTGCTACTTTTTTATAGCTAATAACCATTAATAAATAGATAAATAAATTATTACAAAAGTTAGACTGAAACTGAGTTACGGACCTAAAAAAAGAATCGGTTGACAATATGAAGCGAATAAAATTTATACCAGATTATCGCCTAGCAGATCTGTAATTAGTAAAATGCACAACAGGTCCAGCATGCACAACTAACAGATAAAAAGTTTGTTACTCAGTATGCGCAGGGCTGTCGCTACCGTTATCACAAAAAGATGTACAAGGGACATTCAGATAGTAACAGGAATTTATTAGCTAAACTTTACTTATTGAACACAGTGGAAAGAGCTATACGATGTTTTTCTACGCAGTCACCTGCCACTGCAAGAGAATTATTTCAGCTCCAAGGAAGTCTCTTAATTCTATAAGAACACAGATTTTTGACTGCATGTTAACTTATTCTTCTACAGCGGCAACAATCTGGTTATTAAAACGAATTTTACTTTCGCTTCAAAATTTTTCACGCAGACCGAAGAGATATACTCAAGACTGAGAGATAGACTCATCTGCAAACTAATTTTTAAGTCTCGAATAAATCTGAGACGAAATGCACTTTCGCTAATCACAAATCTGCCGATATGATTCGCTGCGCAGTACTCAGGCTCCGACATATTGATAACAATTAACATGGTTGATGGAAAGAGAAAGTTATGTTATTTGAATATGGCAAAGCACACGAGAGCTATCTGCCTAAGGGGAGGAATGCTTTAGTGGAGGTCTTTCTAAGAGAAACTCTCTCGCATCCACGTTACACATGGAAAAAATCACGAAATACAATCATGCAGTCAGCCAGTTCGCTCGGGATCGAACCCGGACCGAACTCCAGTATTCAGCGTTCTTAACCTCTCGGCCACTAGTGCGGCGATGGAAACTAGTACTACCGCTGACATGTTTACTTGAATATGTCGGCCCGATGACTCATGATTACGTTGAATTGTTCCACAATATTACAGTTCATTATAACTTTGTGCTCCCAATAATTATTACAGTTACCTCATGATGTTTATCTGTATACTAATTATGTGTCTGTTATTTTTGTTACACCAAAACAGATGTTCAATTCAGTTTGTGAATTTCAAATTGCATTGAGACTATGTTGTAATAACTCTGTCCTAGTTCATTATTTTTAATAAATACTAAGTGCAGGGCGTACGGTGAGATTGCACGATGTACCATAATAGATAAACTAGATCATTTGAAAAGTTTCAGCTACCCATTTCCTCAACTTTTCTTTGTAAATTCTTATAAAGCAAGTATTTTTTTTATAGTTAGTATGCAAGAGAAGGCATAACCTGTTGGCCCATGGCTGGTGTCCCCCATAGTTTTATATGTATGTTTTGTACCGTTATGTCTGAACGTCTTTCGTATAAATAAATCTGCTAGCACTAATGTATATGGAACAATCAGGCGGGGGAAGGGGGGAGACGATGATTCATGATGGAGATTTTTTACCTCCTCACAGTTTTGCCACATAAGATGGATCAATTAATTCAAAAGTAAACAGTGCGTAAGTATCAATAACTCGTAGAAGGGGGTAATCAGCATCACAGGATACCACGTTTTTTCGGCTGTGTATGTCTTACATTTCATTTAAACCATCTCTTGCTGGATTCAACACCTCCCCCCCCAGCTAACATGAATATGCTATGAAAAAGAAGCTGCTTTCACAATATCTCTACACTGTATACCTTCAGAAAACATTAACCACTTAATAAGAATTTAAAGCCCATTAACATACAAAATATCTCAATTCTGAATGTTAATGCCACTGAATTACACGCAGATTTGATTAGTTTTCGCAGTATTTAAATTAGTAGTATTGAGAGTTAACGAAAAGTTCTTTTAACAGAACTGATTTTTTTTAAAATCACAGCGGGAAAGTTTATTGTAGTAAAGCATATTTTTAGTAACGACACTAAGATACAACCGACTAAAATGTCAACACTAGAGTATTAAAAACGTGACTATAAGTTAAAACATCCTATTGAATTCAGGAATGTTAGGTAGTATTATGGTTTTAAGAACCTATTTAATATATTTCTCTTAATTCACTCCCGACTAACAGCTTCGATTAACTGAGTTATTCAGTGATAAGACTAACATCAACATATGCCTCATCACAGTGCATTCCGATGTCTGCGATTACAATCCTACACAGCACAAGGCTCCCAGTTACACAGCTAAGCCGTGCACATCGAGCATGCATACAATCTATTAATAAGGCGAGAGAATGCACTACAGAATTACAGCTATTTGACTCCAGATATCAAGATTCCAAATATTCCAATTGCATGTTCCGTCTAAGCCGAGAAATTCAAGCCTGTTTTTAATTTATTTATGAGTTTTTAAATTTCTCGTCGATTTAAAAAGGTAATAAAATACAAAACACAATTTAAGAAGCTATAAAATTAAATTCAGATGGATATGTATATCATGTGGATTGGCCTACAAAGACCAGAGAATATGACGTCAAAAAAACTTTGATGGAAAAGCTATTACGTACCGTAACAAGGACTACTGTTCAATGTTTATCTGCGAGTCACTGATAAAAGCAAAGTAACTGCTCATTTTCTAGAAACAGGTAAATAAAAGTAGCATAATATCAATTCCCTCACTTATACTACAATAACTGTTTGGTTGCAAAGGTAAAAAAAGCAACCCAGTTAAAGGGTTTTCGAATATCCGGATAGGCTGTATTTTCAATTAGTTCTAAGCATTAGGAGTTTTATTATCACATTGAATCAAGGTACAGAAACACCGCACATTTCGACTACGTAATGGATGCATTAAAATCATAGGATAAGGAAATTTAAAAACAAACTTAAATATCTGAATGATTTCTTAGATTTTGAAACATTTTATTCATGCAATTGCTAATCTAAATATGCGAAATGAAAAACGTGTATATGAAAATTTAAAGCATTACTTGTTAAAACATTTATCATCTTAGGGTATTCTGTTACGAAATGTTATACTATTATGACACAGATTAGATGGTTATTTTGATGATATTAACTTTTTAAACTCGATATTGATTTAAAAATATAAAAATCTAATAACTATTCAACGTTACATTTTACATTATAGAGAAATATGCTTATTATTTTGTAAAGACACTTTGTTATACTGACACTGAAACATGAAAAATGTGCAATGCCCTCGCCGGGATTCGAACGCCGAACCTCTCGAATACCGGCAGGAGGTGCTATCCAGTTACACCACGAAGGCACTCGGTAAAGGAGGAGAAAATACCTTATAATTTTTATCTCATAAAATACTGAATAACATTTTATGAAGCATTCTCTTAAAAATAATACGTATCATTCAGGTATCAATTAAGTATTCAATAATGTATCAATTACCTATCATTCAAGTATCAATTTGTAAACGCATTTTAACTAGAAAAACTAGATAAATCTTAAAACCGTGATTAACTACAATTTAGAGGATATCGAATGTAATCCACGTGAGGAAGAGGGAATTGCAATATTTTTGGGAAATAAATTCATTGGATTTAAAATGTATATTTGATTTTAAAAATTATCTTTTTCAAATGCTCTCAGGAAAATAAATAAATGTCTCAATAATCGTTATATGGAGGAAAAGTGTTTTTTAAACATGATTGTGAGCGCAGTGTTAATTCTGACTCAAGCAGACAGTTTGGTAACTCATTTAACAGTTTAATACATTATTAGAAGTCCCTGTAATAAAACAACTTCCTAATAACTTTCTGAATTTCAACTAATACTTTTCCTTACGACCTGTAACAAAGCTATGACTTTATTTAATTTCGTAAAATCCCTTTAAAAAAAGTTAGTTTGAATTTGGTTTAGACTAAATTTTGTAATGATTAACATGCTCTGATGTCAGTTTTTTTATGAAACACAGAACAATTATTTAGTATTCCCGGATAAGTGCTCAGTGAAGAATTTTTTCCTAAACTTTAGTGTCTAACACATTTCCTGGCGAGCTACAGGAAAATAGAAATAGTTTGAAACAATACAAACCTCAGACACAGTTTGGAATTAATTTCAAACGGAAAGGATGAGTGCATAATTTTGACAGCTCATAATATAGTAACATTTTTCGCTTGAAAACAAAGCTAAATTACGGACAAATTCTGCTTGTTTTCACATGTTCAAGTTGACTTGCATCTGTTAAGTATTTACTTAACCAGACTTTCAAATAGGCCATATACAAAGAACATAAAGAGAGGACATGTTTATACGTAATTTTCTTTTGAAAATTAAATCGCAGTGTATTTTAGCTGATCAGAGCTCATTACTCCAGCATTTTTCAAGGTCTCGAAGGTCGAGTTAGTCAGTTCAGGTCCTCAGCTGTACAACTAACTAAAGACTGTCAGAATGACAAGTAAAGGCGAATCAGGACCGCAGTTCTATTAAATGCCCCTCTTGGGGCTTAAACAAAACTGAAAAAGGGGGGATAGTGGAATGAGATACAGGCACAATTACTTCAATACCAAGTGCAACTCTAGCGCACATCAGATGCAAACATTATTCAAATATTGGACGACAGGAATGACTCTCATTGTTCGCGATGGATGAAAAGTATCAGGGTGGTAAGATACAGTATTACAGTAAAATACCCCATATAAATACTGCACTACCTATACTTTCCTTCACGTGTGTTTTCAAATGTCCCTTTAATTTGAATTGAAGAACCAGTTTTACTCTTTTGACATTATGGAGATAAAGAGAGCAATTGGAAAAGGAAATGAAAAACAGTGTCTAAAGAAGGTCGTATGATGATTCTTGGTCTTGCTTCTTTCTCTGAAATTTCAATGAATCCGATGGTGAGCTAGAGAAAAAAGTATTTTCACAACAGTTTTTCTAAGTTGAAGAAAAAAAAAGAATAGTTCTGAAAAGAATTAAGGTATCTAAGTAATTTTTCATGATAAAGTAAGAAATGGCTAATTGCTTTGGGGTGTTATACTGATGGGTTCTAATAAAAGGAAACGACGTGGTTTGTTACAGCAAAATATTCACATCATAACTGAGAAAACTGAAAATATCTGTGCTGTTAGCCGGCTGCACTACGATTTGAGGCTGTGTTCTGAGATCTTAGGCACTTGATTCATTTGGACCTATAGAATTTACGGAAAGAACACGATTTTGTGTATGTTGTGCCCAAGCAAAGCCCTGCATTGGAAAGTTAGGTGGATTAATCGATGCAAATCAAGACTTATTTGATTAAGCAGAGGAATGCCTTCATGGAGGATTTTCTAAGGGAAATTGGCTGATATTCACGTAACACATAAGGAAATCCATCACGAAACCAGCAATCCTGAAATCAGATCGAACCACCAGTGTTCAACAGTCTTAGCCAGTACGTCACAGGTGTTTTTGTTAGATCAGTATACACCTACGTAAAGTAATATAATAAAAAAATATTTTTTTTGAATATATACTTCATAGTATGATACTTTGTGTGATATGAAGCTCACTCACTGTTTTACTGTTCACAACAAGAATGATTACAGACAAGAAATAGTATTATCTGGACGTACGGAGAAGAAACAATTTAACAGCTTCTCTGTCTATGTATATAGGATAAAATTCTAGCTTTAATTTGCAATGGCCCCTTTTCTTAAATTTAGTTAGTTTTCCTTTCTGTTCTAAGAAAAAGAGCAAAACGTTTATTTAAGTCTTTTGAATGTGTATCGTTTCAAAATTAATCACGTCAACTAGTTCATATATAATGTCAAAAGAAAAACTGTAGCCTTTCATCTAGTAATAATCAAATTGTAACCTTCAATAAATCAATTATAATAATGCGATACTATGCTTTTTATTGAGCAAGTTACTTCACTGTTTTTAATCCCACATCAGCAATTTAATCTTGCTCTTCTCCTGCCTGCGTGTGTCCAGTTACACAAAGTTACCTCCCTTTATCATCAGTTATAATGCTGTGGCTACGAAACGAACGAACAGGTGTTAACTAATGAGTAATAATGAGAAGTTATAAAGAATAACTAGCAGTATAAACGAACAGTTACACATTTGTTTATTTATTAATGCCCTATCGAGAACTCTATCAATTTTTCCTAATTATATCTTCAGTGTATAAAACCATCCAAATCACTTCTCGAGATATTGCTGTATTGCTAGTTTAAGAACAATAATTGTAAATTGAAGGAAAATATTTCACAGCTTGGTAAAAACTGACATATAGCCTGCAATAGTTAACTCATTTTTCCAGTCCGGCGATACCTAAATCTGACACCTCTAGCATCAGAAAATAAGTAATCTATTTTTCAAGGCCTCGGTCAGAACATATCCTCTATTGTTTACCAGAAGCGGATTGCAAATATAAGTAAGTTACGTGACTGAAATGAACAAACGAAAAAAAACCTTCTCAGAATAAGGTTTTTCAAAAAATATTTCACCAGAAATATCTTTCTAAACGCTAGCGCACGACGATTGCAGTGAATCCAGTATTTTCAACCCATGGTTTTAGCAAAAAATCTCTGATCGTACTGGTGTTATAATAAGGCACTTATTTACTTTTGGAATCATTTAAAACAGCTACTCATTAGGGTACTGTTTCGTACAACTTGTAGCTTGTTACGCTGTTGCTCCTTTTTATCTCGCTCGCCCAACATTTCAGTCTAAATCGATAATTTACAGCTCACTTAGAAGAGAAATTGACAGCTGCGATTTCCATATGCAAATAGCAGCCAGGATTATCCGGCACTTCGCTACACTAAGGCAGATATGAATTGTAAAATATTAGACCCCGCTTAAAAAGCAAAATTCTCCTAGCGCCTGAATAAAAGTTTCGATCGCATATTCTCATAAATTACCTTCTTACGTATCACAGAAATGAAAAGCGTGAGCAAAACAGAAAAATTAGAAACAAGGAAGGGAAGATATGAAAAAGTAAATTTTATTCAGCGCAATTTCTAGGTTTTATAAGACACTAGATAATTGATACAAATTTATTTAATATATGGAATTTAGAATACCGCTTAAATGTTTAAAAATCTAATCAGTCACGAATAGAATTCAATACAGTGAAATTTCGGTTACACATAATAATACAATTAAAATGACTTATCTAATAATACACTTTGTTACTCCTTAAAATAACCTTCTAAATGATGGTTAAATATTTATAAAAAATATAATTTACAGCTCACTTTTATAAAAATATAATTTACAGCTCACTCATTTTTTTCAACGCATGTGCACATTAAATATTTATAAAAAATATTTAATGTGCATATGCGTTGAAAAAAATGTAAACCGGGCACAGCATTTCACTTCGTAAGTTATGCTTTCAAATACAACAGTAGTTGGTCAGAAACCCCCATCAGAATCGGGAAAAAGTAACTTTACATCAAAAAAATCTTTTCTAATATTTAATTAAAGCATAAAATCAATATTTTTAGCTGCAATATTCTCAGGCATTTCTATGACTCTTACCACACATTCTCTGTCTTTCGACAGTTTAGAATCTTTCAGTTTGGTTTATTTGATTATGGCAAAGCACTCGAGGGCTATCTGCCTAAGGGAAAGGATGCTTTTTTGGAGAATTTTGAAGGGGAAATTGGCTCGTATATACGTTACACATGGCGAAAACCACGTCACGGAGATTCGCAATTATTTCGAGCGATTTCACCGCTCGGTCGGAGGTGGGTCGTTTAGAATCTTTCAGAGTATACAGCATTTAGGAATTTTAATAATAAAATGAAATTTTAGACTGATCTTATTTCATTACGTTTCTCTTTATTCAAAGCTATTATTGAGGTCTATTACACTTAAATGCAATTCTGTGTTACACCTTATGAAAAATTAACTTGCGATGAGCTTGTCTTATATAAATGTAACTAAATTTTAAGCATTATGTTTATTTTACCTTACCCAATTAATACAAGACAGCATGTAAAATGCTATCTTCTGCCCAATAAAGAACAGTGCCAGATGTAAAATGAATGAACAGACGTAAAATATGACTTAACTTTTAGCTAGTCCGTTTATGTTTAGGTGTTTAAATTGCCTCAAAAATTCAATTAGAAGAATTCAAAAAGAATTAAATTTCATAACGTTAAAATGACTGACTGTTCCATGACATGTTGAAATTACAGTCGCAATTCTTCTAAGATTTCTATGTGTGTTGATAACATTCTTTACTTTAAACGGGCTGAAAATTTAATGTTTCAGAATTACTATCTTAAAACAGAGAAACGAATTCACCAACGATATAATGCTGTGAGAACATTGTTTACAGAAGCACGCAAATGGGCCTTCTAAAAGACTTCTTCTGTTTTGAAGATTTTAATTTTTTTGACTTAGCGTTTCATTTCAGTCTTGAGAACTTCATCCAGCCTTCATCTCCACCCAAAAAAATAAAAACTCACACCCGATCGATGATTCTAGCAAAATGAACTTTAACATGGAAAGAAACTGGCAGTTTACAGAGGATGCACACAACATGCAAAACATTCGATTTCATGGGAACTCCGCAAAATACCCCTCGGATTAAAATATAAACATTTACAAACATAATAAGTAAATTCACCCACAGACTGCCGAACTGCTCTGGCTTACACAAGTCCATTGCAAAGCAAAGTATGATTTGGTTTTATTCAGTTGCAGTAAAGCGAGGGCTATCTGCCTAAGAGAAGGGATGCCTTGAAGGAGAACTTTCTAAGAGAACTGGCTCGTTTCCAGATTGCACATGGGGTAAGCCACAAAAATGCCCATGATTAGAGTCGAATCCACATCTAACTACCAATGTTCAGCAGTTTACCGCTTGTTGTGACCTTGCAAAACAAGAGTCAGGGAGAGGGGAATTCTGGAAGCGCGTACTTATAAATTTTTTACCGACTTTACCTTTATTTGTCTTCGACTATAGAGTATCTTGAAACAGCATTTATGATGCAAGAGTAAACAATTAACAATAAAAACATAATTTTATGTGATATAAGAAATAAAAAAACAAAAATTAATTTTATATCACTTTATTCTATTATACGAAATATGTGACCAGTATTTTCACAGAAAATTTTAAAATTTCAATATACAGAACTGAGAGAAAAAGTGCCTTTAAGATGCACGGCTGAAGTTGAAATTGGTTTATGTTGAAATCCGTGGAATGCGAATTTAAATTGCATCATCTGGCATATTTATTGAAGACGCACGATGGCAAAAATTATTTTAAATGCTTTCTTACGAACTATCCGCTTGCTAACGCTCTGAATGCGGGATCCGTGAATAATGTATTCACCTTTTTTTCCTGAATATACCGGGAGACGCTCTTATCGAAATCTGGGATATCAAATGCGATCCGTTTCGCAAGAAGATTTTTTTTTACGCTTTAATGAATTTTGTGCCCGCAGTCAGAGGGTTAATTATAAATGAACTCACGAGAAATTAGAGTAAAATAACTTAAAATTATAATTTTTTACTTTACTCCCGAGAAACACCTTTTTTATAAATACTTTATGCCAAAATGAAATAATATATATTACTTATTTTCAGGATAACAGATAATCACGTTAAACAATATGGTTACTTGTTTAGAGATTTGAATTTCCAGTTCCTCATCTGCAACACTCAGACACCGTTGCTAAGCCAAACGCATTATTGCGTCCCCAACACTCATACATTAGTGGTGTTGACTGTCTTCGACATTCGTATGATGATGGATTTTGATAAGATGAAATTTTATTGAAAACTCTTCCTTAAATAAAAATCGAAATTTGTGAAAATAAAAAATATATATTACTTGTAACAGCAGTTTATTTATACATGTTTTGTGGAGTTTATATGCAAAGTAAATAACTATTAAAATGTATTTACAAACACAAAACTAACGCAATCATTAATCAGTGAACACAGATAAAATATTTCACAATAACATGCGCCATAAGGATTGGTTGGAACTGAAATGACTTGTTGGATTACGACATACATACACTGAATTTTATGCCTTAGAAGGGAGAATGCTTTCGTAGAAGATTCTATAAGGAAAACTGGCTCGTATTATACTAAAAATAAAGGAAAATCACAAAACCTCGCGCAGCTAGCCCCTTTAACCGCTGAAAGAACCTGAAGCGATGTAGCACAATTTTGTGGCTTCAGACACTCAGTCATCAATCGTATTCGACTGATTCCATAATCAAATTCGACAAAAGCCATAATATATACATAATAACTGTACTTATTAACACACTGTTTATCTAATTATGCACTAAAACTTTCAAATACATCTAGGACTTGCAATAATATTTGCGCAAGCCTCCAGAGATCGCATCCCCCAATTCAAATCCTGCTCTAAATATATCATTCAACTGCAAGGGGAAAATACACTTTTAGACAAAAAAAAAGGCCCCACCAAGAAGTAGTTATCCGAATGGGACGAAAATCGGTAGAAGTGATGTACATATACAGAAAAACAAATGATTACAGTTTGACAAAAATTGGACGATTTATAGAAATGATAGAGCTTCACAAAGTGAAAAAGTCAGTAACGCATTTGTCCACCTCTGGCCCTTATGCAAGCAGTTATTCGGCTTAGCATCGATTGATAGAGGTTGCGGATGTCCTCCTGAGGGATATCGAGCCAAATTCTGTCCAACTGGCGCGTTAGATCGTCAACATCCCGAGCTGGTTGGAGGGCCCTGCTCATAATGCTCCAAACGTGCTTAATAGGAGAGCGATCCGGCAACCTTGCTGGCCAAGGTAATGTTCGGCAAGCACTAAAGCAAGCAGTAGAAACATGTGCAGTGTGGGAGCGGGCATTATCTTGCTGAAATGTAAGCCCTGGGTGTCGTGACATGAAGGGAAATACAACGAGCCTTAGAACGTCGTCGACGTAGCGCTGTGCTGTAAGGTTGCGACGGATGACAACCAAAGGTGTCCTACTATAAAATAAAATGGCAACCCAGACCATCACTCCTGGTTGTCGGCCTGTCTGCCGGAAGACAATCAGGTTGGTATCACACCGCTGTCCGGGGCGTCTCCAGACTCGCCTTCGCTGGTCATCGGGGCTCAGTTCAAAGCGGGACTAATCACTGAAGACTATTCTACTCCAGTCAGTGACATTCCAGTGCGAATGAGCCCGACACCACTGCAAACGGGCTTGACGTTGTATAGAGGTCAATGGTAGTCGGCGCAAGGGGCGCCGTGACCTCAGCCCCCCTTTCTGTGAGCTGTCTATGAATAGTACTTGCGGTCACTGAAGCACTAGTTGCACGTACAAATGATGATAATGATGCATTTGAGGTTGTGAGTGCCGCTCTGACGACTGCTCGGTCTTCACGTTCTGTCGTTTCTCTAGGCCTACCGCTTCCTTCTTGACGCTGTGTGCGGCCATGGTTCACCCATTCCTCCCAACATCGTCTAAGAGTGGCATCGCTCCTGCTCAAATGTCGAGCTATTCCCCGATAAGACCAACCGGCTTCTTTGAGCCCAACTACAGGACTCTCTCAAATTCTGACATCTGCGCATATCGAGGCATAGTTACTGAGAGTCTACCAGAGTACACGGAATGAAATTCGTCAAGAATTTATGACCTGGAATCGTAATTTCTCCTCTTAAATATCCTGCTAGTTGCGCAGATCAGATGAGCTGTAGCGACAACCGTTCATTCATTGGCAGCCAAAATGTAAAATTTTGCATTTTCCGTCGAAACCTGTATGCATATCAATTTGTGTCCAATTTGCTCTATATTGTGAACGCTGTGCTTTAGAATTCTCTTTCAACGAAACTACATTTTGGTTGAACCTGGAGGTTTCAACTTTTTTGCATTCCCGAGTAGTACCACCATTAATATATGCGATCGTGCCAAGTTTACAGAACATGGCACGATCTTACACCATTGATTATAAAACTGTATAAGTTTTTTAAATGTTTGAACTAAATATGGTATTTTACCGTTCATATGTCCTGAAATACAAATGAAAACAATATATTGTTATGTTATGACAATTGCATTTATTTGCTCACTATCAACTAATGCACCACAATCGACGCATAATATTTACCACACATCCGCTTTCCATCCAATCTTATGCCTCGTCCATTTTCTTTATTGCACTGGAAGCAATTAACTGGCGTCCTGATACATCGCAGAATAATCGAACCATTTACTCCTTCCAGCTCACCCTTCTCACTCGTCAACTTCTGGAACGGGACTTGTATAATTAAGTGCTGTTTAAAGACGCATCGGTCGATCTGCAGTGGGAGCAGCTTTGGAAGACATCATGCCGGTAAAGGGGTATATTTTAGTTAACACTAGCAAAGCTTCTATAAATTTAGACCTCTGAAGTTACAGCAGTTAAAAGTTCTGCGATCTTGTTAGATGAAACTTTATTTATCGATCAATACTTTTAAACTTTTTAGACTATATTTAGATTTTGTATTCGCCTTTGTCCTTCTGTGAAAGTATTTCAGCTTAGAAAATATAAAGTTGAGCAATATTAATCACTTCTGCAAACATCTTTAGAATTAAATTGTTTCATGCAAAATGGTACTCTTTTACACTTGATAGAAATATTCAAAGCAATGACTTTCTTTCCTTATACGAAATAAC